>CAUYUJ010020228.1:95276-161353 GCA_963575745.1 Prorocentrum cordatum
AGGAGGAGGAGGAGGAGGAGTAGTACCCCCCCCCCTTTCCATGGGACGGCCATGTCCCCTGGAGTGGCCACGCTGTGGCCCTCCTCTTACACAGCCTGTGCTCCCTCCTCATGTTTCTCCCCGCCGCGTACGCTTCCTCGTTTTCGTGATCGCACATCTCCACCCCCCCTCCTCTCGCAACCCTATCCTCCGTCGCACCCGTGCGGCTTAGAACGTTGTTTCCTCATGTGGCCGACTTGCAGACCGACTCCGTTTGCACAGGGCGTACGGTTTGATCTATATATACACACACGCACGGTTTGTGTCATGGAAGGCTGAGCGAAGGGTTTACAAACGAAACAAACAATCCATATTACTTCGGGAGGTTCGCAAGTATATTATCTATGGTGGAGCCCTTATACATGCACTCAAAGTTTGGAGGGCCGAAACAGGGACGTATTGTGCGAAGACGCTTATTACATATATGATCTTTCTGTGGGGGGGTACACATAGTTGCTTCTCTTCTTTTGCGGAGGGCTTGCAGATATGGAGTCCATCCTGTGGGGCTGGGGGAGCGGGTATTGAAACACACAGCCAGAGGTATATCATTAGAGTGAGCAGCCAAAACAAGTTAACAAACGCGAGTGTGGAAACTGAGATGGAGCTGCCAGTCCTCAAAACCAGATGTGTTAACCAGCAAGGCCGGCCCAGCGATGAACATCATCAGGGCCACATGAGATCCCATTTGCGCCACAGTCGGCCAGATGATCAGCTCGTTCGTTCAAATATTGCCCAGTGTGGCTTTCCACTTTTCTGAAAACGATATGAGAAGCAACCTGATCAAAGATATGATGACGAATAGTAAGAACAAGTCGAAAGTTCGTCCTCCCCCGGATGCGCCGCTGAGCCACACCGGCCGCGTACTCCGTTAACAAAACCGAGCCCCAAACAGTCGGTTTGTGTTTTTTATTTGCCATCTGCGTTGTGCAATACGTGTGGTGCCGCTTGTGTCAAGGGCAAACGATGTGATGCAATGGTTAATGACCGCATCCGCGCGCGACCGCCTCCAATGCTCGTGCAACCACCCCACCCACCCACACCAAACCAACCAAAATGGGCGACAAACAACATGCCAACCATGGATGTTCATGACGACGGCGGGGACGGTGTCGACGACGACGATGACGATGACGATGGTGATGAAAATTAAAGGCGACGAAGAAAGTGCTCTTTGATATACCATACTGCACGGGAGTATGGCGGGGAATGTCTAAGCGAACTCGACGGTTTCTTCCGTAGTTGTCTGCGCTCAGTGGCCCAAAACGGCTGTGGCGGCGCGCCCCCTCCATTCTTGCGTTCGTGCTCGAGCGGCTGGCCATGCCGCCTCGAGGCGGGCGGCTTACGGCGCCTGCGGGGGGCGTGCCGCCAGGCTAGACCTCGAATTCTTGGGGTCTGCCCGTCAAGGCGTTGGTCGCATACGGGCAAGGGGCGACGAGGGTGCCCGTCCGCCCGCGGGGCGGCATCGCGTCGCCCGCGCGGCGGGGATGACCAAGAAGGTCTGCGAAGGTGCTGCTGGCGACTTCTTCGTCGCGATTCCAGGCACGGGCAAAGAGTTGGCCCAGGTGGACTCGTGCCAGAAGCGCCCCGACCTCGACGCCCCCCCGTCCAGCACCACAGCTCCCCATCGAGGGCCCCCCCGACCCAGCCCGCGAGCGAGGGGGGCGAAACTCCGAAGGGCGACCTTGCGGGAGGGGCCACTGCGTTCCGCGCGGACGACGACACCTCGGACGCCCCCAAGGATAGCAGCGCAGAAGCATCGCGCAGGCCAAACTTGGAGAGGCGCCCTGCGGAGTTGCGGCCGAGGCTCAAGCCCGACGGCCCAGGGGGCCAGAAGGAACCCCACGGCGCTGCCGCGACAATGGGCGTCGGCGAGGTCACGGCAGAGCGCGCGGTTCAGTCCGGAGCCAGGGTCGTAGCTAACCCGCCCGAGGAGGACCGGCGGCCGAGATAAGGGCCGAGGCTGACGACCGCCGCTGGCGGGGAGCGTGACATCGAGGAGAACGACAGCGAGGGGTCGGGTTTTTGCCGGGGCCCCCTCGGGCGGACGAGGACCTGGCGCCCTTCGCGCGCCAGCATCCGGGGCAACTTCTGCAGTCGGCGATCGAGGAAGTCGAGCGCTATCCGAGCACCCGAGGGGGGGGCCGTGGCAGCGGGGCCGATCCCGCAGGAAGCCCGATTCGCGACGTATCTCACGACAGCGACTAACGCAGCCCACCCCCCCCGAGCAGTTGGGGGAGCTGGGGCAGGAGATGAGGGCCCTCGCCGAGGTGCTCGACGCCGCATTCCTTGGCGACCTCCCGCGGGTCGCGGACCCGCGCGCGCAGCGGTTCAAGCGCCGCGAGGTCAAGGCCAAGGGCGGGGGCCGGGCGCTGGCGGCGCAGCAAGAGCTGGCGCCCAGGTGCTCGATCGGACCCGCTGCCCCGTCGGAGGAGATGCTCGTCGGACAGCTGGAGCTCCGGGGGGCCAAGCTCGCGGAGATCGCGGAGAAGGTAAAGAAGAGCGAGACGGCCCATTAGGGAGTCGGGAGAATCGGGCGGGGGGCCGCCCAGCCCGAAGCGACCCGTCAGACGAGCGCGGCGACCAGGCCAGCGACGAGGGCCTCAGGGGGCACTACGCCAGCCCGAGTGGAGCCCACGCCCACTGGGACCGCAGCCCCTCGGGCCCCACCGGGCACGGAGGGGCCCCCGCCGAGGGGCGCGCGGGCGAGGGCAAGGAAGGAGAAGCGCCAGGGGTTGGCGGCGACACCGAAGTCGAGAGCCACGGCGAAGCTGGAGGCACAGGAGTCGCGCCAGGCGGGTCCGACGCGGAAGGACAAGGCCGCGCCGAGATCGGCGGGGCAACCTCTGCGCCGCCCCCGACACTTCAGGCCCAGCCCAGGGCGGCGTTGCTCATTCCGAGGAGTCGGACTCAGGCCGCAGCAGGCGCGGCGCCAGGCGCCAGGTCGGGCACGCCGAGAGCCAGCGCGCAGCAGCAGCAGCCCCCACGGCGCCAGGCCTCGGAGAGTGGCGGCCACATGCGGCAGAAGGGCTCCCAGAAGACCTGAGGCAGGCGACGCGCGCACCATCCTCCGTCAACATGGAGAGTAAGTTCGAGGCGAACAAGGGGGCGCAGAGCGAGGGCCCGAGGAACCTCCACAACGTGGACGTGAGCACGGCCAGGATGGGCCTCCAGGCGCCACGGCTGCCGCAGCGCGCGGACGGGCAGGCGGGCTAAGCAGGCGTTCAACACGGCGCGCCACGCGGTCGAGAACGCCACGAGGAGGCGGACGCCCCGCCACTGCCTTCGCCCAACGCGGACGAGCACGTCGAGGCCCTGCTCCAGCACGTGAACGATCCCAAGTGCGCGATGTGGTTTCGTGGCGAAGATAGACGCACCGCCCGCTGGGAGGTCGGGGTCGGGGCCCGGGCGCGCTCGCAGTTGCTATTCACGGACTACATGCGCGGAGACCATGGCCACATCGCCGACAGGCGCCTGTCAGACGCGCCGCGGCGCGCGGCGGTCCGGCAGGAGGCGGCGCAGCGCGAGAGGGAGGCCGCAGTGCACCTGTGTTCTCGCAAGGGGAGCGAAGCGGAGATGCAGCGAATCTCATGGGCGGGCGCGGCCAAGTCCCCCGCGTTCGGGCGCGGCCGGCGAAGGGGTCGTGACCAAGCCAGAGAAGATGACGCGGGCCCAGATCGAGCCGGGGCTTCCTCCCGCGGAGCGCCGCGCGAACCAGGAGGCAGTCAAGTCCTGCAGCGACGCTGTGCGCCGCGCCCTCGAGCGCGAGGGGCAGTTCATCTTGTCGCTCGAGGAGCGGCCGGGGGCGGGGCCAGCCGCTGCGCACTGCGACGATGACGGGCGGGACTGCATCGCTGGACAGACGCGGGGCCGCAGGGCCCACGCGGAAATCGAGGGGGCCCGCGCCCCCGTGGCCCACGGGAAGCGGCCGGGCAACGGAGCCTCCGGCGCGGCCGAGAGCGGGGAAGCGCCGGAGGGGGCCCGCCACAAGCAGCGTCTGGTCGCCAACCTCGCGCCGACGAATGCGGGACAGACCCTCGCCATGGGGGACATCAACAAGCTTCCGCTGCCAGGTGGGCGCGCCCAGGCCGCGCTTATGGGCGACGAGGTGGCCCTCTTATCGGGGGGTGACATCTCGGGGCGTTTCCACTTGCGCGCGCCGCCGCCTCAGCGGTGGCGCTGGTTCGCTTCCTCGAAGCCGCGGCGGAAGTGCACCAGCCCTACGGAGTACCAGGAAATGCGCGTCCGCGCGAGGGCCACCCCGATAGGACGGTTGTTGGCGGCCGGTTAACGCAACGCGCGCGCGGGCAGATCGCCGCGGATGGCCCGCGGGCCAGCGCGAGGCTGGCTTCGAGTCAGGAGATGCGACGAGACCAGCCACTCCCTGTCCGCGAGGGCCCCGCTCAGAGGTGGCACTGGAGCACGTGCGTTGACGACTCTGAGGAGACCGAGTTCGTCAAGGTCTCAGAGTGGGGGAACCAGCAGGGGGCTCTGAGCACCGGGCCTCGCTGCGGCGAGCTCTCGAGGCGGCGTCGGCGCCTGCCTCGCACAAGAAGGGGGTCGTCCGCTCGTCGCGCGCCCTGCGCAAGGGGGCGGGCCCGGATGGTCTCGCAGGTCGCGCGGCGCCGCCCGTCGAGAAGATATTGGAGCACGGGGCGCCCGCGGCGTGGATGCTGGATCGGCGGGGCTCCGGCCTCGCCGAGATGCAGGCCTTGCGTGGGCGACGGGCGTTGAATCCCACGTTGAGGCGCCAAGCGTTGTGCCTGCGCTGCCTCGACGTGGCGCGGCGATGGTCTGGCGGATTGCATGCCCCCTCGAGTTGCGCGGCGCTCGGTGACCGAATGCGGGGTGAGCTAGTCCCGCGCGCGATGAGCGCCCCGCTGCTAGTCGCCGACATGCTCCGACCACTTGACTGCCGACCGATCGCGACCGATGCCTCGGAGCAGGGCGGCGGGGTCTCGGCGGGGGTTAGCCTCGCAGCCGAGGGCGCGGCGGCAGCGCAGCAGCACGCATCGGCCCCTGTCGCGCGGCATGGGCGCGGGATCGCGGTCGCGGAGCTCTTCGGCGGGGTCGGGGGTCTCAGGATGAGCGCGGAAGGGCTCGGAGGGCGCATGGTCTGCGCTGGCCACGCTGAGACCGACGAGGCTGCCCGCGCCTTCCACCGGAAGAAATGGCCCCGGGACATCGAGTGGACCGACGTGCGCAACGTGACTCGGCGCGGGCTCGACGACCTCAGGCGAGCCTGCCTTGGCGCCGCGGCCGTCGCAGGAGCGCGCGGCCCTCTCTGCCAGGGTGTCGGCGGGCCCCATCCCGAGGGCGCTGGAGTCGCCGACCCACGCTCGGCTCGTTCCTCCGAGGTCTCCATGCTGCAGGCAGACTTGAGGGTCGCGTTCCACGACGCCCCTGTCCTTGACTTCGGCGAGAATGCAGCCCCCATGAAGATCAGCGACGCCGTCGCGACGTCGGAGGCCATGGCGCGCCACCCACCGCGCGTCGATCCTGCGGGCGCGTCGACCGCGGCGAGGCCACGACTCTACTGGGCGAGCCACCCCGTCGTCGAAAGCGATGGCGCCGCGGCCGCCGAGGGTGATGCCGCGGACCTCGTCGTCGAGCTCACGTCGGACCAGGTCGAGCCCCGCGAGCCCCGGCTGGACGGGGGCTGCCCGCGGGAAGCACCTCTGGACCAGGGCCCCCCCCACCTTCGCGCGGGCCACCCCACGGAGGAAGCCTAGAGCCGACCCGAGAGGGGCCCAGGGGCGCGACGCAATCACCATCGAGCATTGGAGCGAGGACCGCCACAGGTTCGCGCCCTACCAGTAACAGGCGAAGTTTCGCATCATTGGTCGAGGCCCGCCAGCGCCGACAGCATCGGAGCGTGAGATCCTCATGGGGCAATGGCCCGGGCACGCGCTAGCTGGCAAGAGGCACCTGCACAAGCTGGAGCCCCGGCAGAGCTCGAGGACGCGCGGTGCCCCCAGTTGGGGAACGTGTCCCACACGGGGGTGGCCGCGTCGCTCGTCGGGCAGGGCTTGCACCACGCCGAGCTCCTGGGGTATCCGCCGACGCTGTCGGTGATCCTGACCACGCTCTGCAAGTGCGCGGCGGGGCGCAAGGCGCACGCGCTGGACCTGTAGCGCCCGGATCGGGACACGCCCGCGACGCAGTGGTCCAGTGCCGAAGCGCAGCTGCCGAGCGAGCAGAGCTCGGATGAGGTCATGCACGGCCTGATGCTCGAGATGCACCGTCGTGCTGATCATCGCGGCAGCGATGTGGCCGCCCTATCATTGCACCGCCTGGCCGCGGGTCAGCGTCGACCGACGCCGCTGGTGCTGGAAGCACGCAGTGGCCGTGCGGTTCCATCGCTCGCGCCGCATCAATGAGTTGAAGCTGCAGATGGCGCACACTGCGCCGAGGTGGCGCAAGCGCCACTTCCGAGCCCTCGGATCGAGAGCGCCGACGGCACGAGACGGGCGAGAAAGGCGGCATGAGCGGCAATGGGCTAGCTGAGCGACAATTGCCTAGCCAAGCGCACGATGACGCAATAATCTGATGTGCAGCAGAATTCTTTGAATAGGCACGTGGCCGAACGTCGCGGCCGAGCGTCGTGAATTTGGATCAACTGGACCAGTTGCGCGCAGAATACATCGAGTACCTCTGGGGAGAAGGCGGGCCGAAGGGCTGGGCGGCCTACGCTCGCAGCGGCGCAGCCTTTCATTCCGGGCGCCTGGCACCGCCTCCCGTCAGTTCGGCGCCCGATGGCCGCGTGGACCAAGTCTGAATTGCCAAAGCGGGCTCCGCCGTTGACGCAGGCGGTCGCGCTGGCGGTCGCAGGTGCTCTGTGCGACGCGGGGCGCCCGCGTTCCGCTATCGCCGTCGCAGTCGCGTTTCATCGCGAGCTGGCCGCGGTCAAGGTCTCGGCGATTCGGACGCGAGACGTCACGATCACCAAAATTAATGGTTATATTAGCATGGGATAACGAGCGTCGGTGACGCAATACTAGGAAGGTGGCCCTCCCGAGTCCTCCAGCAGCCCCCGCCATGGGGGCTCGTCGGTTGCGCAAGCGCCCTCTGAGTTCCGCAAGTTGCCCCGCGGCCCCCTTCGGGCACTCGGGTTGACAGCGCGCGGGTTCAAGCCGCGCAGCTTATGGGAAGGCGGAGCAACACATCTCCATCTCATGAAGGGGGACATCAATGGAACCGCCCTGACAGGGCGCCGGGCTACATCAAAACAGCCCGAATCTATACCAATCGCGCCCTTGCGAAACTCCAGGAAGCCACCATTATCTCTAAAGAATTGGAGGCGGTCCCGAGATCCAAGAATGTTGTGGTCAAAGCGGCCAGTTTGCCATCCTGGGGTAGGGCGGAGATGTGTTTTGTCGTTGCCCGTTGGGAAGGTGCCTGTGCGAGTTGAGCCTTAGGACTTGGCATGCGCGCAGGCGCAGGCGCCTCCAGTTCACCGCATGCAGATGGTTAGCCTATACTAAAGGAGAGGTGGAGCGCGGAGGCGATAGTCTCTGAGACCTGGCCATTTGAGGCCGCGTTGGCCCAGGGTCAGGCTCTGGACTGCCCCCCCCCCCCCCTGCCGTTGGTGGGAAGTCGCTTTGTGGCCCCCACGTATGTGCGGCCCCATTGTAGGCCCCCGCGTTGCGCCACTGGTTAAGCCATTATGTGGCCACTGCTGCTTGCTCGCTGGCGCGGCCCCCAGGGCCCCCCGCGCGCACGCAGGCGTGGCCCTCCGCGCGCTTGATCAGCGCGCCGTGGCCACCAGTGAGCTGCCCGCTGGAGGAGGCCTGACACTTGCGCCAACGCAGAGACATAACGCCCTGGCGCGCGATTGTCGACAAAAAGGACGCCATGAAGAATCTGCTGTTTGGCTTACCATACTGCACGGGAGTATGGCGGGGAATTCTGGAGGGAGCTCGACAGCTTCTTCCGTAGTTGTCTGGGCCCAGAGGCCCGACCCACATGTTCCCTAGCCGTTTCTTGTCTCCTGCCGTCTCGGTCTTGGGACAATGGCGTGACCGCCACCCGTCCCGTTGCAAGATTCTTCCGATATCCCCCGCAGGGAGTGTGGAGGTTTGATATTTGCGTCAATGCACAGAAATAGCGCTCCAGCGCGCGAGCGTCGACAAAAAAGGACGCCATGATAATCACGATGGCAACGAAGACGTCGGCGATGATGGTGACAACGGTGTCGTTGAGGATGATGAGGAAGCGCGCGTGCGCAGAATGTTGACGAGGGTGGCGACATCGACGATGATGACGGTGGCACTGATGACGATGACGACGACGATGGCGATGACGGTGACCATGGCAATGATGAGGACGCCGATGACGATGACGAGCACGAAGATGATGATATGGATGATGATGATGACGATGATGGCGATGGCGATGGCGACGGTGATGATGACAACGATTGTGTTGGTGCGGCCTCCGAAATCCGGAGGGTCCCACAGATGTGGTTTGAAAACACATTCGGTGTCAGTGTATCTGTGGTTGTTGAACACATGCTGTATTGAATTGGTTGGAAAAAGGATTGGTTGAAAGATGCCGACGTGCGCGCGCGTATGGCCCGCATGCTATTGTTTGAAAAAGTTGGCGGCCACGCGATGGTTGGTGAACATGTTCAACATGCGTGCAGGAGTGTGGCCCGCATGGTCTCATGTGGAACGGTGTCGAAGCACAAAGTTTTATGCGCGCGGGTGCCCTGCATCGCTTTTCTGCCAGAGATTATTAGAGAAAACACGTCTTAGATCAACGCATAAGCACCGCATTGTCTCATTCGACAGGGATAGATAAAAGGGAAGGGGGGCGATGCCTGGCTGGGATGCACCCTCCTGCACAGTGGACTACAAAACCTCGCAGGGCACCAATAGGTCAGGCCTCGGCAGGGGAGCAGATTCCCGAAACAATGCCTGCATTTAAGGATTCGTACTTCTCTTTGAGGAACTGGGCCTGGTTGATTGTCGGACCGGCTTGTGGCTGTCTTTCGCCGCCCGTCGCCGCCGTCTTTTGTCACGATGTTGCTTGTGCGAGGTTCACACTTTTCATTGCTCTGCATTGCGTTGCATTGTTCAGCAATCGCAGTGCATTTCATTGCATGTCTTTGCTTTGCAGTGCTTTGCGTTGGCTTGCATTTCGTTGTACTGGTTTGCATTGCTTTGTTTTGCATTGCTTTGCATTTCTTGGCATTGCTTTGGATGGCGTTGCAGGGTTTTGCAATGTTTAGCACTGCGTTGCATGGGATTGCTTCGCTTTGTATTGCTTTGCATGACATTTATTTGCATTGTGTTGCGATCGCACTGCATTGCGTTGCATTGCTGTTTGTTGCTGCGCGTTGCGTTACATTGGTTTGGACGATTTGGAACTATGCAGAATGCGCCACATGGATTGCACCCCATTAACTGCACCTCCAAGATCGCGCCGCATATATTTCAAGAAACATGTTCGGGGTCAACGCTAGCTAGCATTCAAACTCGTTGCCGGAGTAGAAATGTATTTGATGCAAGCCGTGTGGTGCAACGTCCGCCAATGGAGTATATGATGCCCGCTGGGAGTTGGGGGGGGTCACTGGTAGCGCCATAGTATGTCCCGTGTGTTTCATCGAGGTGCATCGCGTTGGTCTGCATTGTGCTGCATTGCACTGAATACTATCGATTTGCAGTTCCGTGCATTGTTTTGCATTGCGTTGCCTTGCAATACTTGGACCGTGTCGCATCTATTCCCAGTCGTCTTTCCTGCGAAGCCTTGCCTCGCATTCCGCCACATCTGTTGCACTGCTTTCGTGCACTCTCAGCTCAGATGCGCGCACATCTCGATCCAACCGATACGCCCGCAAGTTACCAGCGTGGAACATATCCCTATCCCTATGCTGGGCACCTCCTCATCACGATGCCAATCTTAGGGATTCCCTTATTTTTGAGGGCGAATCACTAAGATTGTCATCGCCTTTTGGCATGTCAATCTTAGGGACAGGGATACGTTCGAGGCTGGTGAGCAAGCATCGACAGCGAACACTCGCCCACCCCTGCTGCCAATCTCTCTCACAGCACGCGCCCCGCATGTCAGGCTCGCCCTGCAGCCACGCCGCTCTGACTGAGCGAGCGGAGGAGGAGGAGGAGGAGGAGGAGGAGGAGAGGAGGGAGCGAGACCCTGCGGGCTCCGGAGGCCTACGACGCCCAAAACCTGCATCTTCGTCCTCGTCCTCCTTCTCAGGTCAGGCGATCGCAAACATGGATGACGGTGGCGTGGATTAGCGACGGGTCCCGTTTCCATGGGGAATCGCGGATTTGAGCCGCCGAACGAGGCGTCACCAGCCGCATGTTGGGGAGGGCACCTTTCTCGATCCATGGATTTGGCGACCGCGCGGCAAAAAATCCATGGATCACTATTCCATGTTTGCGCGCCCCCGATCTAGGCCTCCCAGATGGGGTCGGAGTAGACGGGGTCGGAGGATCGCACCGCATCGCCGATGCATCGACGATGCATCGGCGATGCAGTTCGATATGGGGCCCAATTTTCTCCACGCCGACGTCGCAGATGCATCGCCGACGTCGCCAGTGCATAGGCGATGCATCGCCGATGCATCGCCGATGTACCGGCGATGCGGCGAGATCCTCCGACCCCATCTATTCGAATTCCACATAGGAGGCTTCTATCCTTCTCTCCGAATCGAAAAATTGTGATTGACTTGACAGCAAGCTTGGAGTACTTCGAGTCAGTTTGGCTCAATCTTTTTGAGCTCAACAGACCCTGTCGAGCATCTCGCGCAGACCGGCACGATTGTCCGGCACCATGACGGTATCGGGAGTCCTCGGTTTATTCGTTGCGGTTCTCTTCGGCAGCGCGTCTGCATGGCCGTTCAGCGGGGCGTCCGCCACGATGCCTGGGAAGATCAGGCTGCGGGTGGATCCTCTCGGGATACACTCATTCGCGCTGTACGGCGTTCCTGACCCCAGCAGGATGGAGCACGACATATTCTGGGCCATCACGAACCCAGGCGAGATGGCGCCAGTCGAGGTGGACGCCAACAGCTCGTTCGTTTTGCGATCTACGGACATGAAGTTCCGCACCATCATATTCGTGGACATGAACCACGACCTGCGTACCAAGGCTTCGTATCCATGGAAAATATGTTTCTCCAACCCCATGGTTGATTACGGTGCGAAAATTGAGCTCAAGCACAGCACTTCGGGGTTCACTTGGATCGAGGAGGGCCAGCAGTTGTGCCAGGCGACCGACCACAGCCACGACTTCGAGTTGCACGACCGGGAAAAGGCGCCAATATTCACCATCAAGGTCAGGGATCCGAGGGGGGAGCTGTGAGAGGGAGGCTGTGGGGTGTCAGCCCGAACAGCACGCAATTAGTCCACTCTCTCGCACACGAACGAGGCTGCCATGCCGCGCTGCCTGCTTTAGCTACGGGCAGAATGACGATGATCATTTGCCCAGCTCACGTAGATCGGGTCGGGCGAAAGGGGGGGGGTGGGAAAGGGGGGGTTACGAAATCTGCTGCATGCAGCTGGTTTCGGCCCCGCCGCCGGGCCCATTCCTCGATGCATGGGCGCCTCCGGCGCCGGGAGGCGCCAGGAAAATCAGCTACGTGAGCTGATTCTCAAACCCCCCTTTTGCTATCCCCCCCTTTCGCCCGACCCGAGTAGACGTGACAACACGCGCCGAGACCACAAAAGAAAGCAGTTGCAAAGGCCGCTAATCGGTTGCCGATCGCGCTGCCGGCGCCGTGGGCCCGAGCTCCTTCGGTGCGGTCGCCCCTCCTGCCTCGAGTGGCTGGCACTCCCCTCCGATGGAGCGGAACCCTCGTGCCTCCCTCCCCCTCCCTCCCTCCTCCATGCTCACCCTCCTCCTCCTCCTCCTCCTCCTCCTCCTCCTCCTCCTCCTCCTCCTCCTGTCGCCCGGGCACTGTGGGGGGAGGGAGGAGGACTGCACCACACCGCCGATGCATCGCCGATGCGGCGCGTTGAAGTGCCCAGTGTTCTCCGCCCCGATGTCGACGGTGCATCGCCGACTTTCCCGATGCATCGCCCACGATGCATCGGCAACGCGGGGCGATCCTCCAACCCCATCTGCTCGGGACTCCATGTAGGAGGCCTCTATATACACTGCCGCGTCTTCCTCCTCTCCTTCGAACCCGACACCCAGACCCCTGACGTCATATTTGTTTCATGACGTCGTCCCTGGGACTGGTTTCTCATCCTGAGTCGTTTTCTATTGTCCTTAGGGCGGGTGGGGACCCTCCAGGCGCCGAAAATAACGATTTGAAGAGAGAGCGCCCCGCATCATCACTCCTCCCGCTGCCCCCGCCCTCCCGTCTCCCACCTTCCGCATGTCCTCATCGTAATCATCCATGAACATCATCATCAGTAGAAGCATCATCATCAGCATCATCATCGTCGTCATCATCACCATCATCATCACCATCATCATCATCACCATCATCATCAGAGGCATCGTCATCAGCAGCATCAGCATTATCATCATAACCATCATCATCAGCATCGACATCATCAGCAGCAGCATCATCAGCAGCATCATCAGCATCATCATCAGCATCTGCATCGTCATCATCGTCATCGGCATCGGCATCGTCGTCGTCATCGTAATCGTCGTCGTCGTCTTCGTCATGGCTATCATCATCAGCATTATCGTCATCGTCATCGTCATCGTCAGCAGCACCATTCGCACGTGGCTCCCCGCTCATGTCGGCCCACTGGCACAGTTCGCATGCGTCTTTGCCACCAATTTCGGCACGCCCCTGACGCGATTCGTGGCCCCATAGGGAGCTCCAGCTAAGGCCCAATGCCAGGGTCCGCATGGCGTCGCCGCCTCCTGTCGGTACACCCCTCACACGTTTCGGGGCCCCATATTGCGGCCCAGCTGAAGCCCAAATGCCAGGGGATGCATGGCGTCGGCGCTTCATTTTGGCATACCCCTCCCTCGCTTCGTGTCCCCACGGGGACCTCCAGCTCAGGCCCAAATGCCAGGGTCAGCATGGCGTCGGCGCTTTGTTTCGGCACACCCCTCGCGCGGTGGCCCCATTGGGAGCTCCAGCGAAGGCCCGAAGGCCAGGGTTCGCACGGCGTCGGCGCTTCACTTCGGCACAACCTTCACCCCCATCGTGGCCCCACAAGGAGCTCCAGCTGAGGCCCCAGTGCCCTCGTCCGCATGGCGGGGCCGCCTCGTGTCGGCACACCCTCCCACGCGGCACGACTCCATGGGCAGCTCCAACGGAGGCCCGGGCGCCAGGCTTGGCACGGCGTCGGTGCGCCATCACCTCGGCACGCCCCTTCGCACGCCTCGCTCCCCCGCAGGGAGCTCCAGCGCAGGCCCCATGTCCCGCCCGCCCGTCCCGACCCGTCCGTTAGGGCCCGCCCGCCCGACCCGACCCGACCCGCCCGACAGGGCCCGCCCGCCCGACCCGACCCGACCCGCCCGTTAGGGCCCTCGCGTGTGAATTCGATCATGCACCGCATGTTCATGTCCCGCCCGCCCGACCCGACCCGCCCGTGAGGGCCCGCCCGCCCGACCCGACCCCACCCGCCCCGCTCCGGCGCAGCCTCGCGCGCTCCGGGGCTCCATCTCGGCGGCTCCGCGTGCCGAGGCCCCGCACGGGGAGCTCGGCTCGGAGGCCCCCGCGGCGAGGTGCGCACAGCGGCCACGCCCCCTGTCGGCACGCCCGTCGCACGCCTCGCCGCCCCACAGGGAGCAGGAGGGAGAGAAACACACTGACACGATGAATCGTCGATTCCCAGGAAAATGTGGGAAAATATGGGAAGTGGGGGGGGGGAGACAGAAACTCAGAACATATGGGAAACTGTGGGGAATCTTTTTATGTGTGTATTTATTTGTGCGCCCGCACGGCGGCCCCGCCCCACGTCGCCGCGCCCTCCGTGGGGCCCTGGGACACACAAAGAAATACATACAAATAAAAAGATTCCCCATATTTTCCCATATTTTCTGGGTTTCTGTCTGCCCCCCCACTTCCCATATTTTCCCATATTTTCTTGGGAATCGACGATTAATTGTGTCTGTGTGTTTTTTCCCTCCTGAACACCCTTCGTGGGGCCCCAGAAGGAGATCCACCAGGGGCGATACTCACAATGGCGGCACGCACAGGCTGCATATGGCGGGGTCCGTCGCCAGGATGACGCAAAACCCGAGGGGGTCTGGGCCTGAGTTGTTCTTAAAAGCGCTGAGGGGGCGGTTTTTGTCCCGTTTTCCACTTTTGGGGCTGCGACCAACAAAAACGGAAATAAAACGGTAGCCCAAAACAAATTGAAAACGTCGTGCTCGAGCTAAAAACGATAAGAAAACGGAGTGCCAACACGGCGGGCGAAATTGCCCAAACGTGACCAGCGTTTGCGGGGAATCTGAAAACGCATTGAAAAGGCACCAAAAACAAGTAAAAAAACGGCGCGGCAAGGCGCACCCCGATCCCAGGTCCGAAAACGGAAAGAAAATGGTCATTGAAAAGAAATCAAAACCGGAGCTCAAAACTGACAGAAAACGGTGGCACACATCTGCAAAACGAAAAGAAAACGACAACAAAAACGGAAGAAAACGTCGATCTTGAAAACGAAGAAAAAAGCCCTCAGCGTTCTTAACAACATCTAAGGTCTGGGCACCTCTCCCCGACTCCTCGTCGAACCCTCCCTCCCCATCCTCCTCCCCGAGCACCTTTGAACCCCCCTGCGCCGCCTCCTCGAAGCCCCCCTCGAACCTCATCCGGTGTTTCACCTATCGCTCCCACGGGCAGGCCCAAGAGCCTCGGGCCCCTCCACATTGTCGCGCAGGGAGGCCAAGAGAGCCATTCGGTTTCCAGTCGTTCGGATCGACTCCCCAACCGCCTTTACGCTCATCGTTAATTTTACCTCGAGCCCTCGTCCTTCGGGCGCGAGGCCATCTTGCCCTTCTACTTCCAGGCCGTGGGCGTCGCTGGGACGGGGGCCACCTCCGTGCTCCGGGTACTGCGACTCGTGCGGGCGCGCCGCGCGGGGGGCCGGCCCGCGCGCGCGCTCCCGACGGCATCGTCGGACCGACTGCCATGCCCACCCCCATCAGACATCTCAAGGGACAGCATATTTGCGGGACGGGGAAATGACCACAGCCACTGCTTCTTGTTTGCGCCGCCTTCCAGCCGGCCGAAAAAGAAGCAGTGGTTGTGGTCATTTCCCTGGTACCAAGCTCAACAAAAATGACCACAGCCACTGCTTTGTTGCTGCGGGCTGGAAGGCGGCAGCAAAATCAGTGGTTGTGGTCGTTTTCACGCCCCGTAATACTCAGGGCTCGCGATCCCAGTGCCATTCCAGGGTATGCGCGGGCGATTTTGGCTCGACGTGTCCGCCCGTTGTGCGGGCGCGTGTGTTTGGTAGGTGCCCCGCAGGTGCTGGTGTTTTTGATATGGGCGTTCTGAGCTAGTGGCGTGTGCACGTGTGCGGGGGCATGTGCTCTGAGTTGTTCCACCATTGTTCTGGTTCGGCCCCCGCCCTTGAGCGTTGTCTGCAACTCTACGCGCATGTGCGTGGCGTGCGCGGAAACTGTTTGTGCAGTACTTATGAGCGGCGTTGCATACATCGGGCGATTCAGTCGGTGTCCACACCGCAACTGGTTGCCCCAGCGTTGCCCGCGCATGCCCACACATGGCGCCGCACATGCCCGCAAATGGCACTGCTCGTGGCTACACAGGGCCGCGCGCGGCCGCTCATGCTCGCACAGCTCCGCACAGCAGGCAACCTATGCCCTCCTTACCCCCGCCCAGCACCTACGTACATGGCTGCACACCCCGCAGCGGACGACCGCACATGTCCGCACACGACGCCGCTCGTGGCGGCCAGTTTGTGCACGGCTACGTGCGGCCGCACATGCTTGCACAGCACCGCACGGGAGAGGAGGAGGAGGAGGAGGAGGAGGAGGAGGAGGAGGAGGAGGAGCAGGAGGAGCAGGAAGAGCAGGAAGAGCAGGAGGAGGGGGAGGGCGGCGTCCGACGGAGTCTTGCGCCTTCAGCTCGTCAGTTCGTCAGGAGGAGGAGGAGGAGGAGGAGGAGGAGGAGGAGGAGGAGGCATGCTCGTTTCAGGAGGTGGCGCTTCCTGCCCTGTGGGCAATTTCAGCCGCCTGGCGGAAACCCTACAACATCTTCCCTTTCCTCCCAGGGCCCCCGTCCCTCCCCAAGGGCGCCCTCGAGGGCGCGAAGCTATTCGCGCTTCGCGGCTCGGCTCCGATTTCTCCTCGTCCTCCTCTTCTCCCCTGGGAAACGGCCCGAGAGCGCGAGGTGATTCGCGCTTCGCGCTTCGCGCAGCGCGAGGCGCGAAGCTGGGAGCCCTTGCTTTCCTTCCAGGGCCCCCGTCCCTCCCAGCCTTTCCGTTCCTCCGTTCCTCCGGGTCCTTGGCCTCTCCTCCTCCTCCTCCTCCTCCTCCTCCCCGCCCCTCCCTCCTCTCCTCCTCCTCCTCCTCCTCCTCCTCCCTCCTCTCCTCTCCTCCTCCTCCTCCTCCTCCCCCTCCTCCTCCTCCTCCTCCTCCTCCTCCTCCTCCTCCCCGCCCCTCCCCCCCGCCCGGGTCCGAGCGCTCCCTGGCGGCGGTGGCGGCAGCATTCCACCTTTCTCGCTCTCGTGGTATTGATATTTTTCGGGGGCGGCAGAGAGGGGGGCGATGGATGACTACGGGGGGGGGGGGGGATATCACGGCGGGGGCCATGATATTTCCCCAGATTTCCTGGCGCCTCCTCTTATTTCATTACGTCCCTGCCCCCCCCCCCCCCCTGGGCCGCGCACATGCCGCCAGCCATGAATTGCGCCCCCCCTCTTGGACACCCCCCTCTTGGCCGCCCCCGGTATTGACATCGGAGGTGTGTCCGGGTTGCCTGGGAGGGAGCTCCTGCAAGTTTTGTTTCTGCGGAAGCATGGCGTGTGCGGCCATGCGCAGGCATGGCGGGTTTTTTTGAGCCAGTGACCCCGTGGGCATGGATCATGGAGACGCATAGAATGCGCGGGCATGTGCGGGTAGGCGGTGCCTTCAACGCTACCCCGCGCAGAGGCGCACAGTTGGGCATGCACGAAATGTGCGGCATGCGCACGGAGAAGACGTTGCAAAAGACACACAGTGAACGCTGAAGTAATGAACCTTACAAGAATGCGCCTAGTGTGAACTCTGATGGGCTCCAGGTTCCGCTCCAGGAAAGCGAGAATCTGGGCTGCACCCGGGGCATTTCCTTGGAGTTTCCTTTGGCGCGTCTCGCGCGCCAGCGATTGGGGTCCGCACAGCTCCAAGAGGTCCGCGCGGTGGAGCCCCTTATGGGGCCACGACGCGCAGCACTGGGCGGGGGAGACGCATGCGGACTGCGCCGCGGGGACCTTCGGCGGAGCCCCTGTGGGGCCACGAGATGCTGTGCTGGGTGGGAGGGACGCGTGCTGACTGCGCCACGGGGACCTTCGCTGGGGCTCCATATGGGGGGGCCACGACACGCTCGTCTGCTCCGCCCGTCCGCGTCCGCTGCGGCACGCCTGAGCCCCGTCGGCCCGTGCCCGGGCCTGCATCACCGCTTCGCCGGGCCTCGGGCCCCGGGGCCGGCACGGGCCGACGGGGCCTCGAGACACGCCACGGAGAGGCGAGGTTCAGCGCGGTGCTCGTCGTCGTTCGCGGTGTCGCATTTTTGTTCGTGACGCCGGATCTCGGAGGAGGAGGAGCAGCAGCAAGGGAAGGGAGGACGAGGAGGGAGAGGCGACGGATGAGGGCACGCTGGGCCGGGGCATCAACCCGCGGGCCGTTTCCCGAGGAGACGGCAGCGGGTCTTGACCGTTTCCCATGTTGCCCATGTCTGCCAGTCTTCCCTGCTCTGTGTTGCACAGCGTCCGTGGTCTGGCTCGAGTTGTCAATGTTTGATGTGTGGTCAAGTGCTCAAGTCGGCAGAGGCAGGAGCAGTAAACAGAGGGGCTGGGAAGCGGAGGTATTCAGAGTGATGCGGATGCCGCAGTTGAGCTCCTGCGTCTCCATGTTTGGCCAGATCATCGTGGGGAGGGAGGGGATCAGGCTTTTGTGCTGGTGTCGGATGCCCAGAGGCTGGCGCCACAACGGGTATCGATGGTGGCCTCCACGGGTCGGAGATGATCCTGACCTCGGTGATGGCGGGAACTGTCGGGCCTCCTCGGTGGCCGAGGCGTTGCCGCCGACACCAGACCGCCCACGCCAGCACTCGGGAGCACCACCTCTCCCTGGCGGAGGCACCCCTCCGTGCTGTGCTGTGCCCGTGCCCCTGCTCGAGCCTCCGTGGGCCCCCGCGCCCCGCGACGTCGGCAAAGACGTGGGCCCTCCGCGCGTCGCGCCCCCTCGGCTCGGGCCCGCCGCGCTCCGGAGCGCGGCGCCACGCCCTCCGCGGCCCCGGTGCCCGAGCGCCGCTGCCCGGAGCCTTCCCGAGGGCCTCCCGCGCCGCAGGAGCGGAGCGGCCGCGCCGTCCGCTCGCGCGGCGAGGCCCGGCGTGTCACCGGCGCCGCCGCCGCGCCGTGCAGCGCGGGGGTGTTCCCGGCCGCTGCAGAGTTCAGGAGGGAAAAAAACACACAGACACAATTAATCGGCGATCCCCAGGAAAATATGGGAAAATATGGGAAGTGGTGGGGAAGACAAAAACCCAGAAAATATAGGAAAATATGGGGAATCTTTTTATTTGTGTGTATTTATTTGTGTGTCCCAGTTTCCCTTCAAGAGTGGTGCCTCCGCCCGCCGTGCCCGGGCGAGCCCTGGGGCTCAGCGCGCGGCCCTCTCTCTCTCTCTCTCTCTCTCTCTCTCTCTCTCTCTCTCTTTGCCAGCCTCGAGCGTATCCCTATCCCCAAGATTGGCACGCCAAGAGGCGATGACAGTCTTAGGAATTCGCCCTCAAGAAATAAGGGAATCCCCAAGATTGGCATCGTGATGAGGAGGTGCCCAGCGTAGGGGTAGGGATATGTTCCAGGCTGGCAATGTCAGGGGAGGAGAGGGTACCCGTACCGCTGCCCTTCTCTCGTTTTCCCCGCTTGGGGCCTCCCTGGAGGCCCTCGTCGCCACCGCTGGATTTGCCTCGAGATGTTAGTTGGAAGCACCCCGGGAGAGTGGTCTGGGGGAGTAGCGGTATCGGTATACGCGTTGGCTTCCCTTATTGAGACTTCCAGGGTGGGGTCGGAGTAGACGGGATCGAAGAATTCCGCCATATCGCCGATGCATCGGCGGCTCGGTGCGGAGCCCGATTGCCTCTACGCCGACGTCGCCGATGCATCGGCGATGCGGCGCGAGCCTCCGACCCCGTCTGGGAGGCCTGCAGTCTAAGGCCAGGGCCCTCCGGGGGCCCTTCTGCCGTGTCTTGCGTGACAGGGGTCAGCGCTCACGGGAGTCAGCCAATGCAAACGGGGGTCAGTCAGGGCACCAGATCCTGCAGGATCCTGCGAAGACCCCCTCTGGCTGACCCGGGTCAGCGAGCCGCGCGTGGCCGCGAGGCGGCCGCGCATATTGGCCGACCGGGGCTTGCGAAGACCTGCACTTGCAGTTTTTGTTCCTGCACTGCCGTTTTTTGGTTTCCCGCTGACCCAGGTCTGGATGGACCCGGGTCAGAAGAACCCCGACTCCCCGTCCCCCTTTGTGGTATGTTTCCTTGGTTCGTCTATTGGGGAAACTAGGGGGCCACAGGCGAACCCTACCCCTATCCCCCCACGATTTCCGAGGGGAGGGTGGGGTTCACTTCGCCGACCAGGGGTTTGGGGAGCCCCGTGGGGCCGAGTCCCCACGGCCGCCCTCCGCCGGCCCAGGGCCTGGGAGCTGTCAGCTCTCGGCGGCCGCCCGGGGCTCCGCGATGGGGTCCTGGCCAACCTGGGTGGTGTGCTGACCCGGGCCAGTGCGCCCTCGGTTGCGTGATCCAGGAGGGGGAGGAGGAGGAGGAGGAGGAGGAGGAGGAGGAGGAGGAGGAGGAGGAGGAGGAGGAGGAGGAGGAGGAGGAGGAGGAGGAGGCGGAGGAGGAGGAGGAGGCGGAGGAGGCGGAGGAGGCGGAGGCGGAGGAGGAGGAGGGAGGAGGAGGAGGAGGAGGAGGGGGAGGGAGGCGGAAGAGGAGGAGGAGGAGGAGGAGGAGGAGGAGAAGGAGGAGGAGGAGGAGAAGGAGGCAGAGGCGGAGGAGGAGAGAGAGGAGGAGAAGGAGGAGGAGGAGAAGAAGGAGGAGAAGGAGGAGCAGGAGGAGCAGGAGGACCTCCAACCCTCCCTCGTCTATGCCGCAAACCTCCCTCCGTCACCCTGCCGTGTGGTCGCTCCCGCCGCTCTGCATCTAGGCATCTAGGCCTCCCAGACGGGGTCCAAGCAGGTGGGGTTGGAGGATCGCGCCGCATCGCTGATGCATCGCCGATGCGGCTCGATGTGGAGCCCGACTTTCTCTACGCCGACGGCGCCGAGGCATCCCCGACGTCGCCGATGCATCGGTGATGCGGCGCGATCATCCGACCCCATCTACTCGTACCCCACCCAGGAGGCCTCTATTGCAGTCCATCAGGAGCTCGAGTGTGCAGAAGACGTGCACAGGTGCGGAAAGACGCACCGAAACCGCGCGCGCTGTGGCTCCGATGCCCAGCAGCAGTTCCCTTGGAGCCCAGGCTGCAGACCACTTGGTGCCGGACGTGCAGCAAGCACGCGGTACAGTGGCGACCCATGTCAAGAAACACCCCACTTGCCTCCAGGGTGCGCGTTGTTTCCTGGGTTCCGAGGGTTTTGCGGTAAAAGGCGTGATTCCCCCACGCCAGACATCAGTGAACGTCCTGAGGTCTCGGGGTTGGGTTTCTTGTGGAAGGTTTCTTGTGGTCGAGCTCGTGCTGTAGCGGTCTCGGGCGTGGAGGCCATCGTTCGGGAGGGGGAAAACACACAGACACAATGAACCGTCGATCCCCAGGAACATGTGGGAAAATGTGGGAGGTGGGGGGAAGGCAAAAGCCCCGAAAGTATGGAAAAATATGGGGGATCCTTTTATTTGTGTGTGGATTTATTTGTGTCTCTCAGGGCCCCAGTCAACCGTTCCCCCCGCGAGCTCTGGGCGGCGCTCTGCGCCCCTTCTCTCCCTGGTGGGCGTCGGAAGGGGGCACTCCGAGGCCGGCCCCTCGCCGGAGTGGCCTCTGAGGCGGGGCGGCCGGCGCCTTCCCCCGGCGCGGGCCGCCACGGCGCTTGGATTTTCAGGGGGGAGAAGGACACACACAGACACAAGTGATCGTCGATCTCCCAGAAAATATGGGAACACATGGGAAGTGGGGGGGGGAGACAAAAGCCCAGAAGATATGGAAAAATGTTGGGAATCCTTTTATGTGTGTGTATTTATTTGTGTGTCCCTGGGCCCCTTCAGATTTGGCGTCCCCGCGGCACCGAAGAGCGCGCACCGAAGAGCACTCCAGCCCCGGGTCACCCCTTTCAAGCAGTGGCGAAGCGTGCTGGCTCGCCTATAACCCTACCGAACAATGATCTAAGAACCTCTTGTGGTGTCCACGAAATGTTCTTAGAACATGTCTGGTGGAGTCTGTCTTGTTTGAACACATCGGGTTGATGTTCTAAGAACATTGTTTTTGTTTTTCGTTCTAAGAACATTTCGTGGTAGGACTATAGGAATGCCGGGACGGTCGGTCCCTGCTCAACCCTTTGCGCATGGCCGAAGATCAGGGGAGGCGCTAGTCGAAGAAGAACAGACCACGTAAACTTAAATGTTTGGCGCTCCCCGCGGATTTCTTGGATCCGCGCCTGGGCCCCCCAGCGGCGCCTCTGGCGCCGCCCCTGGCGCTCTCCGCGCGCCAGGAAGGGGGGTCCAGCGCGAATCCGAGAAATCCGCGCGGAGCGCCAAAAGTTTATCTTTATGTGTTTGTTTCTTTTCTAGCTGGGAGGATTAAACTACTCCTTCCATTCTGCGAAGGCCAAAAAGCCAGGCTCTAGGTCGGGGGTGGACAGGACCCCCACCCTGACACGTCGATTGGTGAATTGTCCTGTCGGTTCTCGGGAGGGCACCGCGGCCGTCATTTTCCAGGCTTGCGTTCGCCAGGTTTGGGTCCGAGGTCGGTTTCACTAAACCGCGTTGTGCTAAAGGGGGCTCTGTCCATCCCCGACGAGGCTGACGCAGGCAGTTCAACTGTCTGCGCTCATCGCCCTGGGCCCGCTTGACATCTTCTGGCGACCTGGGTGTTGCACACAGTGAAACGGACTTGGTATCGCTCGGACGTGTGCACTCTTTCTCGGCGGGGATTCTTACGGAGCATCCTGGATCATCCTGCGAAAAAGCCACGCACGAAATTGAAAAAAGCACAGGGAGTGGACGTCCGAGCGATGGCGAGAACGGAGGCGTCGTTCGTGACGGCGTCGGCCTGCCCCGCTGTGACAGGGGGCAGCCGCATAGGCCCCCCAACCACCCAAGGGGGGCCAGGCCACCCCGCCCAGGGACGTGCTGTTCTGCCATCGGGGGCGCAACGCCGATCCCTTCGGCGAGGTGTCGACGATTCAAGCCTGATGTTCCCCCCCTCTCCTGGGCCGGCTCCCCTCCACAGTTCCCGCTCAGAAAAGGTCGATTAGACGTCAGAGTGGCTTTTCGCCGGAGTGGCCTCTGGTGCGGGCACAGATGGGTGCCCAGACGGCGAAAAACGAGGCAGCAGCAGCTGCCTGCGCGCCCAGGTGTGGTCCCCCCGCGGCCCCCCAAAGGTCGCGCACCGAAGGCAACTCTTACCCAAATAGGGTCACTCCTGCGTGTCGCCGAAAAATGGGGGAGGGGAGCGCGGCAGGGGGAGGCACAGGGAGGAGAAGGAGGAGGAGGAGGAGGAGGAGGAGGAGCAGGAGGAGAAAGGAGGAGTACAGCGACGGGAGAAGGAGGAGGCGGAGGAGGAGAAGGAAGCGGAAGAGGAGAGGAGGAGGAGGAGGAGGCGGAGTGGGAAGAGGAGGGGAAGAGGGGAGGAAGAGGGGGAAGGGGGGGGGGGGAGCGCGGCAGGGGGAGGCGGGGCGGGGCTCGGCAGCGCAGAGCGGGGGGCGGAGCGCATTCGGCCCCTCGCGGAGCGCAGTCCTCGCCCCCCGAGGCCTCGTCCTGCCGCCCCCTCCGGCGGCAAGACGAGGCCGGGCCTCCGAGCCATCAGGTCGCGAGGAAGCAGGTGGGCCCTGAGCTCCTCCTCCTCCTCCTCCTCCTCCTCCTCCCCCTCCTCCTCCTCCTCCTCCTCCTCCTCCTCCTCCTCCTCCTCCTCCTCCTCCTCCTCTTTCGCTCCGTGGTGCTTTGGGGGCTCCGGGGGCCTTCCCCGAGCCCCACGGGACCGTCAGAGAACCATGCGGGACGAAGAGGTCGTCCTAGGGGCGTTGGCTTCAGATTGTCGATCGGATTCGCTCCAGTCCGGGGGTGCGCCAGAGGGGGGTGAGGGCACCTCGATCTGCTATTCACCATCTGGGCTCGAGCCATGGGTTGGAAGCATCTGGTGACTATGGACCAGCCTCAGGATGAACGATAGGTGGATCAGGGGAGAAAGTATGGGAATGCACTGTGGAGAGGATAGCGGAGCTAAGGAACGAGCACGCGCTCTCTGCTTGGGGAGGCCGATTCGCTACCCGCTTTGTTCCTGCTGAACTTCATGACAGCTGCAGCTGCTTGCTAGCCACTTCTCTGACTCCTTCCTCTCTCAGGCAGAGGAGAATGAGGCTCCCCCACCCTCGTCTCGGGTCGGGCGAAAGGGGGGGATTGGGAAAGGGGGGGGTTACGAAATCTGCTGCATGCAGCTGGTTTCGGCCTCACCGAGGGGCCCATTCCTCGATGCATGGGCGCCTCCCGGCGCCGGGAGGCGCCGGGAAAATCAGCTACGCGAGCTGATTCTCAATCCCCCCCTTTGCTATCCCCCCCTTTCGCCCGACCCGATCGTCCTTCCCACCAGCGCTGCCTCGAGAGCGCAGCAGATGTCTCGAGGCCTGTGTTGCATGGGTCAAGGCAACGATATCCCCTATCGACGCGTTGGCACTCCATCACGGGGCCTGGTGAGGAGGGCGAGGAGCAAAAGAGGTAAGGAGGGGAGGATCGAAGACAATGTCGTACGGTAGGTTCGCGTCGTGTCGACTGGCGGCGACCCCGCCGAGGGCGTTCAAGGTTGCACGCCGCCAGTGGCCCAGAATCGGCTTATATGGAACGATCGGGCGGTCGAAAAGCCGCCGATCGTTCAAGGTTGAACGATTCACGCAGTGTCAGAAACCAACGCCGGGGTCGTCACGACACGAACCTGCCGTATCACTCTGAGGGCACGCGTGCGGTCAATCCCCAATCAGGCGTTGCCTAGGGCTTCTGATTTGTTTGTGGCGAAATCAATGGGTGCCAGGCGCGGTTGTCCACGGATTCCCCGGGATTCGTTGGTGATGTTTCCTCACAGGGAGTTAAACAGAAACTAGACGGGTATGCCCGGCTTCAGTCTCGCGGACCTATTCTAAAATCATATGTTCAAAAATCCTTATGTTGTTTCATGCCCTGCCGTCATCGCGCGAGTGATAGTCGAAAACCTATTTTTAAAAATGGTCACGGCTATCTTCACTCACCTCCTCTTCCTCCCCCTCTCCTTTCTCCTCCTTCCCCTCCTCCTCCTCCCCCTGGCGGAGGTTGCAAAGCGATAAATTTGGAGAAATGTTTGGGGGAAGATCTACAAAGAGTCTCCGCCAGATCTATCCTCCAGATCTTCCGCCTGACATTCCTCCAGATCTTCCGCCAGATCTTCCTCAAGATTTTCCGCCAGATCTTCTGGCAGATCTTCCGCTAGATTTTCCGCGGGATCTTTCGCCAGATGTTCCACCGTATTTTCCTCCAGATATTCCGCCAAATCTTTCTCGAGATCTTACGCGAGATCTTCCGCCAGATCTTCCGCGAAAGTTTCCTCCAGAGTTATATTCCACATCTTCCGCCAGATCTTCCGCTAGTTTCATCCTCCAGATCTTCCGCCAGATCTTCCGAAAGATCTTCCGCCAGATCGGCCGCCAGATCTTCCGGCAGATCTTCTGCTAGATGTTCCGCCAGATCTTCCGAAAGATCTTCTTCCAAATCCTCCGCGAGATCTTCCGCCAGATCTTCCGCTATATCTTCCTCCAGATTGGTATTATATATGTTCTTCGAGATATTCCGCCAGATCTTCCGCCGGATCTTCCGCCAGATCTTCCTCAAGATCTTCCGCCAGATCTTCCGACAGATCCTCCGCCAGATGTATCCTCCAGATTTTCCGTGGGATCTTCCGCCAGATGTTCCGCTAGATTTTCCGTCAGATTTTTCGCAAGATCTTCCGCCAGATCTTCCGCCAGATGTTCCTCCCTCAGATATTTCCGCAACTATTCCCGAAACATTCCTCCAGATTTATCGCTTTGCAACCGCATCAAGTCTTCCTTCGGACACTCCCCAGATCTCTCGACAGATGTTTCCCAGATCTTCCTCCTGCTGTTCTAGGGTGTTTCTATGTTTGTTTCATGCCGCGTCGCGGGTCCGCATCTTGTTTTTTAAATTCCTAGTTTTGCTGTCTGCCTTGCTTCGGGGCTGCAATCTCTACGGGACAACCTAGAATGTTTAACTCCTTTGTTTAAAAATTCTGTGTGTTTAACCTCCCTCTACAGTGGCGTTTTTCAGAGTTGTTCGGCGTTGTTTCTTTAACAGTGATGTCCCTCGGCCACGCAATGCCAAGAAATGCCAAGCAACGCCAAACGACGGCAAGCAAGGCCAAGCAATGCCAAGCGATGCCCAGCAATGCCAAACAATGCCAAGCAATGCCAAGCAACGTCAAGCAATGCCAAGGAATGCAAAGCAACGCTAAGAAACGCCCCACAATGACCAGCCATACCAAGCAATACCCAGCAATGTCAAGCAACGCCATGCGATGCCAAGCAGTGCGCAGCAATGCCCAGTAATACCAAGCAATGGCAAGCACACCAAAAAATGCCAAGTAATGCCAAGCACCGCCAAGCAATGCAAATCACTGCAATGCCAAGAAAAGCAATGCAATGCCAAGCAATTCCAAACAATGCTGATGTGGAAGCGTTCCCCCTATTGGAGTCGCCCTGGATTCATGTTGATGCCGATGAAAGTCCGCCGATCTGGCGCGTGAGTTCTACAAAGCTACAGCCTGAGCTTCGGCTCTGCTGAGGGGGATGCTGGGGTGTGGCCCTGCCAGAGGAAGGGGGAGGAGGGGGAGGGAGCACTGTAATTCCTTCCGGGACCAGGTCGGAAATTGGAACATATACATATATATATAAATATAGATATATATATATATACATATTATCAGTGGCGGGCTGTTTTTCAATCCCGGGACAACTTGAGGCTCGAGGACCAACGCTGGGGTGGTAAGGTGTATACTTTTTGTCCCCGATGCCCCGGGGAAAACGGAAAATGTGTACACCAGGGTCCCGAAGACACCAGTACACCAGGGATCCGCTCTCCAGTGCAAAGTACACTGCAGGACCGGAATAAGCGTCGATGTATATCGGGGGCGGAAAAGAGGGGGGGGATGACTAGGGGGGGGTGGATATCGTGGCGTGGGCCATGATATTTCCCCAGATTTCATGACGCCTCTTCTTATTTCATTACGTCCCTGGCCCCCCCGCTGGGCCGCGCACATGCCGCCGGTCATGATTTGCACCCCCCCCTCTTGGACACCCCCCTCTTGGCCGCTCCCGAGTTTTGAGTTCGATTCCCTACCAGGGGCCAGGACTGGGGCCGAGGGGCCGGGGCCGCGGCCGGGGCTGGGACCAGGCCAGGGCCGGGCTGCAGGGCGCCAGGGCCAGGGCGTCGGGGCCCGGCGCGAAGGCGAGAGCCACATCTTGAAAAAGGGCTTGGCCTCTATTTGGTGGTCTCCAAACCAGGTGGTGAGACACCCGGTGGTGACCCCGATTCCCCAAAGAAATAATTCTGGGTCACCACCGGGCTTGGGGACACGCGGTCGCCACGAGTTTTTGCGTTTCCTGGGCCAGCCAGCGCTCGAAAACCATTACCCAAATCGCCCAAAACTCACCACCAGGTGTTCTCACCACCACGTTTGGGGACCACCAATCCATTCTTGAAAATATTTTCCGAGCATTTTTCCTTTGGGTTGGAGGGCAAAGGGTGAAATCTGCAATACCAGTTCGATGGATGTTCGAGGTTCGAATCTGCAAAGGGTGAATCCCAAGACGGGGCGATTTTCGAGGTGCAAAATGCCAGGATTATGGATTTCACCCCGAGCCCTCCACCCTGAGAACA
The DNA here is from genome assembly GCA_963575745.1 of Prorocentrum cordatum. Classification (NCBI taxonomy): domain Eukaryota; class Dinophyceae; order Prorocentrales; family Prorocentraceae; genus Prorocentrum; species Prorocentrum cordatum. The sequence continues at coordinate 122,526 of CAUYUJ010020228.1, forward strand.
TATTCAGGTTTTGCAGACTTCCATTGTCAGGATCGTAGATGGCGAGGAAGTCTCAGGCGATACGCTGGGCCCGGCCCGCCCTACAACGGCACGTCTGGGGGTGCGACAGAAACGGGTCATGTATAAGGGAAAGGGACGGAGGGGTAGGGATGATGAGGAAGGGGAGGAGGGATGATGAGGAGAGGGTGTGGAGAGAAGGGAGGAGGAGGAGAAGGAGGAGGAGGAGGAGGAGGAGGAGGAGGAGGGGCATTCACGGTGCACCGATGTCCATGCATTGGAATTTGCAGCCCTCGCTTCGCCATCCAATCATGTGTTATTGATACCGTAACTATGGCCCCTACTTAGTCACATGTGCGTTTATATTCGTCTCCCCTCACCTCCGTTGCATCATGCGCAGGACATTACTCGCTTGTGTGCTGACCTCGTCGTGCATCGTCTTCGCGGAAGGTCGCCCCTACTTAGGGCCATGTGTTCTCTGTGCAGAGTTGCCGCAGCTCAAATTGTGTTCGTTCTTCATAGTCAGAGTTCGCCGCCCCACCACTAATGTGGGCGCGCTACCAAACTCGTACCAGTATAGGAAGGAGCGCAGAACGGGAAATCTGGAGAGTGTTTGGTGTCATTTGGCATGTCTTGGTAGCGAGGTCGAGGGTCGATCGTTCTTTCAACAAAATCTCGTTGTTGCCAGGCGGAGCGAGAGGAGGAGTAGGAAGAGAAGGCCAGAACACCACCATGGACTCTACACCGATCTCGTAAGGAAAGCCTTTCCCCCGGGGGCGACGAGGAGGAGGAGGAGGAGGAGGAGGACGGGGGCGGCAAAGGACAAGTACCCGGCGAGAGCCCCTCTGTTTCCGCGCTTGCCAGCATGACTTTGTCTCCGCCCCGCCATTCCTCGAAAGCATACAAGTGGACGTTACCACCAAGATCGGGAGCCACCTCGATCGAGGGAAGATGGCCGCCGAGTTCATTTGCAGGGGTCGACCTAAACGGTGTGTTGGCGATTCCGTGGGCCGGTTTCGTTTCGATTTCGTTTTGAATTAAGGGCGGATCGGAGACGGAGCGAAAACGAAAACAAAACGAAAACGAAAAACATTGTTTTGATCGAGCCCTGTTCACTTGCGCTGACACGTGGAAGTGTAGAATACGCATACGGCGAGTCACCGCCACCCCTTGCCGTTTAAAATTGCCTGTCTAGCGACGTTGCGGCCATGCTACCAGCGTGACCAGAAACAAAACCCAGGACAGCCCCCTAGGGGGCTGCCAGGGCTGTCTTGGGTCTTGTGTTTGGCCTTGAGGCCCTTCTTGGGGACGATCCTTGGGCCGTCTTGGGCTCTCTGAGGACGTCTTGGGGGCCTCTCTGCGTCGTCTTGGGGCCACTCAGGGACGCCTTGGGACGCTCTTGGGCCGTTTAGGGGCCACCTTGGGCCATCGAATGGTCAGCTTCGAGTGCATGTGGGCCGTGGTGAGCTGGTCTGGAGAGCCTCGTATGATATCCCGGGCGCCCAAAGACCGAAAAGGTGTGAAACCGGCAAACATGAAGGCCCATTGTTATATTGCGTCGTATACGACGGTTTCGTGGGCTGACCTCGAGGGCCCCCAAGACGGCCAAAGAGATCCCCAAGATGAGTTCTTCGGAGCTTCTTGAGGCTGTTGTGGTTGTCTGAGAAGCGTCTTGGAGGCAGTCTTGGACTGTCTTAGGCAATGTTAGGCCGCCTCGGAGTCCATTTGTGCAACCTTGGACGTTAGGGAGCGAGCTCGGTGCACTGTTGCGAGCGTGCTGAGCCGTTGTGCGGTGGCGGCGGGGCTGCCCGGGAGAGCCAGGGGGAGTTGCTTGAGCTGTTTCGGGGGCGGCAGAGAGGGGGGTGATGACTGGGGGGGGGGGGATCTCATGGCGTGGGCCACGATATTTCCCCAGATCTCAGAGCGCCTCCTCTTATTTCATCACGTCCCTGGCCCCCCCGCTGGGCCGCGACGCCGGTCCTGATTTGCACCCCCGCCTCTTGGACACCCCCCTCTTGGCCGCTCCCGACTGTTGGGCGGGGCCAAAGTGTGCTTCCAAATCGGGCCCGCCAGGCACCCCTTCGGCAGGCTACGAGGGCGGCGGATCCAGTGGCCCTCGGCCCATCCCGTGCCTGAGTCGTGGACGACAGGCCCCTTTGGAGCATCTTGGGGTCTCGTAGGAGGCCTCTTAAAAAAAGTCAGTTTGGCGTCTCTTGAGGACCCTTGGCTCCGGGAGGCACCTTGAGGCTTAACGGGCCCTGGAAACGACAGGGCCGTTTTTTTACCGGTTCCGTTTTGCCGTTTGTTTGCCAGTTCCGACGCCGGTCTTTTACCGGCTCCGTCGCCGTTCTTTTACGGGTTCCCGCTCCGGTTCCAATCTTGGAGCCGTTTTTGTTGCCGTTTCCGGTCGCCGTTTTTGTTGCCGTTTCCACTTTCAAGGGACATGTTTTCGAAAACGGTGGAAAAACGGCCCTGCCGTTTCCGAGGCCCGCTAAGCCTTGGGGCTTGTCCCATATTGCTTGGTCTTGGTACTCCCGCTGGTTGTTGCCTCCCAGACTTGCTCCACCCAGACCTGGCCTCACCCGGTCAAGAGCACGCGATTCCAGCAAATCGCTTCATCGGAGGTGTTGGTGGGACGTGGTTGGGTCTTGCGAGCAGGAACAGGAGAAGCAGCAGTAGTATGGAAACATAGAGAGGGGTCATTGCAGCCAGGGTATATCTCAACCCGCAGGCGAGAGGCTTGGCGAACTGTGAGGATAGAGAGGCGGACTGATGACTGAGAGCTATAGCTGCACGTCTGGGAGGTCAGCCTCGCCTCCGAGGATGCGGAAAGGGTGCAGGAGAATGAAGGTAAGCCGGTCCTCACTGCACTGCGTCAGTCCCCGGGCCGTATAGATAAGATTCATCCGTTGGGTGATTGGTGTTCAAGTGTCAATCAGTTGATCGCGCAGTGCAATTGTACAAGCTCACCGCAAGTATAGTTTGCCACTGTGTCATTGCATGTGTTCCAGAAGCCCAGTGTCAACTGCACCTGGTTCATTTCTAACTCTTCGAAAATTCCTTGATGTTCTGGGGGCCAAGATCCTTTCATTTCTAATTGTTCTATCCTGGGCCTCTTGCTGGCCCTTAGTGGGCCAGGAACAATTAGAAACGAGCACAATTAGAAATGAGCGCGATGAAAAATGAACGACGTGTAAATGTGTGGCTGATGTTGTCCAGGTGGACAGGTTTGGGCTTCGATTGCAGATAATCCCGCTCGCGCTGTCCAGGTCAGTACTATTCTGTCGACAGGGACAAGCTTGACCCCATATTTGGAGTAGGTCACAACCGGGAGCAGCAGCCGCACGCTTCGTTTGTTGGACTGGCTGGCGATCCTCGGTCTCCCTCCATCGTGCGGGCGCACGACATGCGTATTTCGTGTAGTGTCCCTGCTCGCCTCGTGCTCGCACGTGAATGCAAATGTCTTGCGCGTTGTCCTTGCGATCACAGCTGCGCATCGCTGCCCGGTCTGCACGTTCGATTCGTTGTCCGGCGTTTTTCCTCCTCCATCTCGTGATTTCTTTCTCCGTCCATCACGAGAACCGATGGCTTGTATTGCCAGTATTGGCTGTTGGTTCGCGATTCGAAAGAAAGCACGAGCAATGTTGTCAGGGATGTCGGTCCCCGCTGCCAGAAAAAGTGAAGACCGAGGGCTTCAGCGCCAGTGGGATGGGTTCCCGGTCATGGGTACTTCGGCAGCCCGCAAGAACGTGGTAGGAAAGCGCCACTCTCGCGCGGGATGGCGCAAGAAAGTTGCATGAAAGCCACTTTCTTGCATCGATCCGTGGGGTGTCGGAGGTGGGGGGGGGGAGATCGCAGTGGAACGGAGAGCCCCCCACCAGGAGATCGGTTCCGGTTGCGTCTTCGTGTCGTGCGTGCGGGCGAGGCGACGTTGCGTGGGCGCGCGAGAGGAATGACCCCGCCATGGCTAGGGCGAGTCGGATGCAGTGGATTGCCCCTCCGCCCCCGGCGGGCGTGCAGAGGCCCAGGGTGTCTCTTCCGCCGCGGTGTCTTGTGGTGTCCCGTTGGTGTCCGTCGGTGTTCCGTCGGCGGTGGGTGGGCGGTGGCCAGGGGTGTCCCGTCTTGGTATCGATAGTGAAGTCGATAGTGAGATCGATGATGAGATCGCTAGAATAGGATGACTGGTGAGATCAAAAGTGGTATCGACGGTCAGTTCGATTGTGACGCCGGTTGTAAAATAGAAAGCGGGGACGATAGTGACGTTACATCGCAGCGCAACGTCGTCATCGGACATCGTCGCTGACTCGAGGGCGCGTCACCAGTTTCGTCATTCGCACACCCATCGCATTTGCCAGCAGTTTGTTCTTTCCCCCCACCCCCCGACCTCCTTATCACCCGAAGGGTGGATAAGGGTGGTCGTATAGGTATTGAGCACCTTTCAGATGTACGCTTCGAGCTTTGCATTCGAGGCACGTGGTCTTGTGATGCAAAGTTGGCCTGTTGTACGAGTCGGATCACCGATGGTCAGTGACTTCTTGACAGTTCGCGTATCCCCCCAGCCCATCCAGCAACGATGACCAGGCGAGTTGCATTGATCAGGGAAGTACGGGAGCACGCAGTGGAACAGAGAAGGGGGACAGCCGTCAAACCGAATGGCAGGATTTGCTTGAGCAGGCCCAGGCTTCAACCAGACATGCCTTCGCGAATGTGTGTTATATGTGGCAGCCTCTTGGCAGCTCACCTTGGCAATGTTGCAGCCCCGCTGAGGCCATTTGGAATGCATCTGGTGTCCTGCTGGGGCCCTGTTGGGGCCCACTTGGGGACCTTGGGCTGAGTGGGCCCTGGAAACGACAGGGCCGTTTTTTTACCGGTTCCGTTTTGCCGTTTTTGTTGCCAGTTCCGACGCCGTTTTTTTACCGGTTCCGTCGCCGTTTTTTCACGGGTTCCCGCTCCGGTTCCAATCCTGGAGGCGTTTCTGTTGCCGTTTCCGGTCGCCGTTTTTTGTTGCCGTTTCCATTTTCAAGGGACAATTTTTCGGAAACACTGAAAAAACGGCCCTGCAGCTTCCGGGGCCCACTAAGGGCCCACTTGGGGACTTTGGGGGCAATCTTAGAGGACATCGACCAAACAAGGGGGTCCTCACTTAGCGCTTCCCCGCTGGAGCACCGAGAGTCGCGTCTTGAGGCCGCCTTGAGACGCTCAAAAGGCGTTCCTGGATGCTCTTGAGGCAGCATCGAGGCAATACTGGGCCCCTACTGGGGCCATCTCGGGGGGGCTTCGAGGGCCCATCGGAAGGGAGAAAGCGAGAAAGCAAACAACAGTGATCTCCCATAGGTTTGAGCATACTTGAGAAGCTCCGTGGAGCCATAGTGAGACCTGAAGTGCCCATCGGAAGCGAGACGGCGAGAAGGCGAAACACATTGATTTGGCCCTACGTGTGGGTAGGATTCGGGCCTCTCGGAGGCGTCCTTGGCTTGGAACGGTTTCGAGATTTCTTGGAGGCAATCTCGAGCGATCTTGACTATCCGAAGCCATCTGAGAGGCCATCTTGGGCCCTCTTGGAGCCACCTTGGACGCTCTGACCGCTCGCGGGGCGCCCCGTCCAGACCCAGGGGGATGGGGAAGATGGAGGGGCAAACCCATCCCCGAAAGGTAAGAAGCGGGTTGGAAGCGGAAGAGCTCTATACCACAAGCACCCTAAAGGGTTGGTGGGATTCGGTTGTCCATGCGAGGGCATATATATATGTGTGTATGTGTATATACATAGATTTGCGTATGTGTCTATACTAAGAGTTATAAAAGGATATGTACGCATGTGTGTATGTATCTATATTTGCATGCATGCATGTACGTGTGTATGTATGTATGTATGCATGAATGTATGTATGTATGTATGTATGTATGCATGAATGAATGTATGTATGTGTGTATGTATGTATGTATGTATGTGTGTATGTATGTATGTATGTATGTATGTATGTATGTATGTATGTATGTATGTATGTGTATGGATCAATGGATGGACGGATGAACGGATGGATGTAAGCGTGTGTATGTCAGAAGCCTGGCGACGGCCAGCAAACCCGTGGCTGTTGAAACGGAGTTGCGGGAAATTGTTTTTTTCCTTCCGGGAAGCAGCCCTTGTACGATTTAGTGCGTTGAGTTTGATTATGGGAATTCGTTGCTTCATTCGGGAAGACCGTTTTAGCAGCCGCGGATTTGCCAGCTCTCGACCAGTTTCCAGGTATCTATGTATGTACGTGTGTATATATGGTTGTATGTATGTATGTATACATGTGTGTATGTGCATGTGTATATGTATGTGTATATATATATGTATATATGTGTATGCGTATGTATGGTTGGTTGGTTGGATGTGTGCTTGGATGTCCACCTGCCTGTCTGTCTGTCTGTCTGTATGTATGTCTACATTACGGAGGATACATCCCATGTTTTGCTTAATTGGAGAGGCCTGCCAGCAATCGTTGCGGGTTTAGCCAGTCGAGCTTCCCTGCGAAATGTGATCTTAGTCTGGCGGTATGGATCAACAAACGCTCAGGCAGAGTAGAAGCGTGGTTGGAGTGGGAGTGGAAATTGGAGCCAGTGGTGGAATGAGAAGGGGGGCCAGGATGAGAAAAAAGGACAGCGTGAAAAGCGGGAATACGAGGGGCAGTGCGGAAAAGAGGGGGCGGATGGGCAGAGGGGGGCATCATGAGAAGAGGGGAGGGCGGAAAGAGGAGGGGGCAGCACAAAAGAGTGGGCCAGAACGAGAAGAAGGGGGCCGTGCAGGTGGCCGCCCCGAGGGGGCCTACATCAGGCCGCACGTGTCCGGGTACGGATGGGCGGAGTCGCCGTTCACCGACATACCCTACGCGTTCTGGTGCGCCGGCGAGGGGGGCGGGGGAGGGGAGCTGGGCGCCAGGAGCAGGTCGCCTCGCCCGACTCCTCCTGGCCCGCACCGCAAGCCGTGGCGGAGAGACCGCGGGAGGGGAGCCTCAGGATCGAGGAAGAAGAACCAGCATAATCATTTACGTTTTGAAACACAACGAATGCGGAGCCATCTTGTGTCTCTCTAGGGGTCCTCGCGGAGCCACTCTGGGCACTCTTGGGGCTCCTCTGGGGGGTTTGGTGGCCCTCTTAGGGGCTCTTCAGGGGTGTCTGGGAGGCCTCCTGAGGCAATTTCGTGTTCACTGTTCAGAAAGAGGGGGGGGTCGGAAATGCAGCGCACCCGCCCTCAGAGGCTCAGACACTGCCTGGGCTGAGGCCTCCGAGGCCCATCGGAAGCGCTTAGGCGAGAAGGCACGAATCAAAATTGTTTCTTATGTTTGGGAGCCACGTTTGCCTCTTGGGTAGTCCTCGGAGGGCTCGGAGGGAACTTGAAGCCATCTTGGGGCCGTCTTCCGGTCTCCTGGATGTGTGGCCGAGGCTATCCTGAGCCATCTCGAGCAGCCATCTTGGGCCATCTTGGACGCTCTAACTGCCCGCGCCCCCCCCCCCCTCCCAGTCCCAGGGAAGGGGGGAGGGGGAGGGGTCTCGGAATTTCTTGGCGGTCTGGAGGGCCTCTTGTCTCGTCTTGGGTACATCGGGGGGGCCTCTTGGAGTTCTCCTGGGAGCCTCTTGGGGCCCTCTCGGGGCCCTCTTGGGAGCCCTGGGGCCCTCTTGGGGCCATCTTGGAGGAGGTCGATCAAAGAAGGGAGTACTGCCCCCCCCGGCAGACCAGCATGGGTACAAGACCCATGTAAAATCAACGATGTGTGCCTTTTCGTCGTGGTCATTTTGGACGCTCCATCGACCTGCCGCCCCCCACTCCGGGTCCGCGATGGGTTCAGATCCCCACCAGACGCGTGAGATCCCAACCGGACGGTTCAGATCCCAACCGTCTAAAACACCAGGCACGGTCAGATCCCAACCGAGGAGGAAGCGAATAAAGAAAACATATTGAAAAAATACCATACTTGTTCATTGCTATCTGAAATTCTAGACGCTTCGCTTATCCCCACCAGCCCATCCCGAAACGATGTCCAGGCGAGTTGAGGTGATCAGGGAAGTGCGGCAGCAAAGAGGAGGACGGCCGAACCGTGCAAAGGAGTGAGGAGGAGAAGGAGGAGGTGGATGGATGGATGGATGAGGGAGTGGGAAGACGGAGGATGAATAGGATGAGGAGGAGGCGGAGGAGGAGGAGGAGGAAGAGAAGGAGTAGGAGCAGGAAGGAGGAACAGGAGGAGGAGGAGGAGGGCAAGCACAAGGCCAGAGGTCTCTTGGATGCCTCTAGGAGCCTCTTGGAGTATCTCTTGGGCGATTCTTGGGGGCCTCTTGGGACGTCTTGGGGGTCTCTTGGCGATCCTGGGGGGCTCTTCGGGGTCTTGGGTGCCTCGGGGGGTGGGCCTCTTGGGGCCTCTGAGGGTCTTCTAAGGGGCCTTCTGGGGGCCTCTTGGGGGCCTCTTGGGGCCATCTTGGGGCCATCTTAGGACCTCTTGGGGCCTCCTGGGCGCTTCTTTGTGCCATCTTGGAGGAGATCTATCAAAGAAGAGCTGAGCTTTGATTAGCGGTGCCCCCCCAGGAGGCCAAAATGGGGCCAAAACCTTGCTAAAATCAATGATGTTGGCTTCCTCGCCGTGGCTGTTTTGGACGCTCTGACCGCTCCCCGCCCCTCCTGTCCAGGTCAGTGGGGAGGGGGTAGGGGGAGGGGTAAACCCCTCCCCGAAGGGGAAGAGGGAGGGGTGGAAGAGGAAACGCCCTAAACCACCGACGCCCAGAGGGCTGGTGGGATTGCGATGGACACCTTACAGGAGCAGATTTACGCCTGAGTTATTGCGGTTGGGATCGTCTGTTGTTGAATCGTAGTAGTGGTAGAAGTAGTAGTGGTAGTGGTAGTTGTAGTAGTAGTAGTAGTAGTAGTAGTAGTAGTAGTAGTAGTAGTAGTAGTAGTAGTAGTAGTAGTAGAACTACTACTTCTACTACTACTGGTAGTAGCAGTAGTAGCAGTAGTAGTAGTAGTAGTAGTAGTAGTAGTAGTAGTAGTAGTAGTAGTAGTCGTAGTAGTCGTAGTATTAGTCGTAGTCGTAGCCGTAGTAGTAGTAGTGGTAGTAGTAGCAGCAGTAGTAGTAGCTGTACTGGTAGTAGTAGCAGTAGTAGTAGTAGTAGTGGTGGTAGTAGTACTAGTAGTAGTAGTAGTCGTAGTCGTAGTCGTAGTCGTAGTAGTAGTAGTAGTAGTAGTAGTAGTAGTAGTAGTAGTAGTAGTAGTGGTAGTAGTAGTAGTAATAGTAGTAGTAGTAGTTAGTAGTAGTAGTCGTAGTAGTAGTAGTAGTAGTAGTAGTAGTAGTGGTAGTGGTAGTAGTAGTAGTAGTAGTCGTAGTAGTAGTAGTAGTAGTAGTAGTAGTCGTAGTAGTAGTAGTAGTAGTAGTAGTAGTAGTAGTAATAGCAGTAGTAGTAGGTCGTAGTAGCAGTAGTAGTAGTCGTAGTCGTAGCCGTAGTCGTAGTTGTAGTAGTGGTAGTAGCAGTAGTAGTAGCAGTAGTAGGAGTAGGAGTAGGAGTAGGTGTAGTGGTGGTAGTAGTAGTAGTAGTCGTAGTCGTAGACGTAGTAGTAGTAGTAGTAGCAGTAGTAGTAGCTGTAGCAGTAGTAGTACTAGTAATAATAGTAGTAGTAGTAGGAGTAGTCGTAGTCGTAGTAGTCGTAACAGTACTCAGGAATAGTAATAGTACCAGGAATAGTAGCAGGAATAAGTAGTAGTAGTAGACATACTAGTAGTAGTAGTTGTAGTAGTAGTAGTAGTAGTAGTAGTAGTGGTAGTAGTAGCAGTAGTCGTAATATTGGTAAAAGTGATAGTAGTAGTAGTAGTAGCAGTAGCAGTAGTAGTAGTAGTAGTCGCCGTAGTAGAAGTAGTAGTAGTAAAAGTAGTAGTAGAACTAGTAGTACTTCTGGAGGGTGTAGTAGTATTAGTAGTGGTAGTAACAGTACAGTTCGTAATACTAGTAGCAGTACTTGTGGAGGGTATAGTAGTACAAATATTAGTGGTTGTAATAACAGTTGTGATAGTGTCACTAGGAATGGTAGATGTAGTACGACTAGAAGTCCGAGTATGAGCAGTAGTAGTAGTAGCAGTAACAGTAGTAGTAGTAGTAGTAGTAGTAGTAGTAGTAGTAGTAGTAGTAGTACTAGTAGTAGTAGTAGTAGTAATCGTAGTAGTAGTAGTAGTAGTAGTAGTAGGTAGAAGTAGTAGTAGTAGTAGCAGTAGTAGTAGCAGTAGCTGTAGCCGTAGCATTAGTAGTAGTAGTAGTGACAGTGGTAGTGGTAGTAGTAGTAGTAGCAGTACAAGTAGTAGTAGTAGTAGTAGTAGTAGTAGTAGTAGTAGTAGTAGTGGTCGTAGTAGTAGTAGTCGTAGTAGGAGTAGTAGTACTCGTTGTGAAAGTAGTAGTAGTAGTAGTAGCCGTAGTAGTAGTAGTAGTCGTAGTAGTAGTAGTAGGAGTAGCAGTAGTAGTGGTAGTCATAGTAGTAGTTGCAGTAGTAGTAGTATTAGCAGTAGTAGTGGTAGTACTAGTAGGAGTAGGAGTAGGAGTAGTGGTCGTAGTAGTAGTAGTAGTAGTAGCAGTAGTAGTAGTAGTAGTAGTAGTAGTAGTAGCAGTAGTAGTAGTAGTAGTAGTCGTAGTCGTAGTACTAGTCGTAGTAGTAGTAGTAGTAGTAGCAGTAGTAGTAGCAGTGGTAGTAGTTGTTGTAGTAGTTGCACTAGTAATAGTAATAGTAGTAGTAGTAGTAGTAGTAGTAGTAGTAGTAGTCGTCGTAGTCGTAGTCGTAGTAGTCGTAGCAGCATTGAGCAATAGTAGTACCACTAGGAATAGTAGCTGGAATAGTAGCAGTACTAGACATGATAGTAATTGTAGTAGTAGTTGTAGTAGTAGTAGTAGAAGTAGTACTCGTAGTAGTAGTAGTAGTAGTAGTAGTCGTAGTAGTAGTAGTGGTAGTAGCATTAGTAGTCGTAATGTTGGTAAGCGTCGTAATAGTAGTAGTAGTAGTTGTTGTAGTAGAAGTAGTAGTAGTAGTAGTAGTAGTAGTAGTAGTAGTAGTAATAGTAGTATTGCAAAACTTGTGGAGGGTGTAATAGCATTAGTAGTGGTAGTGTCAGTAAAATTCGTAGTATTAGTATCAGTACGTGTGGAGGTATAGTATTTCAAGTAGTAGTGGTTGTAATAGTAGTAGTAGTAGTAGTAGTAGCGATACTAGGAACAGTAGATGTAGCACGACTAGAATTCGGAGTAGAAGTAGTAGTAGCAGCAGCAGTAGCATTAGTAGTAGTAGTAGTAGTAGTAGTAGCAGTAGTAGTAGTAGAAGTAGTAGTAGTAGTAGTAGTAGTAGTAGCCGTCGCAGTCGTAGTAGTAGTGGTCGTAGCGCAGGTAGTAGTAGCAGTCGCAGTAGTAGTAGCAGTAGTAGTAGTAGTAGTAGTAGGAGTAGTAGTAGTAGTAGTAGTAGCAGTAGTAGTAGTAGTCGCAGTAATAGTAGTAGTAGTCGTAGCAGTGGTAGTAGTAGGGGTGGGGGGTGGTAGTAGTAGCAGTAGTAGTAGTAGTAGTAGCAGTAGTAGTAGTAGTGTTAGTTTCAGTCGTAGTATTAGTGTTACCATTCGCATCAGTAGTCGTAGTAATACAAACAATATGCCGCACTAGTCACAGCGCCAACGACAATAAAACCACAACTAAAGTGAGACGATCAAGATCGACAGTAGTTGCATCAGAGGACATACGCGTAGCCGAAGTTCTACTCGCACTAGTAGTGCGAGATGCCAGTACTAAGTGTAGTACGGTTTACGGTGGTAAGTGTCTCTCCGAATCTCTCAGAAGCTCTCAGAAGCTCTCAGAATCCCTTAGGATCTCTCAGAATATCTCAGGATCTCGCAGAATCTCTTAGAATCTCTTAGAGGCTCGCAGTGGCTCTCAGAACCTTGCAGAGGTTGGAGCTTTTCAGAGGTTCCAAAGAGGTTGGGATATCACGCGTCCCACGTGTCCTTGACGGTTGGGATCTGAACCGTCCGGTTGGGATCTCACGCGTCCGGTTGGGATCTGAACCTTTCTCCTCCGGGTCCAGGGGGGGAGGGTCGGGGGAGGGGTCGAGGCCCTCCCTTCGCCTGCAAGCCGTCTCGCTCACTCCCACCCGCCCTCCCAACACATGAGCAACACCCCATAGAGTCTCAGCATGTTAGGAGCGCCACGCACGCCATGTGCGCCACGGGTATCAGGTGCACCAGGCACCCTGGAGGCCCAAGCGAGCCAGGCGCGTCAGGTGCGGTACGCGCTACGCGTTCATAGTAATATGCAGGCACCCCCGCCGTCCCTGACAAAAACCACTGCAAAGTGGTCGCGGGGCGCCCGCGCATGTCCCAGATGTGGAGGCAACGTACAGTCTGTATGGTTTTTCTGACAGGGATGATCGGCTTGCGCACAGCGAGCAATATGACTGCACCCCCGCCGTCCCTGTCAAAAACCAATGCTAAGTGGTCGCGGGGCGCCCGCGAACGCTCTAGATGTGGAGGCAAAGTGCATGTTGTATAGTTGTTTGACCGGGATGGTTGGCCTGCGCGCAAGAAACAATATGACGGCACCCCCGCCGTCCCTGTCAAAAACCATGCAAAGTGGTCGCGGGGCATTCGCGCATGCTCCAGATGCAGACGCAAAGTGCACATCGGATAGTTTTTGTAAGAGGGATAGCTGGCTTGCGCGCAGCGAGCAGCATCACAGCACCCCCGTAGCCCTTGTCAAAAGCCAGTGCAAAATGGTCGTGGGGCGCCCGCGCATGTTCCAGATGTGGAGGCAAAGTGCAGTCTGCATAGCTCTTTGACGGGGATGGTGGAGGGGGGCGCGTCTCGGGTTGGCCCACAGTCGGGGTTGGGGAGGGGGTGCATGTTTAAACCAGCTTCGTCCAGAGGCCTGGTGGGATTCCGTATTGGGGGCGGTTCGATGTCACGCCGGCGGCGAGGGAGGGGGGGAAGCGAGAAGGAGAAGGTTTCCTCAGAAGATCGCGGGACTTCTCAGAAACCCTCGCGCTCTTGAGAAGATTTCTGCGTTGCTATGGGGAGGCTTGGACAAACAACTTCTCAGAAGGCCTGGGGACTCCCGAGCCTTCTGAGAAGGCCCGCCCCTTCTCACTTCCCCCTGCGGGCTCGCCGCTGATCATGGCACGGCACGGTACAGTAACCCCACGCTCGGGCAACCAAATCAAGTTGTGAGCGATTCAGCAACACAGCACGGCATCCTCCTCCTCCTCCTCCTCCTCCTCCTCCTCCTCCTCCTCCTCCTCCTCCTCCTCCTCCTCCTCCTCCAAGCACAGCTAGGGGGTCGCGGCGCAGTGGCACGGCAGGACATGGCACCGCTTCGGCCACCAGATCGCTGGATCGCGCCGGGCAGCGCGGCACGGCACGGCACCTTTCCGGACGGCCGTGTCACGTTGTGGGTTGCAGGGCACGGCACGCTGGCACGCAGGGGAAAGCTTATCAGCTTGAAGCAGATCGTTATCCCTATGCTTATGATCACCTTGCCTCGGTGCCGATCTTAAGCATACCCGCAGTTTCTAAGGGCACATCCCCTAAGATTGTGATCGCCTCGGGTTTCCCGAGGCTGGTTGAACTCCAACCAAGTGTCGAGAGACACGTCACCGTTCCACGGCACGGCACTGTCTCGGGTCGACGTTGTGTTGGGGGCGGCAAGGCACCGTGGCACGGCACAGAGCGGCGTGTCCCCAGGCATCCGAAGCATGTTGTGGGCGACATGGCACCACTGCACTACACGGCCCAATTATTGGGCAGCTTTCGGAAGACATAGCGTTGTACGGCATGGCACGGCACAGCATCATGGTCGTTTGATCAAGACGTATTGGATGACACCGTCGCACAGCATAGCACTGCATTGTACGGCGTTGTCTTCGGGGCACCAAATTATTTGTTAGGCGGCACGGCACTATGGTGAGGCATCATAATATCAGCACCACTTTCGGGGCAGCCAAGTTGTTCTGTGGACGACAGGCGCCTGTTGTAGAATCCGAACGCATCCTCACAACTCTGGCTGTTTGGAAAATAGCTTCTGAGTGCCCACGGCATTGGCCTGTGCAGCAGGATTGGGAGACTAGATTTCTGGGCCTTTTGGTTCAAGCCGAGCAGTGGTTGCCAGATACTGCAGGGTTCGCGTCGGGTGGCCGAGGACTGGGCCAAGTGTAAAAGGTGTCATGCTACAGCGGGGTGAGCTTGGAGTTGTGATAGGCTGGATACGCGGGCATCCCTGTGCATGCAAATGACGTGGCGATCACATTGCGGCACATAAATTGCAGATATTGGTCGCGTGTTCTTCGGCCCTTTCACAGGTGGTTCTTCGCAACCGCCACCACCGTGGGCTATGGCGACGACGTCCCTACGACGACGCTTGGCAGGAGCGGAGGGTATCTGGACATTTGCAGTCTCGTTCGGGGCGGGCTACGTTGTCAGTTATGCCTGGTTGGCTCGCCAGGGCACATAGGCACAGCGCTGCCGAAGACAGGGAACTCCTGCTTGCAAGGAACACACACGAGCGTGGTAGGGCGCGCATGCAGAAATCTAGCAGCTTACTCGTGCACCGAAGTTCCTACACACTGGCACACGCAGCAGGAGTGCAGGTGCGTGCGCTGTGTGGGCACGCGCGTTCTCTGATTCGGTGGTTCCGGCGCGCCCGCTCGGCACGTGCGAAACGGCTACATGAGCGGAACACGAAACAATAGTGTCACGACGGATGGATGTGTTTGATGATGCGTTTCGTATGTGGTGGCATGTTGTGGTCAGGGGATTTCGGTTGCTGGAAGGGAATTGACAGACCGTGCCGTGGTCGCAGTCATGAGGGTGAGAGAATGCGTAGGAAAGGCCCCCCTCCTCACCAGTTGTGCGACCTTCAGCGGTCAGCGATCTCTTGTGGAAGCGAGGCAAGTTGGGAGAACCCGCGTGCCAACGCATTGCAACAGAGAAGCAAAGTACATTGCATCTGAAACGATGTTGATTATTACGAGCGTGCGCTGAATGTGCAATTCGTTCAACACCCGCTGGATAGGACCATCGGCTTGATCACGTTCTACGTGGGCATTGTGTTGCTTGCTCTGCCGATCACGATAATTGGCGGGTGCTTCAGCAAGCACTATAGCGTATGGGTCGAGGAGCCGCGTGGCATCAAAGACGATGCATCTCTCCCATGCTTATTCATGTACTTGCATCCTGCATCTCCAACAGATCGAGCAGAAAAGGTTGCAGAACTGTGTTGCCAGCCGATGTTGATTCTGAGTTATGGGTCGGCACAGATGTTGTATCTTCGATGGTGATCGTGGGCGGGAAACAGATCCGTATCCAAGGCCTCGCGGGCCAGGCCCTTGGGCCGCGACCCCGTGGAAACGGGCGAGTTGTTCGCGAGTGCCCCGCGCAGAAGGTACGCATGCAACCGCGTGTCCACGGAATCGCGCCCCAGAATCCAGACCGAGATGGCGTGGATATGGATACGTTCGCCGTTCGTGGATCCAGAATCGTCCCAGCGCTTGATGCCACGAAAGCCGCGGTGGTGGCATGCACGGGACTGTTGCGGCGGCTATTTGGAGAGGTGTCCGAGCGTGCGCGAGATTGCAGTCGACGATTGCACCGAAGGGCTCGACGATGTTTCGGATTGTGAGCAGGAGGGGAAGGATGGAGCGGGAGGGGGGAGTGGAAGCAGAGCATGGGGTGTGAGGAGGATGAGCGGGAGAGGAGGAGGAGGAGGTGGAAGGGAGGAGGAGGATGAGGAGGAGCAGGAGGAGGAGGAGGAGGGGCAGACGGAGGAGGAGAAGGAACGCGAGGAGGAGGAAGAGAGAAGAAGGAGGAAGAGGAGATTGAGGAGAGGGAGGTATGGAGGGGGAGTGAGGAGGAGGAGAAGAAAGGAGGATGGAGGAGGAGGAGGAGGAGGAGGGAAAGGGAGGAAGAAGGAGGAGGAGGTGGAGGAGGAGGAGGAGAAGAAGGGAAGAGGAGAAGGACCGCATCTAGAGAGAGAGAGAGAGAGAGAGAGAGCGCGCAGGGCAGGGAGCAGCCGACGATCCGCCGCGCCACCCGCGCGACCAGGAGTTGCAGGCCATGACCCTGCTGCATGACAAGGTGAAGCCTGGCTCTTCGGATGCGCCCCCTCCTCCTCCGCCTCCTCCTCCTCCTCCTCCTCCTCCTCCTCCTCCTCCTCCTCCCCCTCCCTGAGTGTACGTTCGCTCCTCCTCCTCGCTCATCCCTCCATTCCTGTTCCTTAAACATAAGTTCCCGTGTCGCACCCCGAGACGCGTCGCTAGGGCTGGAGATGTCCTCACCATGTATGACTTTGAAGCTTGAAACCTGCAACACTTTCACAGATGGAGGGCGGGCAGTTTTCAAAATGTGGTTCTCGCCTTCGTGCCGCGCACATTCGTTTTAGGGTCGTTGTCCAATCATGGTTGTCGTGTTAGAGCCGCGCACGCTCGTGCAAAAAAATGGAAGAGCTTTACGGGTGGAGGGCGGACCGTTTTCAAATTGTGGTTTCCGCCTTAGCGCCGAGAACATTCGTTTTAAAAGTTCGGACGAGTTTCACGGGTGGAAGGCAGGACGTTTGCAACATATGGTTCTCGTTGTAGCGCCGCGCACATTCGTTTTAAAAGGTTCCAAGAGCTTCGCGGATCGATTGCGGCTCCTTGTCAAAATGCGGTTCTCGCCTTAGCGCCGCGCACAGTTGTTTCAAAAGTTTGCGCGGCGGCTCATTTCCCCAATGTGCTTCCAGCTTGATCGCCGCGCTTCACAGATGGAGGGCGGCTATTTCCCAATGTGGCTCACGCCTTAGCACCGCGTACAGTCGTCCTACGAGATGACAGCAGTCTCAAGGATTATTATGGTTGACGTCCCAGAAATAATGTTGTGGCACGATGTAGGAGTGTGAGTGCGCAACAGTCGTGTTGATTCACAGTGTTGAAGTCCCACGAACAGCGTTCTGGCACGATTCAGGATCGTGAGGACGAAGCCGTAACGTTGGTTCGCGGCGTTGCAGTCCCAGGAATGGTGTTTTAGCACGGCTCCGGATTTTCAGACAATTGCCTTCCAACGGGTAGCTCCACTAAGCGAGAAAAGATCCTTGGATGGGCCTATGAGGAGCGAACTTGGAGGGAGAGTTTATTGCAACGTCGTTGGTGAATCCTTGGTGTACACTGGTCCTCATCCCTCCTCCCCATCATTCCGTATCCATCCTCCCTCCCGCCCCCTCCTTCATCCTTCCTCCTCCCCCTCCCTGCCCCCTCCTCCAGGGATCCTTGCCGCCTAGCGCTCCCATCTCACCCCCCCCCCCTTCCCCCGACGCCGCGCCGCCCCGGCTGCCGGCGAGCCGCGGGAGGGCAGGGCGCGGCGCGGGCCCTCGCTCTCCCCGCTGCCGGGCGTTCGAGTTACGTCGGGCATGTCCCTCTACAGGAGGCATGTTCAGAGAGAGTCCAAAGATCAAGGGAGGAAAAGAGCACCCAGACCCCGGCAACTGGCGTTTACCAAACGGCCCTGGGCGTTTACTAAACAACCCCACCCTGTTCGGTTCCTTCCTTGGGTGCGTCTACTAAACGGCTGCGCTTGTCGGGGTGCATGGTATCGGGGTGGATGTTCCGCCCTCTAAAACAGAATTTCGGGGACGCCTTGTTGCATGACTTCTCTTTGGACCATCTTTGAATCTGTTTTGGGGATGTTTCGTTCCTCATCCAATATCAGACTGCAGGAGGACACGCCCGACCCAACGTTCCAGGGAGGGGGGGGGTGGCCGGCCCGAAGACCGGGCCAGGGCGGGCCTGCGGAGGGGCCCAGGAGAGGGCCGGCGAGCGGCCCGAGCGCGCTCGTCGGCACAGCGAGCCGCCAGACGACCGCCGAGCGGCCACGGGACGCGACGAGAGAGGAGCGCCAGCGGGGCAGCCAAGGGTCAGCATTAGGTGGGGCCTGTCCCCCTACAGGGGGGTCTTCGACGAAAAGTAAAAAAATACCCCACAAAATACCCCAGGATGGTCCGAAAGTACTCAAGGAATAGTCCCCGGACTATGTTTGGATTATTGTTGGCGCATGTTGGGTTTTTTTTATTCTTCGTCGAAAATCCCCCTGTAGGGGGACAGGCCCGACTTAAGGTCAGTATCGGTTCACCGACCCCCATCCCCATCCCCATCCCCGTCGAGACCGCCCACCAGATTGCCCCCCAGCTGGGCATGCACCCCTCGAAGCCCGAAGGGAATGGCCTGTGTCCCCATCTGGGGGTTAGATCGGCCAGTGGGGCCCAGGCCACGCCGCTGGGGATAGGGATCGGATAAGCGATGCTCAAAGGGACAACCACGCGGCAGCCAGGCGACCACCGCCGAGAGAATTGCCGCGGCAGTCTGCCCATCGACTGCGGGACAGCCCACGCGACAGCCGCCTGGACAGGCCCAGGGAACACTGCGGGGACGCGGGTGCGCGCAGGAGGGCAACACAAAAATTGGCGTGTACCACCCTTGGATAGGCAGCATGTCTCTCGCACTCGCGCACGTCTGCCTCGCGCGCGCGTCACGCACGACGCGAGACGAATTGGAAATCGACATCGACTTTCCGGCTGGGGCTGCTCTTCTTCATTTCGGTCTCACCGTCCCCCCGCCCCCAACACCCAATGTGTGTATTGTAAGTGTGCGGTTGGTGTGGCCATTTGATGCTCTTGTCGCACGCTCGTGTAGCGCACCCTGGGTGGCCGCGCGCTAACCGACTCGTTTCACCGAGACGTATCGCAACCCGTGCTGGTCCAGGAAGTGAGGCCGATTCACCGAGCTTCTTTCGCGAAGCGCCACACGTTCAATACGTCGGAGGTTGGGGGGATGAGATCGCAGTGGAACGGAGAGACCCCCACCAGGAATCGGTTCCGGTTTCGTCTTCGTGACGTGCCTGCGGGCGAGGCGAAGCTGCTCGGGCGCGCGAGAGGAATGACCCCGCCGTCGCTAGGGCGATTCGGATGCAGTGGACCGCCCCTCCGCCCTGGGCGCACGGTGGCCGAGGGTGTCCCGCCGTGGTGTCTTGTGATGTCCCGTTGGTGTCCCGTCGGTGTTCCGTAGGCGGTGGGTGGGCGGTGGCTGGAGGTGCCCCGTTTTGGTATCGATAGTGAAGTCGATAGTGAGATCGATTGTGAGATCGCTCGAATAGGATGGAGAGTGAGATCACAAGTGAGGTCGACAGAGAGGTTGGTTGTGACACTGGTTGTTAGATCGATCATGAGATCGATAGTGAGATCGATGAAGGAACCGATAGTCAGATCGATAGTGAGATCGACTGTGAGACCGATAGCCATCACGCGTCGTCGCTAACTCGAGGGCGCGTCACCAGCATCGTCGTCATCACACCCATCGCATTTGCCAGCAGGTGTTCTTTGTCGCCCACCCTCCAACCTCCTTATCACCCGAAGGGTGGCCGAGTAGGTATTTGACGAGTAGATTACTGTGAACTCATACAGGAGCCATTTCTCATGCTTCTGATGTTGGCATTCCAGCGACGGGGCAGAAAGAGGAGAGTAGGACGCGAGGAGGGGGAGAGGGAGGAGGAAGCCAGGCTTGACTTGCTCACGAGTTTAGCAGCCTCACGAGAGGTCACAGGAGGAGGAGGAGGAGGAGGAGGAGGAGGAGGAGGAGGATAAGGCGGAGGAAAAACCTCTACTTTGCCTTCCCTCCGTCCCCCTCCTCCTCCTTCATCTCGCATCCCATTCGCCTCGTCCCGCCCGTAGTGTGATTCAGAGGAGCAGGAGGAGCGAGAGCAGGAGAAGGAGGAGGAGTCATTGGTGGCTCATGCTTCTGATGCTGGCATCCTCACGAGGTGCCCAGAGGGACCAGCATGGCGAGCGCCACGGCCGATGGCAAGAAAGGCGCGCCTGGAGGAGGTGGAGGACGAGGGCCCCGCCTTCCTCGCCCTCTCCCTCTCCTGCCTCTCCACCTTCTCCGTGTCCCTCCCCCATCGCCTCTCCTCCCGCCTCCCTCGTGAGCCCTCCCCCCCCCTCGCGGCTCGGGTGGGCGCCCACTCGGCGTTCCCTAGGACGCCCGCGCGGAAACGCCACACGTACCGCGCACAACGCTTCCGCATGACCACGCTGCGAGTGGGCTCGGCACGCGTGGGGTCCGCGTGTTGACGAACACATCGCGCCAGACCCACGCATCCAATCCCACGTGTTGATCTCCGTGCCAACACGCCACGGGCTGCGTGTTGCGTATCGGGGCAGTTGCGCAAAGGCACCCCCTCGCCAGCCTACCAGCGCTCGCGGGCGTCGGGGCCCGAGAGGCGGGGATCAGCCAGAGCGCCAGGCCCTGCAGGGTCCTGCAGAGCCAGGGGTGCACTGACCCGGCTCAGCGCGCAGGACCTTGCAGATCTTGCGAGGCCTGCCTGCCCCCAGGCTTGCACTTGCCCGGGTCAGTGCGCCTTCGAAGGCGGACGGCGGATGCCCGGGCGCAGGCCAGAGGAGGCAGCACGGCGGCCTGCAGGGGCACCGGCCGCCAGCGCGCGCCGGACGCGGCCGCGCAGAGCATCCGGCAGCCCAGGGTCGACCGCACGTACGAGGGCCCCTTCGCCAGAGTGACCGCTTGGTGCGGGCTCATACACCGGATGGGGCTTGAGGGTTTCTCCGAAAGGCTTCGGCGACCCGTCCTCATCCTCCTCCTCAGGTCCTCCCCCTCCTCTGCTTCTCCTCCTCTTCCTCCCACCTCCTCCTCCTCCTCCTTTTCCATCTCCTCCTCCTCCTCCATCTCCTCCTCCTCCTCCTCCTCCTCCTCCTCCTCCTCCTCCTCCTCCATCTCCTCCTCCTCCTCCATCTCCTCCTCCTCCTCCTCCACCTCCATCTCCTCCTCCTCCTCCTCCACCTCCTCCTCCACCTCCTGTTCCTCCTCGGGTCGCCTACGGCCCCGAGGGAAACCGTGCAGACGGGGCCAGGGCGAGGATTGCTCCGTTGCAGAGCGTTCCGGAACGCTCGCGGAGCGTTCCACGACGCTCGGAGAAGGCCGCGGCGCTCGAGGCATCCTCCAGGAGCCGCCGGATCGCAGAGATTCTCGATTTCTCCTCACCAGAATTTATCCTCCTCTTGGCTTCGTCTTATCATAGGGGTCCCCCTAGCTCGACCACGCGCAGAGGGGTGCAGGGGGAGGGGGGAAGGCGTCTCAGCAGCACCCCCGCTTCTCAGAAGGCGCGGGCCTTGTCTGCAGATGTGAGGACTGCGCCTTCTGAGAAGCGGCCCTGCTCCTAAGACTATGATGTTCCAACCTACTTTAGCCTTGATCACCAGAAAGAATTTCGAGCCCTCCAAAATGAACCGAAACTCTAGGGTTTTCAGGTGTCGGGCCCTGGGAGACACTCGTCCGACACTGCTTCGACACTCTTTCGACACTTCTCCGTGTGCTCGAAATTATTTCTGGAATATGGTCCTTAAGCACGATAGGAGCAGCATCATCCAAAAAAGCCTTCCCTTAATGGAGGATGACGATTAACAAATGACCAGGGGTCGTGTTCACGCGGCGGCGCCCGGGATGACGATCAAAAAAAAACCGGCCGCGGGCTGGAAAACTATGATTTAAATCGTTCTCTTCCAGGCAGAAGATTGTGCAGAAATCGCAGAAAACTATTTTTTTAATCGTGCTTTCCCATTTGTTTTATTGTAGTGACCTCCAGCCAGTGCCGCCGATCCGGGGCGCTCCGGGTGCCTGTGGAAATGAACGACGACGAGTAAGACGAAAACGACGACGAAAACGAATACGTCGACGACGGCGACGACGAGAGCGACGACGACAACGACCACGACGACGACGACGACGACGGCGGTGACGACGACGACGCGAGCGACGACGACGACGACGACGACGACGACGCGAGCGACGTTCTTTCCCAGTTGTTTTCTTAATCGTCATCCCGCAGTACCCCCCCCTCTGGCGCGCTGCCAGCCGGCACCGGCCGGCACGCGCGGATGGGGTCCCCTCCGCGGCCGCCGAGCGCCGCGCACCGAGGGTCGCTCTTGCCCAGGGGCGCTCAGGAGGAGAAAGAACACACAGACACAATGAATCGTCCACTCCCAGGAAAAGATGGGAAAGTATGGGAAGTGGTGGGAGAGACAGAAACCCCGAAAATAGGGGAAAATATGGGGGGGATCTTTCTTTTTGTGTGTATTTATTTGGGTGTTTGGGGCCCCTTGAGTGTAGCCGACAAGAGCGGGCTTCTGCTCCGGCGGCGCAGAAGCGCCTAGGGGTTCCCGTCGTGGATGTGCGGGGGAGAAAATCGGGGGTGGACAGACCTCCTACCCTGACACGTCGAGTAAGGAATTGAGCGTTTTCGGCTCGCGAGAGGGCGTCGCAGCCGTCATTTTTGCGGGTCCAGGTTCGTCGGTTTCGGGCCCAGGCCGTTTTCACTAAGGGGAGGTCTGTTAAAGGGAGGTTTGTCCACCGCCGAGAAAAGTTCAAGCAGTGGCGAAGCGTCCTGGCTCGCCTATAGCCCTACCAAACAATGTTCTAAGAGCCTTTTGTGGTGTCCACGAAATGTTCTTAAAACATGTCTGGCGGATTCTGTCTTGTTTTGACACATCGGGTCTGTGTTATAAGAACCTTGTGTTTGTTCTTAGACCTTTTTGGGGATCTAAGAACATCTCGTGGTAGGACTAGGAATGCCGGGCCGGTCGGTCCCTGCTAAGAAAATTGCATGAGCGTAAACGTTCGGAGCGCCTTGCGGATCTCTTGGATCTGCGCTGGGGCCCTCCTGACGGCACCGCCCCTGGCGCGCGGAGCGCGCTAGGGAGGGGGATTCAGCGCAGATCCAAGAGATCCGCGCGGACCTCCAAAAACTTCTAGACGCATCGCGTATCCCCACCAGCCCATCCAGAAACGATGTCCAGGCAAGTTGAGGTGATCAGGGAAGTGCGGGAGCAATGAGGTGGACGTCCGAACCGTTCGAAAGAGGGAGGAGGAGAAGGAGGCTGGATGGATGGATGGATGGATGGATGGATGGATGGATGGATGGATGGATGGATGAGAGAGTGGAGAGAAGAAACATGAATACGATGATGATGATGATGATGATGATGATGATGATGATGATGATGATGATGATGGTGATGGTGATG
This sequence comes from Prorocentrum cordatum, assembly GCA_963575745.1. NCBI lineage: Eukaryota > Dinophyceae > Prorocentrales > Prorocentraceae > Prorocentrum > Prorocentrum cordatum. The sequence continues at coordinate 145,617 of CAUYUJ010020228.1, forward strand.
GTGATGGTGATGGTGATGGTGATGATGATGGTGATGATGGTGATGATGATGATGATGATGATGATGATGATGATGATGATGATGATGATGATGATGATGATGATGATGATGATGATGATGATGATGATGATGATGATGATGAGAGAAGGAGGAGGAGGAGGAGGAGGTGGAGGAGAGGAGGAGGAGTGGAGGAGGAGGAGGAGGGGGAGGAGGAAGAGGAGTAGGAGGAGGAGGAGGAGGAGGAGGAGGAGGAGGAGGAAGAGAAGGAGGAGGAGGAGGAAGGAGGAGCAGGAAGAGGAGGGCGAGCAAAAGGGCCAGAGGTCTCTTGGATGCCTCTCGGAGCCTCTTGGGGTATCGCTTGGGTTCTTTTTGGTGGCCTCTTGGGACGTCTTGGGGGTCTCTTGGCGGTCCTGGGGTGCTCTTGGGCGTCTTGGGCGGCTCGGAGGCTCTTTTAGAGCGTTTGGGGGGCATCTTGGGTGCCTCGGGGATCCTCTTGAAGCCTTTTGGGGACCTCTTGGGAGTCTCTCGGGAGCCTCTTGGAGGCCTCTTGGGGCCATCTTGGAGGAGATCGATTAACGAAAGGGGTTCCTTGATTAACGCCCCCCCTCGGGAGCCCCACTAATCACCTCTTGGGCCCCTCGTGACGCGATCTTGGAGCGCTCTTGAGGCCGTCGTGGGGCTCTCTTGGGCCTCCCTTAGGGCCCTGATGCCCCCTTGGAATTGTAATGAGGCCTATTCGGCCTCTGAAAACCATCTAAAGCGAAAAGGCGAGAAGGCAAAAAACATGTCCTTAGGTTTTGGAAGAATTTGGGCTTCTTCGGGGCCTCCTTGGGGAGCTCTTTGGCCACTTGGAGCCGTCTTGGGGCAGTCTTGAGGCCTCCTGGAGCCGCTTGGGAGCCTTCTTGAGCAATCTTGCGCTATTTTGAGCCATCTTGGAGGTTATCTTGGGCTCTGTGAGGCCCTCTTGGAGCCCTCTTGGGCCATCTTGGACGCCCCAACCCGGCGCGGAACGCCCCGTCCAGGTCCAGGGGGAGGGGGTAGGGGGAGGGGTATACCCCTCCCCAAAGGGGAAGAAAGGGGATTGGAAGAGGAAGCTCCCTAGACCACCTACGCCCAGAGGGCTGGTGGGATTATGTTTATTATGTGTCTCTTTGTGTAGTTTTGATTCGTCACCATGGAGATACCCCTCAGATCTGGACACTGCCACTTTTTCACGCTGGGCGCTTTCGACCAGTTGCGACCCCCGGGGCCAGCGCAGATCGATCCGGCTCGAAAAGTGCATCAGAAAGATGCGGCCCAGGGCTCTGCTCGTGATTTTTTCGCAACCATCCTGTGGTGTTGGGTCCTCGTTTTGAAGAGACAGCGCCCCGCGTCCCACCTTCCTTCCTCCTCCTCCCCCTCCTCCCCCTCCTCCCTCCGCCCCCTCCTTGCCTTTGCTCTCGGCACACCTCTCACACGCTTCGTAGCCCCATAGGGAGCTGGTCGTGATGTTTCACCGTGCTGCAGCTTCTCGCCACGTCGGCTCCGAGGGACAGTGGTGCGGGGAGGGGGTCCGGGGGGAGGTGGCACGTCCCGGGTTGGCCCTCAATCGGGTGTGGGAGCGGGGGAGCAGTGATAAGCCCCCCCCCGCAGGTGAAGAAGGGGCCTGGAAGAGGAAGCTCGCTGAACCACTCACGCCCAAAAGGGCTAGGTATACAAGGGCTCCCACGAGGGCGCGAAGTTATTCGCGCTTCGCGCTTCGCGGTCCTCGTTCCTTCTCCCCTTCCTCCTCGTCCTCCTTTTCTCCCTTTGGGGGGGCGGCGCGAGAGCGCGAAGTTATTCGCGCCTCGCGCTTCGCGGAGCGCGAAGCGCGAAGTTGGGAGCCCTAGGTATAGTGGCATTCGCGGCCGGGGCTCGCCGTGGTCAGGGAGGCCCCCGTCGCTTCCCCGCTCGGCCCTCACGACGGCACGACGGCGGCAGCCCCGAGGCAGCCCCCCGGAGCCTGGGCCCGCTTCCCGTCCAGACCTCAGCCCCTCGTGGCAAGCTGGTGCGGCACAGGGGGCGCGGAGTGCGTGTGCGCTGGCAGACTCGAGCAGTGGCGCAGCGTCCTGCCGTGCTTATGGGCCAGCCAAACAGTGCTCGAAGAGCCTTGTGTGGTCTGCACGAGAGGTGCGCAGAACATTTTGCTGGCTGGGACTGTCGCGTTTTACACACAGGGCTTGTGTTCCAAGAGCCTTGTTTTTGTTCTTTGAGCATTTTGGGGTTCTACGAACATGTCGTGGTAGGCCTATAGGAATGCCGGGACGGTCGGTCCCTGCTCAACAGACGGGTCGGCTCGAGGCGCACTTGCGGTGCCGCCGCAGGTTCCGCCTCTGGCGCGGCCCTGCCCCAGGAGCCCTGTGCCAGAAGCAGCTCGCGGCCCTCGCAGCACGCGCGCCGGGTCCCCGGCCTGGTGGCATGGCCCCAGGCGCTGCTGGAGATGCCCGGCGGCGCTCTCCCCGGCGAGGCTGCGAGTGGCGGCAGGGCTCGGCACGGAGGTCACAGTCGGTGGCGACGCCCAGCCGCGACGCCTGCAGTGCTGCCGACGCGAGCGGGATGCCGAGCTGCAGGCCTGCGGCTCATTGGCGCGACAGTGCGGTGCCAAAAGGTGCAGACGTCGCCGCGCCAGCTGTGCCGACGTGCGGCCTGCCGTCTTCGAGAGAGCGCCTCGGCCACCGGGGCACATCCCGCCCGGGACGCAGGGTTTGCCGCTGGTCTGCCGCGGTGCCGGCTCCGTCTACTTGGGTGCGTGCAGAACACCCGGCGCAGCGGCAGATGTGCACTGCGCGGCCGCCTTTCGCGGGACGTCGTCATGATGGCAAAATCAAACGCAGTGCGGGCGTGTGGGAAGACGCCGTCGTCAGCGTGCTGCGGCGGCGGCCCGCTGGCCTCGCGGCCACCGAGCTGTGGGCCGCCGTGGGCCCTCGTGGAGATCGGGGTCGCCGAGCGCCAAGCGGCTGCAGTCATCGCGAGAGCATCCGCCAAGGGTCGCGGCGGCCCTGGAGGTGCAGCGGGTTTTTTTTCCAGCCCCGACGGAGGTGAGTCGCGAAGTCGTCCACCTGGAGGGCCTCGCCGGGGCGGCGGAGTCGGCTCCAGCCGATGGTAGGCCGCTCTCCGAGGCTCGTAGGTGTTCGGGGCGACGGGGTGGGCGGGGAGTTGCGGGATGTCCCCGCCGCCGACACGCACCTCGGTTTTCTGGTGCGACCGCTCGCGCTTGTGGGGGCATCCAGGAGCGCGACCACGACTGTGCAGGCCTCGTCCGGACAGCACAGCACGGTGGTTTGCTCATGGCCGGACAGCACAGCACGGCGCGGCTGAAGAGGACTGCTACGCGCACCCGCCAGGACGGAATTGCTCGTGGCTGTGTCCATGTAAACGATGTGAATGGGGGGGGGGGGGGCTACGCGGAAAACCGGATGCCCACGGGAAGCGGCCGAGAATGTCACGGGCCGAGCAGTAGGGGCGTTGTGTGGTTATGGCCAACATATGCACGCTCGGTGAGCAGCGCCTGTCGGAGACGCTGCCAAAGCAGCCGCCAGCATGGCAGCGCGTTTCCTCCTCCTTCTCCTCCTCCCCCTCGTCCTCCTCCTCCTCCTCCTCCTCCTCCTCCTCCTCCTCCTCCTCCTCCTCCTCCCTGGTATGCGATTCGTGACATATCCGTTGCGTCTTGAACGCTCGCAAGGCCGAAGTTCGTGACATGTTCGTTGTGCATGGGTTATCGTGTCGGGTGCAGTCGCCGTCGATAGAGTGCGTCCTGTTCGGCACCTGTACGCTCGGAGTTGGTCCGCTTCATCGAGGGTGTTCTTGCAAGCACACGGGGTTGGAGCTGGAGCAATTTGGGCCAGCTGAGCGTGCTGGCCTCTCTCTCCCAGCTCGCATCAGAGTCTGCAGTATGCCCAGGCCGTGGCGCGTGCTGATCAGGCTGACAGGGCGTGGTGCTCAAGCTCCCTCCCTCCTCCTCCTTCTCCTCCTCCTTCTCCTCCATCACATCCTTCTCCCGCCCCTCTTCGACTGGCTGGAGACCAAGCTGGCGAAGTGCTTCTAGCTTCGCGGGGCCCCTGCAACCGTATCTTCCCTCATCAGCTGCTCTTGCCAGTTGCGCACCGCCCGACGCTGACAGGCGTTCTGCGCCATCGGCCTGGAAATCCCTAAAAGTCCCTTATCCCGCCTCCCAAATCCCTCCACCCTCCTACAACGGGATCCTACGACCCTCCTGCGACGGGACGGGGTCCCCGGCCCCTCCACCCTCCAACGACGGGCAAGACGGCCATGGTGGAGGTTCCCACTCAGAGTTGGCAGAAGTGACCGAACATTGTACGGTTGAGTGAGTGGTCTCTTCAGGCCCCGCATGTGAGCATTCCTCACGCCGCAGTTGTAGACGAGGCGGTTGCACCCAGGATCACGCGCAGACAATAGTCCGCATGCTGACAGTGCGATGTAGCGCCCAATCAAGATAAGTGCGTTCATGAATTGACTTGCAGTAGTATTAGTGTCATTCAGTGGGGCAGGTTGAGGTGCAGAGTGGATGCCAGTCGGCGAGCAGGCCAAGCCATCGAGGATAAGCTGGACGAAAGGCTGGACATTCCGAACGGCACGCTGGACGATATGACGTCTCTGAACGGGACCCCACCAGGGTGAAGGCATAAAGATCGATACAGGTGCACTGTTTAATGGCTCGCCGTCCCATGCATCTTCCCGTCATCTCCCCCCCCTGGCTCCGTTTTCCATGCCCCAGGGGCTTCCGCAGGCGAGGACCTGTAGGGACCTTGGGGGAGATCTCTGGAGAGGAAGAGAAGGAAGAGGAGGAGGAGGAGGAGGAGGAGGAGAACCAGTGTAAACCCAATAGTCATCAACGATATTGGAATAAAACCTCCCTTCCACGATCCCTCTTCCTAGGCCCCTACAACGGTTCATGTAAGTGCCTCGCCTCGTTGGAAGACAACCGTTTGAAGACCCTGAAGCATGCCAAAAAATTGTTCTCGGGAATCCAACGCCACAAATCCACCTGACTGTTGCATCTTGACGATCCTGAATCGTGCCAGAACGCCATTCTCGGGACTTCAACACGGCGAGACAACGTAATTGTTGGACCCTCATAATCTTCAACCATTCCAAAGACCCATTTCTGGTACGCTGACCATCGGAATCCGTGAAACGCTTGCAAATGTTAAAAACGATTCTGCACGGTCCTATGGCGAGAGCCACATGTTGAAAAGAAACCGCCATCAACCCGTGAAAGTCTTGCAAGTGTTAAAGCGAATGCACGCGGCGCTAGGGCGAGATCCACAGTTTGAAAACGGGTCGCCCTCAATCCGTGAAGCTCTTCAAGATGTTACAAACGAGTGTGCGTGGCGCCATGGCGAGAGCCACATGTTGAAAGCCACCCGCCTTGAAACTGCCGCCCATGTTTAAGCTTCAAGGTCATAAATGGTAAGGACATATCAGGCGAAACACCCGGCCCGCCCTAAAAATTGGCCCCCGGGATGCGACAGGGAGAAGTTGATTATAAGGGAAATAATGGACGTGGAGTTGGAGGAGGAGGAGGAGGAGGGAGAGGAGGAGGAGGAGGGAGAGGAGGGGAGACAGGGAAATTGGGAGGAGGAGGAGGAGAACGAGGAGGAGTAGGAGTAGGAGCAGCAGCAGCAGCAGGAGGAGGAGGAGGAGGAGATGAAGGAGGAGGAGTAGGAGGAGCAGCAGCAGCAGCAGGAGGAGGATTGTTTGCCCGCTACAGGCCCTTCCACCTCTGTAAACGCTCTGGCGGCATGGAGGGGCAGGCCGCCAGCCCCTGGTCACTTAAAGTTCCGACCAGGGTCCTCGCTCGACCGTGACTCTGTCATTCTTCGGATGAAGGCCACGGCATATCCTCTGCCAACAATGCCGCGCACCCGCACTGCTGGGGTGGTCGGCGCACTGGCGAGACAAATTCATAGCACGCTGCCCGCTGATGGCCTTGCACCTCAGGCAAACGATAAGACGGGACGAGTCGGAGCACTCGAGAGAAATGCACCGATGCCCTTTCTCTGCAAGCAGCGCAGGATCGAGTCGACTGCGCTGCGGGCAAACGCCAGGCGGAGGAGGCCAGAACCACCCTCCAATGCCATGCTCCTGCGGCGGGGCCCGAACCCCGCGTGAGGCAGCCAAGCAAACAGTGCATCTCCAGAAGGCTCCTATCTGCTGCCAGGCGTGTGGAGCGGCTGCAGCTGTCCCTAGGCCAGCACCGCTCTCACGACACACGACCTCACGAACGACATCAGGACCCATCTCGAGAGGCGGCCATAGCGGGAGGAGCTTGGCAGCCAGCAATCCCACAGCTCGCGCGACTGCAAATTGCCTATCAAGCTCCTCAGTCTGCTCCCTGCTGGGCTGCGGGTGGGAGGCCGCAGCGACCTTGGCTGCGGCGTCCACATAATTATTGCCAATACGAAGGAAGCGGTCTCGGTCGCCGGCCGCTTCGTCAACATTATGATGAGCCTTCACTTTGCTCGTAGTGATGACTGGTAAATTATCACGCACGAACTGGGCACACCCCGAGTACAAACGTTTGTAGCTGGTCTGTTTGGTCCAATCTAAACTGGCATATTCTACAACATTCTGGCAGTCAGAGTGTATTGTAGAGGGGTTGGAAACAAACCTAGCAGCAGCACAAAAAGCGTGGTATTCAGCACTCTGGGGGGTCTGGGGGTAGGGAGGCCACACAGGGCCCCGAATCCTGATCATCTCCTGCATGTTGGAAGGGTCGAGCAACGAGACGGCCCATCCAGCACGTGAGAGCTCGCCCACTGGATGTCGTAGGCAAGAACCATCAACAAAAATCTGACCAGCGAAGTCCTGATCGAAAACCAAATGCTCGTACCCCTCACAAAGCTCCGTGACGACCCCCTCCTCGAACGACGGCTGGGGGAGGGCCTCAGCTGGGTGGGGGAATAGGCCGTAGCAAGCCAGGGCGTCGTCCGCTTGGCCTGCCCACTCCCGCACCTTAGCTGGAATCAGCTCCGACCTGAGATCCTCACAGGCAGAGCAACGCCAGAGACGGTGACGAATCGTGTCGTCTCCATCTCGACAAAGAGGGCAGATGTTATCAATAATGTAACCCAGGGACGTGGCCTTGGCCCTGGTGTAAATAGCATTGCAGAAGAGAGAGCGGACACAACCTTTTTCGAAAGCCGAAAACTTCCGAGAGGTGAGGTGGCTGAGAATCCCAGCAGTGCAAACCCGACCGAGATTGTGCCTAGCTCCCAGATCCCACTCGAGGGTACGACGCACCGCTCTCCCAAGCAGCGATCTGACCATCGCGGGCGAGACCTGGGTCAAGTGAACATCGATTCCTTTCTCATCTCGGAGCACCGTGAAGGACGGCATGGACCACGAAATACGCTCAAGAGACTTCCTCATCGCACTGATCGGGCCCGCGACACTTTTCCAGAGGCCCGAGGGCCTCAAGAACACAGCATTCCAAGCCGAACGCAGCGTGGCGAACGAGAGGGCATGGGGGTACAGCCGATGATGGGTAGTCCAAACTTCTTTCGCCCAACGGTAGACAGGGGCAATGGATGCGACCCACGGCGGGTCGCCGTGGCACAGCATGAGAGCGGCGAGCGACCGACCTCCAGCACTAGGCTTCAGGGCCGCCCCAGCCAACTGCCTAAGGGAGAGGAGCTCATGGTCCGTAACCCCTGAAATCTCGCACCCATACACAGCCCCAGGGAGAGGACCCGCGACGAAGACATTACGACAACGCTTACCCGAAATGGCGGGCCTCATTCGAACCAAACGAGCAGTCCTATCTTTCGCCTTCCTAAACCTTTCCTTAGCCTTGGAATTTCTCCCTCGAGCCCTGGACGGCCTACCAGAGCAAAAGTCAACTCCCAAATTGGTCGCCGAGTCGGAGCCCAGAATCGGCCCCGCGGGACCCCCGAGAGCCCGAGAGATGGCTTTGCCTAAGGGGCGCGAGGAACACATTAAGGACATCTTTTCCTTACTGATGACCGCGCCCACTCCGTGGACGAGGGCGCCATGCAAGTCAGCCGCGGCCTGAGGTAGCCGCTTTAAAACTTGTTTCAAGGAACCCGTGGCAGACAGGCCTCCATCGTCGATGTAGAGTTTGAACTGGACGGCCTGAGGGAGGCGGAGGGCGTCCAAATCTTGAATAGCATTAACCCTGATGAAGGTCGCGGCCAGGGAACACCCCGCCACCACCCCCGCCAGGGCCCAATAGGGCCCGTCCACGAAACCTCCCACGGACAGAAACCTGGCCTGGGAGTACATGGCAGTGCACAAGTACGAAATACCAACAGGAAAACCAACCTGGTGAGCACGGAGGGCCAGAACCTGGAGATCCAGGGTCTCATAGTACTTGTACAAGTCAGTTAACAGAGTGGCGCATTCCATCCCTTGCGCAGTGTTGGCCTCGGCATTGCAGGCTTGGCGCCAGACGACGTCCTGCGCCCCCTCAAACGGGCCAGCACAAAAAAAACTCACGCGTGAATCTAGCTTCCCATTTGTCGGCGAGAGTTCGGCGAAGCTTACCATACAATCTAAACGCGCTGCAGAAGATGCCGATAGGACGGAACCCCGATGACGGTTTGGCAATCAGAGCCATGGTGATGATGGAAATCTGCATGGGGATGACAGCCGACCTCCCCATCAAACCTAAGATGTCACACAGGAGGCTGAGACTGGCATCTGACATCATCGCAAAGTGCTTCATATGAAATCCATCAACCGAAACCGCGGTGCGCTCACGGAAGCCTTTGGAGACCGCACGGATATCTTCGGGCCTAAATTCGGGCAACGCAGGGGACAAACCACCCTTGGGGAGCCACGGGCGGGCCTTTCCGTCACCCCAGAGGCCCGAGAAACGCTGGCTTTCGGCACGAAGGAGGGACAAGGGGTCCGCAACCACAACACCGTCACTGGCCAAGGTGGTGGTAGGCCTCCAGGGGGTGGCCCCCTTCGAGACCACATGTATATTCCTCGCCCCTTGATCCGCCTTCTCTAACAGCCAGTCTCTCCATTCAGCCGAGGCCGCCTTCCTGGCGTCGCACTCGACTTCCTGCCAGCGGTCATTAAAAGTGTTGCGCCAGCAGACAAAATCTCGAGAAATGATTGCAAAGCGCGCTCCTGGAGCCGCATCTCCAGGAGCGACATCATGACGTCGACGTTTCAGTAAATCCCCCTGACGAGAAGTCTGCTCGTGCACCTCCAGCGCATCGAGCACGACGCCCCCGACCTCGACGAGGTACGGGAGCAGGCGGGGGCTAGCATCAAGGCCGCTGGCTATGGCCCCGACAGGGGTGCGCAGTACATGTAGCACAGAAGCAACACCTGCACGATCACTAGCTTCCCAGTGGAGCCCAAGCCTCTGCGACTGAGAGTTAAGCCACCTATGCGCAAACAAGACGGGCTGCTTAGGGATCTGGGTGTCGGGGGCCAGGATGCATTTCCATATGAGACAGGGGCCTTCCCTCGGGACCCACGGAAGGGGAGCTGGGCGCCAGTGGCCACGGCCACTTCCGCCTCGGCCTGGTCCGCCCAAAGCCGATACAACTGGTCCACAGAAGCCTGGATGGCGTCGAAGTCCCCCCTGTCCACCGCAATCCGAGCTTCATCCAACGCACGGGCGACGGCGGGCCGCAAAGCGGGGACGGGGTCCAGCTTACAGACGGGGGGGAGCGGAGAGGAGGCCAACTTAGGGGGGATGCGAAAGCTGAGGGCTTGCAACTTACTCAGGGAGGGGTGGAGGGTCAAATGCACAGGCGAGTGGGGGGACAAGTCACTATCCTGCCGCACCGACACCCTAGCAACCCCTTTGCTGAGCCCAGGCGAAACAAAAAAAATAGTCATATACCTTAGGACCCGCGACCGAATTGCAAGTAGTGTCACCTGGTATCATCCACTGCCCAAGCGAGTCCCCGAGGTGCGACTGGACGACGACCGACGGGATCATGTTGAAGTCCCCTCCTATGATGACTGGATACCCCATGGAGCCAATCAATGAGCCTGTCCGAGAGAGGAGGTCCAGGTTCGCATCCGATAGGTCTTCGCAATCTCTGAGGTAGAGGGACGCGCACAAAATCTGGGCGCCGTCGGGGAGGTCGACCACCCCCGCAATCGCACGGTGCTTCGCGACATCCATGCCACTCTGCAGCGCGTGGAGGCCTAGACCAGAACGGACAAGGATGGCAACACCAGCAGAGGGCCCTCCGTGTGGCCCTTTGTCAGCAGGTAGGAAAAGAGACTTCCACCCGTGTCTAATACTCCACGAGGATGCTGAGGCGAGCTGGTCGTCAGAGATGCGGTGCTCTTGCATCAGCACGATGTGTGCAGGAGTCCGCTGCAACCAACGCTGTGCAGAGCCCCACCCTGAGACGTTGCACGTTTCCACGATGGGCTGGAACGCGTCAACAGGGAACTGATCAGGATCCATGGGCTCGAGGAGAGAGGTCCCAGAGTGCTTGCCACCAGGAGGCTGCCTAGGGCCCGTGAGGCCCCTCACCCTAGACGCGCACACCGACATTTCCATGGCGGGAGCAGCGACACACGTGTCCTGAGCAGTTAAAGACTTAGAAACAATTGTGACCCCTTGGGTGAGCTTTTGCCAGGCTCCCGAAAGGGGCTCTCGAAGGGTTCGAAGAGTTCCCGACGAGGTGATCAAAGGGGCGGGGTCGGCTCCAAGGGAGCTATCAAAAAGTTTAAAACCTTGGCGAAGGATCCCCCGGCATCTAGCAAGGGTGTCTTTCACCGCTGAAATTAGCCCTCTCCTACTGGAACGGCCAGCACAGACAGTACTATAGGACACAGCAGGGGGCTCACAAGAGGGATAGGCCTGGGCCCAGGTAGAGCGTTCCCCAAAGGCAGCCACTTGGCCACCGAAGCTCACCCCAAGATCCACTGGCGGCTGAAACTTCACTGGGGCACGAAAGCTTGGCCCGCCAGGCAAAGAAAGTGAGTGCGGCACAGGCCTCCCCTTGCGCAGGGGCTCAGAAGTGCTCACTCGACGTGGTACATCGTCAAAGAGTCGATGGGGTGTCCTCCGCCTTCGGGAGCGCAGACGGCAGGGGCTCCTGAAGGATCCGAGCTGCGCGCTCACGAATTCCTGCGTCTCCACGCACCCCATCTGGAGATTGTTCGGCGGCAGCAGGAGGAGCAGCAGGGGCCGCAGAAGCCGCAGCCGAGCTGGGTGGGGCCGCCGCTGCGGCAGCCGCATCGCCTTCTCCGCCCTTGGCCTGGGCCCCTTCCTCCTCCTCGGCGCGCCTGCGCTTGGCCTCGGACCGCTTGAACAACTCCGACTGATCTTGCTGAAATTGCTTGACTTTTTGCATGGCCTCGCCGAACAGGGCCCGCACAGCTGTCTGGAGCTCGCCCTTGAGCTGAGTGGCCCTTTTCTCTGCCTCTTCCACCTCCTCAGGCTCCAGTTTGTAATCCGACTGGGGCTTGAGCAGGCTGTCGATGCTGATCGGTATGTCCTCAGCTTTGCCATCCAGAAGAGAAGAAATGTCAAGTAACACTGGTGCAGCAGACACTTGTGCGTGGAGCTCCTGAACCAGCTTGGTGTGAGTAGCCTCGGCAGCAGTGAGCTCGGCGGAGAGCTCCCGAATATTGTCCTTCTGCTTGGCCACATCTTCCACCATCTTATCATAGACGTTGCATGCTTTCTCCGTTTTCTCGCGTAGAGTACGAAGTTCGCCAAAAGCTCTGGAGACCTTCTGTGAAAGCGGGATGACGGGGGCCTCCTGCACTTTGCGCTGCTGAAGAACAGCGCGATGGCGGGCGGCTGCGTCAGTGTCGCCCACTTGCTCCAGCATGTTGACCAACTTCTCCAGGTCCGACGTGGTTGTGGGCGCATCCTTGGACACTCCCTCAGCTGGATGTCCCTGCTGGGGTCCCGACACGGGCCCAAGAGAGAACTGAGGTCCAGACCGAAGGGGAAGTCGAGGAGGTGCGCCTGCTTGCCACTGTCCCTGAGGAGCTGGGGGCTCGGCGGCCTCCACTTCGCTGCGGCTCGTCTTGCAATGCTTGCAGAACCACCAGGATGGGCGATTCTTGCGGCAGCCGCAGGTGACGCAGGTCCAGCGGCCGTAGGTGCCCCAGGAGGCGCCTCCGACAGCACTGGGAGCGCCGCCCTTGCCGCCCTTGCCTCCAAACCCTCCGCCTTTGCCAAAGCCTGGGGAGGTCCCGTCGGCGAAGCGGACGCGACGAGCGCCCCCAGCAGCGCCAGGATCCACGGGCGGCGGAGGAGGAGGCACCATGGCTGAGTCGTGATGGTACCGTCCTTTCACCTCAGCAGGCTGAGGCGCTCAAGCCTGCACAAAAAATTGGTACAGCAGACGGTGTTCCTGGCACAGCACAAAGGCCTGAGCCAGGAGGGTTTGAGCCAAAATGGCTACGGAGCAACAGGAGGAGGAGGTGAAGGAGGAAGAGGAGGAGGAGGTGAGAGAGGAGGGAGGGGAGGAGGAGCAGGAGAAGGTGAAGGAGGAGGAGGAGGAGAAGCAGAAAAATGAAAAAAAACAAAAAAAATGAGGAAGAAGAGCAGGAGGAGGAGGAGAAAGAACAAGAAGAAGAAGAGGAGGAGGAGAAGGAGGAGGAGGAGGAGGGAGGCTTGCCCAAGGGTCACTCCAAGCCGATTGTGCCGGGAAAGCTGATTAAATCTGCTACCTCCAGGGGACTTCAATCGAGCGGCCGCCCTTCAGAGAGACGCTGGAGGATCCATGGACCCATCTTAGTGAAGGGCTCACCCTCTCGCACTTACACTCTTCCCCCAGGTCCCATTCCCCTCAGCTTTGCAGCCACATCTTGCAAACCCAGTAGGGCGCATACAACGCAAGCACATGGGTCTAATGAGTGATGCGGGAGCCCATGACGACACGAGAATTTCGCCGGGGCTGTGGCTTAGGGGGCGGGCAGGACACTGGGAGCACAATCAATTCTTGACGCTCCGCGTATCCCCACCAACTGTTGGCAGTGGTGCTTGCCGTCGGAATGCGCAACTGGGTTCAGCGACAGCCGCGCTCCGGGTCGTCGGTAGCAGCTTTCCGCACACTTCGTGACCTGAGCGACTCTGAGTGGCCGGCTTTCCGGTCTGGCTGGGGTACCCCCCGCCGGTCTTGCCGTTAGACGGTCTGTCCCGTTAGGTCGCCCGGCTGGGTGTGCTCCGGGCCATCGCGGGCTACTGCGGTTGGGCACGGACGAGGAGGTCAGCGCCTCGGTCGGTTCAGCCGTCCGAGGGCCGCTTGCTTTGTTTTTCACGCTTTGCCTGCTTCCAGCCCGCCGGTAGGCGTGAACTTGGCTCGGAGTCTGGCGCCGATCCGGCGACTCGCTCCGTAGCTTTGAAATAGTTCATTTTGTGCTGTGCACGTGCATATGCTACCTGCTTGCAGGCGCGTCTCAGCTTGTCATCCTGGCTGCTGCGTTCGCCAATTTGCATTGTGCCGTTGCCCCTGACCGTTGCCGCCTGACCGTTGCCTCGCGGCCGCAATCAAAAAAATATCCCCACCAACCCTGGCCGTCGGTTACATCCCGACTTTGGGCGCCTTCGACGGACTTGCATATTTGCACGCTGGCAGTTCCACTCAGTTTCAGCTCCTCCAGCCATCCAGCTGCCGCTGGGCCGCTGCGTGAGGCCTCGGCTTGCCGCGTAGCTGTTGCCTTGCGCGCCGCCTCTACCTAATTAGTCTCTGCGTAGCCCGCTTGGACCTGACTCGCCGCTGGCGCGCTCACCCGCGGCCGCTGACTAAAAGTATCCCCACCAACCTTTTGCAGTTGCGTTGTGACCTCCGGCTCCCGCTCGTTCCACGACCTTTCCGACGCCGCGCGGGTGCCCGCTCGCGGTCGCGACCCCAAAAAAAGTTATCCCCGCCGACCCATCCAGAAACGATTGCCAGGCGATTGAGGGAAGTATTGCAGTACGCAGTAGAAGGGCTGGCTAGGAAGCCTGCGCGGACCGCAGAAGCGACGGAAACTGACGTTGAATGATGTATATATGTTCCGATGACGAGGGCTGTCTTGGAGCGTATTGGGTGTCTCGGGGATCCTCTTGGGGCCTCTCGGGGGTCTCTTGGGGGCCTCTTGGACGCCCTTGGGCGCCTCTTGGGGCCGTCTGGGCGTTTCTTGGGACCCTCTTTGAGCGTTCTTGGGAGCGTTATGGGCCCTCTTGGGGCCATCTTGGAAGACATCGATCAAAGTTGGGGAGGACCGCAATTAGCATTGCCCCTCGCCTCTTGGGGCGCTCTTGGAGCGCTCTTGGGCGCTCTTGGGGCCGTCATGGAGGCCTCTTGGGCCCCTATTGGAACCCTCTTAGGCCATCTTGGAACCATCCTGAGGCCTCAGAAAACCATCGCAAGCGAAACTACACATCGATTCCCTTCAGGTTTTGCGAGGACGTTGGCCTCTTAGCGGCCTCTTGGGGTGGCTCCGTGGCCACCTGGAGCCGGTTTGGAGCACTCTCGGAACATCTTGGGAGCCATCGGGAAGCATCTTGGGCTACCTTTGAGCCATTTGGGGTCATCTTCGGCTCTCTGAGGCGCTCTTGGAGCCGTTCTGGGCCATCTTGGACGCTAAACCCCTCAGCCCCCCCCCTGTCCAAGTTCAGCGGAGGGGGCAAGGGGGAGGGGTGAACCCTTCCCCGAAGGGGAAGAATGTGGGTTGGAAGAGAAAGCTCCCTAGACCACCTACGCCCAGAGGGCTAATGGGATTCTTCAGCACTCTTTGTCGGAAGAGGTATCACTGACCGTGCTTCTACAATGTGTGCAATTTCGCCGTGTCGCCCCGCCGCTTGTTCCGACGCGCGGCCTTACGTCTTGGGGAGGGCGTCTCGGCCGCCACGGCAAATTTTTGTTTCGGACGCGGTGGCTCTGCCGTGGGGTTTGCCGTGGTGCCGGCGTCGTCTGCTTGAGCGCGGGGCGCGGGGACTGTCGCGGGTTCGCCGTGGTGTCGGCGTCGTCCGCCGGGGCGCGTCGAGGACAAGCGGCGCGGCGACTGCTCGACCAGGGAGCGGGACGAGCGGACCCGAGGAAACAACGAAAAGTGTATACACCAGGGTCCCGCGTACACCAGGATCCGCTTCCCAGTACAAATCCCAATGCAGGACTGGAAGAAGCGTCGGCGTACAGTCATCGGCCTGACCTAAGGAACGATAAATAAGGAACGCAGCCCCTTTCTTATCCCAAGGAACAACGCACAGGGAACGATACATAACACATAACGCACAAGGAGTTGTAGATAACGCATGGAAGCCTAAGGAACGACCGAGCCCCGCTTGAAAAGTAAGTGTTCCTCATTCAATCTGGACGCCCGAGATGGGTACGGAAAGAATGGGTACAATGCCCAACAGCAATTCCTGTTCATCTTGAACACGATTCGCTGTCCACGCCGCCGCGGCCTGTGTCCACTCGAGACAGAAGGCCGCCTGCCCAACAGCGGCCGCTGCTGGTATGGGACAACATTTGTTGTTGGGCATTGTACCCATTCTTTCCGTACCCATGTCGGGCGTCCAAATTCAAGCCGCTCACTGTATAGAGTCCGATGCCCCGCCTGGCCCTCCGCTCGGAGGCGCCGGCTCCCCGCGCGAGGCCCGAGGCCGCCGCCGCTCCTCGGGGCGCCGCGGGCGACACGAGCGCGTGCGGGGCCCCGGCGAGGGAGCGGGCGCCCCGCGGGCCCCTCGAGAGCCATCGGGCTTCCTCCTCCTCCTCCTCCTCCTCCTCCTCCTCCTCCTCCTCGTCCTC
>CAUYUJ010020229.1:0-73382 GCA_963575745.1 Prorocentrum cordatum
AGGAGGGTTGCGACCAGAATAACTTCAAGGTGCACCAGCGACGCTGCAATGCGCCCGCCCGTCCCAAGCTCCCTCCTCATAAGTTCTTACACGTATCCTCACCACTGCGGGAAGCTCCCCCCCCCCCCCCTTTGACAGGCGATCGCCCCTCTGGCCTGCCATGCAGGCGAAATTTCCGTCTTGTAAATGATTTAATTCCCATCCTTGTAGCCGTACGAGAAGCAAAGAGATAGGCCGTACAGTTTAGGGAAGTTTCCAGCGAGAGCTCCGTTTTTGAATGATCTTGTCCCCCTACCCGTGTAAGTGCTACACACTTTCGCAGTTCGTGCCATAAAGTTCAACGGGGTCTCAGGCGAGAGTCCCACTAAACAGGAAATTGCCCACACTTCCCACCGACATGTCGTGCAATCTGAGGAGTGCTCACGCGAGACATCCGTTTCATTTCGATCAGGAAGCGTTTTCTATGCGTGTGGTTGGTACACGAGTGTGCGTGGCGCCACGGCGGGAGCCCCATTTTGGAAGCGCGCCGCCCTCCATCTGTGAAGCTCTTCGATGTTTCAAGAAGTGTGTGTGCGGCGCTGGGAGGAGAGCTCGATCTTGAGAACCACCAGTGCTCCATCCGTCTAACAGTTGAGCATTTCACAAGCGAGGTGCCTGGCTCGTTTCCAAGGGCACGCCTGGTGGTGCGACAGGAGGAGCATTCGGAACGAAATAGGGACTGATGATGACGATAATGACGGTTATGAGGAGGAGGATGAGGAGGAGGAGGATGACAAAGAGGAGGGGGATGAGGAGGAGGGGGAGGAGGCGTGATGAAGCATGAAGAGGATGAGGAGGCAGGATGATGATGATGATGATGATGATGATGATGATGATGATGATGATGATGATGATGATGATGATGATGATGATGATGATGATGATGATGATGATGATGGTGGGGGTGGTGGTGGTGGTGATGAGATGATGATGCTGCTGCTGATGATGAGGTGATGTGATGCTGATGTTAAGGTTATGATGATGCTGATGGAGTGATGATGTTGAGTGATGATTCGGACGATGACGATGATGCGATGCTGATGATGATGCTGATGATGCTGATGATGCTGATGTGTGCTGATGATGATGATGCTGATGATGATGACGATGATGATGATGTGATGATGATGATGATGATGATGATGATGATTATGATGATGATGATGCTGATGCTGATGCTGATGCTGATGCTGATGATGATGATGGATGATGATGATGAGGAGGAGGAGGAGGAGGAGGAGGGAGGAGGAGGAGGAGGAGGAGGAAGAGGAGGAGGAGGAGGAGAGGAGGAGGAGGAGGAGGTGGAGCAGGAGGAGGAGAAGGAGGAGGAGGAGGCATGAGGAAGAGAAGGATGATGACCAGGAGGAGCAGGAGCAGGAGGAGGAGGGAGGGAGGGTTGGAGGGAGGGGGGGATGGGGGATGATGATGAGGAGGAGAAGGAGGAGGAGGAGAAGTAGGAGGAGGAGGAGGAGGAGGAGGAGGAGGAGGAGGAGGAGGAGGAATAGCAGGAGGAGAAGGAGGAAGAATTACCCCCAATTAGGCTTTGCCTAAGGTCTCCCGATTCGTGTGTGAAGAACTGGTGGGTGCAGGGCCTGTTTGTCGCCGCCCTCCCCAGGGTTCCCTGGTCTTGGTCGTGTTTCCTCACAGGGGCTTTCGTCTTCAGCTGAGTGACGCAGACGTTTTATTTTCCCTCCTCCCTCCTCCTCATCTTTTAGCTGGCAGTATCAGGTCTTCCACGGACCACCAGTTCTTTCGGGCGATTGGCATTTGGATCACCAGACTTGACTGATTTTGTGTTTACAGTGTTCTCGGATTTCTGGACACTTGCAGACATTCCAAAACGCGGGAAGCCTGTGACCAACGGGGCACAGTGCACATCAGAACTGTTCAGAGCACACTTGAGAAGCCAGAGTTGGCAGATGGAATTTGTGGAATAAAATTTGAGATTCCCTGGTTTTGTTTCGACACAGTGGCGTTCCTTGGGGTTCCCGGAGCTCCCTGGGTCCCCTCGGTCTGGATTTTTTTTGACAGGCCAGCCTTTCTTGCGTTCCTCGGGGTTCCCAGGGTTCCCCGGGTCTCCTTTGTTTGGTTTCCTCATCGTTTTGGAAGGCCAGCCTTCCTCGGGCTCCCTAGGCTCCCTGGTCTTGTTTCCTTGTTGTTTGTGAAGCAATGCCGAGCAGTGATGCAAGTGATGCCAAGCGATACCAAGCAATGCCAAGCTATGCAGAGTCATGCAAATTAGCGCAAAGGAATGTTCAGCGATGCCAAGTCACGCGAAGCAATTCCAAGCAACGCCAAGCAATGCCAAGGAATGCCAAGCAACGCCAAGCAATGCATAGCAATGCAAAGCCAAGTAACCCAAATCAATGACAAGCCATGCGAAGCCAAGCAATTCACATCAATGCCAGGTAGCGCAACGCAATGCAAAGCAATGCAACACACTGCCAAGCAATGCCAAGCAATGCCAAGAAATGCCAAGCAATGCCAAGCAACGCCAAATAATTCAAAGAAATGCACAGCAATGCCAACCAATGTCAAGCAATGCCAAGCAAAGCCAACCAACGCCGAGCAACGCAAAGCCGCTTTGGAAGCATTCCCCTCATGAAGGGTTGCGCTGGGGCAATTCGGACCTCTGGAGGCCTCCACGGACCTCGAAGGACCTCTGCAGACATCCGGGGGGGGAGAGAGAGAGAGAGAGAGAGAGAGACCTACGGGGTGGGCAAGGCGAGGACTGATCGAACATCGAGACCATATATTCGACGCTATGAGAAAAAGACTCGAGAAAACAATGTCCAGAGCCCTCGCCCTAACTTGAGGCATCACGTCTCGAGTGGCATCAGCCATTCAGAGTCCCGGATCCTAGAACTGGGGTGAAAGCGCCAGTTGTGATTTATTCATGACGCCCAGAAGCATTGAGGTATTTTGGCGTTTCTTATATTGTTGAGCTTCATGAGTCCTTCATAAGCCTCTGGGGACCTCCGAGACCCTCCAGTGACCTCCACGGTGGGCAAGGCGCGGATCGAGGATTGGACATTGATCAAAGAAGATACGGAGCGCTTTTGGCTCTCGTGGGCCTTCGGGGGACATCAGGAAGTCGTCGTGCCCTTTGCCGCTGCCGTCGCCGTTGCCGCCGCATTCGCCGTCACCGTCACCGTCGTCGCTGCCGCTATCACCGTCGTCGCTGCCGCCACCAGTGCCGCCGCCGCCAGTGCCGCCGCTGCCGTCGTCGTCGTCGTCGTCGTCGTCGTCGTCGTCGTCGTCGTCGTCGTCGTCGTCGTCGTCGTCGTCGTCGTCGTGGTCGTCGTCGTGGTCGTCTTGGTCGTCGCCGTCTTGGTCGTCGTCGTGGTCGTCGTCGTGGTCGTCGTGGTCGTCGTAGTCGTCGTTGTCGTCGTAGTCGTCGTCGCCGTCGTCGCACTCCTTGCGTGCAGGCGAAGGAGAGCCAGGACGCCCGGCTGGCGCAGGGCTGGCAGTGGGCAGGCGCGCCACTTCCCCTCGTCCTCGTCCTCCGCCCTTTCCCGCCTTCCTTCTCCTAGCTGCTCCTAGCTCCTCCTCGCTCCTCCTCCTCCTCCTCCTCCTCCTCCTCCTCCTCCTCCTCCTCCTCTCCTCCTCCTCCTCTAGCTCCTCTCCTCCTCCTCCTCCTCCTCCTCCTAGCTCCTCCTCCTCCTCCTCCTCCTCCAGCTCCTCCTAGCTCCTCCTGCCTCCTCCTCCTCCTCCTCCTCCTCCTCCTCCTCCTCCTCCTAGCTCCTCCTTCCTCCCTCCCTCCCTCTCTCCCTCTCTCCTCGCTCCTCGCTCCTGGCTCCTCCTCCACGCTCCTCGTCTTCGTCCGCTTCCAGAGGGCTTCCACCGGCGCAGCGCCTGGAGGTACGGGCCCACCTCGTGGGTCTCCTCGGAGGCGTCTTGCCCGGGGTGGGGGCGGGGGGCCGGCAGCTCTCGACCGAGGCTCCGAACGTCTTCGTTTGTGCAGATTTCTTCTTCTCCTGCCGCTCCGATCTCGGCTCCTTCCTGCCGTCGTCTCGCCCTTCGTGCGCGAACCAGGACGGGCCCCCCCGCGCCGCGACCCCCGGAGGTAATTGCGGGTTTGCTTTTCTCCCGCGGCCGTCCCGCGCGGAGCGCCTCCGTGCGACCGCGCGCCCGCGGGGTCGGGCCCCGGGGATCCCCACCGCGAGGGCGTGGATGTGGACATGCTCGCCGCTCGGCCGCCCCTGCGTGCATTGCTCCCGCCAGAGTTCCCCTGAAAGGGGGAGCTTTTAGGCGGGGGCTTTTCTCGCAGGCAGGTTCTGGACAGCCCAGGGGAACTCCAGGACGGAGTGCCTCGCCCAGGGGTGTGTGGGC
The DNA here is from genome assembly GCA_963575745.1 of Prorocentrum cordatum. NCBI lineage: Eukaryota > Dinophyceae > Prorocentrales > Prorocentraceae > Prorocentrum > Prorocentrum cordatum. Next base: position 4,372 of record CAUYUJ010020229.1, read on the forward strand.
CCGAGCAGTCGAGTCGCCCAGGGGGGTCTCAGCCCCCCGGCCCGGCCCCCCACGCGCAGGGCAGCGCGCGGACGCCGCGCCGCCCTCGCCGCGGCGGTCGGCGCCGGGCTCCGCGGCCCTGAGCTCGCAGCTGTCGCTGCCCTCGCTGAGGACGGGACGGCGGCGGCGGCGACGACGGCGACGGCGACGAGCGGGGGAAGGTCCGAGGCGGGAATTTATGCATGACCACCGCCTGGGGGGTCAGTTTTCGGAGCCTCGGCAGGCGGTGGATCTGGACATAGTCGGGCCCCCGGGGGCCGAAATATATCCATGCGGCGATTGGCGGCAACGGGCGGCAATAGGCCGGAACATGGCGAATCCTCGACGCACGCACCCAAGCGGCTACGGCCGCCAGCGGGCGGCAACGGACGGCAACGGGCGGCGACGGGCGGCAACGGGCAGGAACGTGGCGAATCATCGACGCACCCACCCAAGCGGCGACGGGCGGCAACGGGCGGGAACGTGACGGGTTCTCGACGCACCCACCCAAGCGGCAACGGGCGGCGATTGGCGGCAACCGGCGGCAACAGGGGGTGACGGGCGACAACGGGCGGGAACGTGGCGGGTTTTCGACGCACCCACCCAAGCGGCAACGGGCGGCGACGGTCGGAGACGGGCGGCAACGGGCGGGAACGTTGCGGGTTCTCGACACGGGCGGCAACGGGCGGCAACGGGCGGCGACGGGCGGCAACGGGCGGCGACGGGCGGCGGCGGGCGGAAACGGGCGGGAACGGGCCGCAGCATGGCGGATCCTCGAGCCACCGACCCAATTCTTCAGCAATCAGGAGGGATCAAAACGCACAGACACAATTCCTCGTGGGGAAAATATGGGGAATCCTGTTATTTGTATGTGTATTTATTTGTGTGTCCCTGGGCCCCTTCAAGTAAGACAAGTGAGAACCCCTTAGTTGAAGCACCGTTTGGGGAATAGTCGCCTCCATCAGCGTTGCCCTAATCCCCACTGCTCCACACCGCTTACACGTGTCGTGCCCCCGTGGGGAGCTCCGCCGAAGGCCCCCAGTGGAGGAGCTCGCAGGGCGCCCCCCCGCCAATTCTCGGCATACCACGCACGCTTCGTGCCCCCCTGGGGAGCTCCAACGAAGGTCCTAGTGGCAGCGGCCGCATGCGGTACCCCCCCCCCGAACTTTTGCATACCTCTCGCGCGTTTCGTGCACCCTTTCGAAACTCCACCGAAGGCCCTAGCGGCAGCGGGTGCATGCGGTACCCCCTTACACCTTTCACACGTTTCGTGGCCCGACAGGGAGCTGTACCGGAGGCGCCAGTGGCAGAGCCCGCATACCCCTGATACGTTTCGTGCTCCCATAGGGCCATAGGGGTTTGCATGCGTGCCCGCGCTCATTTCGGCACACCCCTCACCCCATAGGGAGCTCCATCGGAGGCCCCAATGGCAGATTCGCATGCGTGCCCGCGCCAATTTCGGTACACCCCCGCTCACGTGTCGGGTTGCAAACGGAGCTCCACCGACGGCCCCAGTGGCTCCTGGGGGGTCTAGGGTAGCGCGCCCCCCCCCAGATTTGACATAGAATGTCCACCAGCAACGGGGAGGAGGAGGATGAGGAGGAGGAGGAGGAGGAGGAGGAGGATGAGGAGGACGAGGAGGAGGAGGAGGAAGAGGAGGAGGAAAAGGAGGAGGAGGAGGAGGAGGAGGAGAAAGACCAGAGTAGAACCAAGATGCGTCAAAGATGCTGCAATACACCCTCCCATCCCAAGTTCCATCCTCATCTTAGCTGCTCTGATACACACGCTTTGAAACGTACCACGTGCCGTGTTCAAAACGTCCGTGTTCAAAACGTACGTGTTCAGTCTGCGTGTTGAGCTCCGTATCCATACGCTACGTGTTGCGTGTTGCGTATCCGGGCAGCTAAGATCCTCATGAGTCCCAACAATGCTTCCTCTTCGACTCAAGAGGCGCCACGCCCTTGACAGACCAGCACCCCCGGCACTCCGCGGGGGTATGCCATTCACGCGACCACGCCTCGACAAGGAACTCAACGCCTTGCCGAGTGTGCGCGGTGCCAAGGCGGGAGCCCAGTTTTGAAACGGAGCCGTCCTCCATCATTGACACGGCTGCGGACTCTCAAGACGAATGTTCGCGGCGCCGAGGTGGGAGCCCCGTTTTGAAAAGGATCCGGAGCGCGCCAGGGCCAGGCTCGTTGTCGAGGGACGGGGCTGGGGCCTGGGGCTGGGGCCGGGGCCGTTCTGGGCTGACGGCGATGATGATGATGATGATGATGATGATGATGATGATGATGATGATGATGATGATGATGATGATGATGATGATGATGATGATGATGATGATGATGATGATGATGATGATGATGATGATGCTGATGCTGATGCTGATGCTGATGATGATGATGATGATGATGATGATGATGATGATGATGGTGATGGTGATGGTGATGGTGATGGTGATGGTGATGGTGGTGATGGTGATGGTGATGGTGATGGTGATGGTGATGATGGTGGTCATGATGATGCTGCTGATGATGATGCTGCTGATGATGATAAGGATGATACTGCTGCTGACGACGAAGATGATGCTGATGATGACGATGATGCTGCTGCTGATTATGATGAGGGTGATGCTGATGCTGATGCTGATGATGCTGATGATGATAGCGACGACGATGATGATGCTGATAATGATGATGCTGATGATGGCAGACTCGCGCATACTCAGACTCACTCATAGGTACTCAGACTCAGTCAAATCACTTCCTGACCCAGGCTCACTCATACTCAGATTCATTGTTCCCTTCACGCAGACTCAGTCTCATCAATTCCTCATTCAGGCTCACTCATGCTCATAATCATTCACGCGCACGCATTGTGAGGATGTCTCAGGCGAGGCGCTGGTTTCAGCACTCCAAGGGGGAGCCGCCAGGGTGTATCTCACTCCTCCGTTCGCGCCCGGATTGTGGCGATGTCTCAGGTGTTTTGCTTGTTTGGGTGTTCAACGTCCGTTGCATTCAGAGCAGATTGTGAGGATGTCTCACGCGAGGTGTTGGTTTCAGCACTCCAAAGGGGGAGCCGCCAGGGGGTATCTCATGCCTCCGTTCGCGCCCACATCGCGGGGACGTCTCAGGCGGTTTGCTTGTTTGGGTGCTTATCATCCTTTGCTTTCAGAACAGACTGTGAGGATGTCTCAGGCGGTTTGCCTGCTTCTGCCCCCCCAGACTTTTTTGTTTTGGTGGTCCAGTGATCACCCACCGCGATACAGCAGGCGTGGCCTATGGGCACCCCAAGGGGCAGCCGCCAGGGGTGGAGACACTCGAGGATTCGCGCTCGGATTGGGGGGATGTCTCAGGCGGTTTGCCCGTTTCTGCCCCCCCCCTCAGATTTTTCCCAACCATCCTGTGGTGTTGGGTCCTCGTTTTGAAGAGACGGTGGCCCGCGTCTCCTCCCCCTCCTCCTTGCGTTTCACCCACCCAGCACAGCGTTTCGTAGCCCCATAGGGAGCTCCACCGAAGGCCCCAGTGGCAGGGTTCGCATGGCGGCCTCGGGCCATTTCGGCACACCCCTCACGAGGATCGTGGCCCCATAGGGAGCTCCACCGAAGGCGCCAGTGGCAGGGTTCGCATGGCGGCCTCGGGCCATTTCGGCACACCCCTCACGACGATCGTAGACCCATAAGGGAGCTCCACCGAAGGCGCCAGTGGCAGGGTTCGCATGGCGGCCTCGGGCCATTTCGGCACACCCCTCACGAGGATCGTGGCCCCATAGGGAGCTCCACCGAAGGCGCCAGTGGCAGGGTTCGCATGGCGGCCTCGGGCCATTTCGGCACACCCCTCACGACGATCGTGGACCCATAAAGGGAGCTCCACCGAAGGCGCCAGTGGCAGGGTTCGCATGGCGGCCTCGGGCCATTTCGGCACACCCCTCACGAGGATCGTGGCCCCATAGGGAGCTCCACCGAAGGCCCTAGTGGCAGGGTTCGCATGGCGGCCTCGGGCCATTTCGGCACACCCCTCACGAGGATCGTGGCCCCATAGGGAGCTCCACCGACTGCCCCCAGTGGCAGGGTTCGCATGGCGGCCTCGGGCCATTTCGGCACACCCCTCACGAGGATCGTGGCCCCATAGGGAGCTCCACCGAAGGCGCCAGTGGCAGGGTTCGCATGGCGGCCTCGGGCCATTTCGGCACACCCCTCACGAGGATCGTGGCCCCATAGGGAGCTCCACTGAAGGCGCCAGTGGCAGGGGTCGCATGGCGGCCTCGGGCCATTTCGGCACACCCCTCACGAGGATCGTGGCCCCATAGGGAGCTCCACCGAAGGCGCCAGTGGCAGGGTTCGCATGGCGGCCTCGGGCCATTTCGGCACACCCCTCACGAGGATCGTGGCCCCATAGGGAGCTCCACCGAAGGCCCAGTGGCAGGGTTCGCATGGCGGCCTCGGGCCATTTCGGCACACCCCTCACGAGGACCGTGGCCCCACTGGAGCTCCACCGAAGGCGCCAGTGGCAGGGTTCGCATGGCGGCCCCGGGCCATTTCGGCACACCCCTCACGAGGATCGTGGCCCCATAGTTGTGCTGCTTCAACAACCGCGCCTGGGCGTCGTACTCCGCCTTGTCGACGTGCAACGCCACCTCCTCCCTCATGGCTCTCAAGGCCCTTTCCTGCTTCTGCTCCTCGGTGAGAGGGACGCCGTCCTTGTCGTCGTCGGCGCCCGCGAAGACGGCCACGAACGTGTCCCTGAGCATGTCGGGCTCCGGCGGGAAGCCGTGGCCACATAGGGAGCGCGGGCGAAGATGGTATTCACAATTGCGGTATTCACAACTGCATATGGTTGGGTCTTTCGCCCGGATAATTTGTTTGTGGTCCAGTGCTCACCGTGAGAAAGCAGGCGTGGCATTTGGGCACCCCAAGGCAGAGCCGCCAGGGGTGGGGACACTTCAGGATTCGCGCGCCGATTCGGGGGATGGCTCAGGAGGCTTGGTCTGTTTCTGCTCCCCCCATAGTTTTCTTTGGGCTTGTGTGCTCCTCACTGACTTACTCAATCACCTCCTTCCCCTTTTCCTCACTCGGACGCGCTCATTCGCACTCGGACTTACTCATCAGCACCTCTTCCAAGTTCAGGCCACCCATCACATTCAGACTCGCTCATATTCAGATTCAATCGTATTCAGACTCACACTTTCTTATCGCTTCTACGTAGACTCGCTCAAACTCAGACTCACCCACGCCCAGACCACCTCACACTCAGACTCGCTCGCACTCAGTCTCTCGGACCTACTCGTACTCACACTGACTATATCCAGGAATCGCTCGCACTCAGGCTCGATCATACCCAGATGCGCTCACACTCCGACTCGCTGACACGCAGATCACTTACGCTCATATTCACTCGCGCTAAGGCTCACACATAAATCATTACCGCGATATAGCCAGCGTGGCACTTGGGCACCCCGGGTGCCAGCAGGTGCCGCTTGGGCACCCCAGGTGCCAGCAGGCGCCGCGAGTTACACGCCAGAGAGCGGGCGTAGTAACGCCATGCGCGGCTGCCTGAGCTGCCGCGGGGAGAATGGTAAATTCCCCCTCGCTCTTCCCCTTGTGTTTCCCTCGTTTCTCCTGAAAGATGTCCAGAGGAGGAGGAGGAGGAGGAGGAGGAGGAGGAGGAGGAGGAAGAGGAGGAGGAGGAGGAGGAGGAGGAGGAGGAGGAGGAGGAGAAGGAGGAGGAGGATGAGGAGGAGGAGGAGGAGGAGGACGTCACTGAAGTCGTCGCTGTCGTCGTTGTCATCGCCGCGCCTGCCGTAAACGCGGATTCGCTCTCGCACCCAGATGCTCATAGACAGAGTTTCTCAGCGAAACGTGACAGGAGTATGAGACGCACATCTGGAGATCGCCGCGTTGAGTAGTGAAAGTATCCACGCACTGCTTTCCCAGGCGCCCAGGGTGGGGGGCAGCAGCAGGGGTATATGGATCGGCCGCCGATCGTCGAAGCAACGCTGCGGCGTCCCCCCCCCCCGCGGAGGTGCACGAGGCGCCCCCCCAGATGTGCCAAGCCTCTTGGATCCGGGGCCCGTGGAGCGCGCGCCCCGGGCGTGTGCGCGTGCGCGGTCGGACTCCCGCAGTCCCTCGGGCACGGCGCGGCCGCGGATGGCGCACGCGTGCGCGTGGCCCTGGCTGCTCCACAGCCGCTTTGGCCCAGGACCCCGGCCCCACCGCCCCGCCCGCGCAGCAGCCGGGGAGAGGCGCGCATGTCCGCCGCCCGCGTCGCCTTCGCGCGCGCCGCGGGGGCCGCCGGGCGCCTCCGCGGAGGCCTGGCCGTGGAGGGGGCGGCCGCCGGCCGCGAGCCGCCCAGCTCCGTGGCGTCGGGCGCGGGGCGCTTCTCGGCCTTCCTGGGGGGCGGCCACGCGCTCCGCGCGCAGGGCCACGAGCCGGCCAGGACAGTCGAGGGAGGTGTGGCCTGGGGGGCAAGGCCCACTCGGATGCGACCGATCCGCTTCGATGCGCACCGATTTCGGCTGGTTCGAGGCGATTCGATCCTCCATGTTCTGGAGTGCCCCCCCTCCCCACACCGGGAATCGACGAGCCCAACGGTGACTTCGGGTTGGGTTGGGGTGGTTTGGTAGGTCGAAGCCAGTTGCCCTCGCCCCTAGCCAGCACACCAGCCAGCCCAACCAGTCCGACCACCAACCAACAAACCAGCCAAGCAGCCTAACCGACCCAACCGACCCAACCCGCCACCACACCAACCCGCCTACCCCCGCCGCCTGCCCTCCGTCACCACCAAGGAGGGGAAGTGTTTCTTACCAGCGAAGATCTGGACCCCCAACGCCATGATTTTTTCATAACGTCGACTCTGGAGGCCTCGACCCATTCCCTAGGACCGGTTTGTCATTCTGAGTCGTTTTTTGACGGTCCCGATGCCCGGCGAGGGCCCCCCCCCGGAGGCCCAAAACAGCGAAATATCTGCCGTCGTGATTTCTCATGGCTCGAGGGGCCTGGGATGGCTGTGCACCCAAATCGCACCATACCGTGGTGGACTGGCCTCCGCCCCAAGGACGGTCCGGGGCGGGGCCACACCGCACCACCCCTGTGGGGGAGCGGGGGCTCCCAGGGCCGGCGTCCCGAGCGCGGCCGGGGGGAGCCAAGTCGCACCGCACCTCTGGGGGAGCCGGCTCCCGGGCGGGCGTTCCGAGCACGGTCCTTCGGCAGCAAGCTGGGGGCCCCCAAACGGGGTGGTGGCCACTCCGTGTGGTGAGCCGGTGGGGATTCGGGGTCACCGCACGGCTTCGGGGCCCGAGTCGTGCTCCGAGGACGTCTCGGGCGACTGGGGCCTCCAGGATCCCAAGGCCGTGCGTGGACGGACCGTGCGGTGAGGTCTCTTGGGGTTGCGAGGTCACCGCGCAGTCTGTCACCGCACCGTTTCGGGACTCCAGAAAAGCATGGGAGCATGCATACCCTCTTAATTCCTTCTCTAGCGTCGATCAGCGTGGATTAGCGTCTGGGAGTCGAGGAGGTAGCGCCGATTTAGCGTCGGCTAGCGTCGATTAGCGTCGGTGTAGCGTCGATGTAGCGTCGATGTAGCGTCGACGTATCGTCGACTCGCAAGTGCCGACAAGATGGTATGGGAGGCTCCCATGAGTCACCACAGAACGGTCCGGGGCCGGGGGGGTGGCCACATCGAACCGTACCGCGGGGGACCAGCTTCCCAGACGGGCGCCTCAAGCACGGTCGTGGGGGCAAAATCGCACCGCATACCGTGGGGGACCAGCCTCTCGGGCGGACCGAAGTGCGATGCTGTCGTTACTTTCTACTGCACATTGCGCCCTCCCGACAGCGTTCAAGGAGCGCGCAGGTCGTCCCAAACGGCTGCTGGAAGCTCCCGTGATGGCCCGAAACCGTTCGGAGATTTCGGACGTGCTCACATCTATCTGGACTTCCAGGCTGGATCCGCCAAGATCTGATCTTCAAAAGGCCTCTCAGGACAAGTCTGGGAGTCCATCTTTGACTCTCGGAGGCGGAGAGCTCCGGGGGCCTCGCACTGAAAAGAGCACGACGCCGAAGGCTTGGGGAGCTGGCCGACGATTAAGATCGAGGGTAGACAAGAAAAGGCGTCCAGCCGGCTCTCTCCCCCTCTTGGAGCCCCTGGGATACCCCCCAGAGGTTTCTGGAGGAGAAGTGGCGGAGGACAGAGAAGGCGAGGAGGAGAACGGGGAGGCGGAGGACAGAGAAGGCGAGGAGGAGGACAGAGAAGGCGAGGAGAGGTAGCACCCAGTGGCGGAAGGTCATTACCGCCCATCCTTCGGGCAGCATCCCTGGAGCACTCGTCAGGACGAGAGGGTTGGGGAACAGGTTTCTGGCGTTTGTCGGAACGCCTGCGGCGGTCCTCTGAGATGTGACTTGTTTCCGCGAAGTCTCCGGACGTTCTAGGAGAGCGTGTCAAGGGGAGGGGGGAGATCCAAGGGAAGCATGAGGAGGAAGATAACGACGAAGAAGAGAAAAGTGATGAAAGGTAAGAGCCATGAGGAGGAGAAGGAGGAGGATGAGGAGGACGAGGAAGAGGAGGATGAGCAGGAAGAGGAGGAGGAGGAGCAGGGAGGGAGGGAGGGAAACATGGACGGAGAGAAGAATAATGAGGGGAATGATGATGATGATGATGATGATGATGATGATGATGATGATGATGATGATGATGATGATGATGATGATGATGATGATGATGATGATGATGAGGTGGTGGTTGTGATGATGATGATGATGATGATGATGATGATGATGATGATGATGATGATGATGATGATGATGATGATGATGATGATGATGATGGGGAGGAGGAGGAGGAGGAGGAGGAGGAGGAGGAGGAGGAGGAGGAGGAGGAGGGGAGAAGGGGAGAGCAAAGGGAGAAGAAGGAGGACGAGGACGAGGAGGCAGAGGAGGAGGGTGAGGCCACTGAGAAGCATGACGAGAACACGAAGCAGAGCCGGGTAACTCAGAACCTCAGGGACGAGGATCATGAGAAGGAGAAATGCACACGCACACACGCACACACACATGTTGTGCCAAGAAGAGGCAGCGTTCGCAGCGGAAGAAGCAAAACGGAGGATGATGAGGGGCGCGGCAGCACTCGCGACGAGCGTCGCGACGACGCTCCCAGACATGCCTGCGAGGGGTGCCGCCTTGGCAGCCCGCGCATTCCTCCAAGCCAGGGCCGCAGGCTGGAGCCCGCTCGCCAGGCCCCTGGGCGATGGCCGCGCTCGGGGTGCCTCGGGGCCTCGGGCGCCCGCCTGGCCTCGGGCGCCCCCCGCCCGGCCTCGGGCGCCCGCCCCCCCCGCGACCAGGAGCTGCCTGCAGTCCCTGCTGGAGGAGCTCGCCTGCGCCACGTACGCGCCCGTCACCCAGGCGGGGCGGCTCCTGGTCGCCAGCCCTCCCTGCGAGCTGGGGCGCCGGCCCAGGCCTCGGAGGAGACGAATAAGAATAACAGTAATAATAATATTCTTAATCTCAATTTTACTATTACTACTACTACTACTGCTGCTGCTGCTGCTGCTACTACTACTACTACTCCTCCTCCTACTACTACGACTACTACTACTACTACTACTACTACTACTTCTTCTACTTCTACTACTACTACTACTACTACTATTATTATTTCCACCACTACTACTACTACTACTACTACTACTACTACTACTACTACTACTACTACTACTACTACTAACAATAATAATAATGATAATAATAATATTATTATTCGAAAAACTTATACTAGTAATTTCAACAGTACTCATGATAACAATACTAGCAATACGAATACCAGTTTTTTATTAAAACAATCGTTTCTTATCTTTATTATTCTTTTGATTTCCAGTAGCATTCGTAGACGGTTTATAGTAAGAACATGTATGAGTATTAGTATTAGCATTCGTATTCGTATTCGTATTCGTATTCGTATTCGTATTCGTATTAGTATTACTATTAGTATCAGTATTCGTTTCCGTACTAGTATTCGCATTCGTGCTAGTATTAGTCTTCGTCTTAGCCCTCGTATCAGTATTAGTATTCGTATTAGTATTCGTATTAGTATTCGTATTCGTATTCGTATTAGTATCCGTATTAGTATTATCAGTAGTATTAACGTTAGTATTCGTATTCGTATTAGTATGAGTATTAGTATTAGTATTAGTATTAGTATTAGTATTAGTATTAGTATTAGTATTAGTATTCGTATTCGTATTCGTATTCGTATTCGTATTATTATTATTAGTAGTAGTAGTCGTAGTAGTAGTAGTAGTAGTAGTATTAGTATTTGTCTTTGTCTTTGTATTATCAGTAGTAGTATTAGTATTAGTATTAGTATTAGGATTCGTATTAGTATTAGTATTCGTATTAGTATTCGTATTAGTATTAATGTTAGTATCAGTACCAGTATCAGTATTAGTATTAGTATTCGTAGTATTAGTATTAGTACTAGTATTAGTACTAGTATTTGTATTAGTATTAGTATTATTATCAGTATTCGTACTATCATTATTGTTAATAGTATTAATATCATTGATCGTATTATCATTATTATTATTGTTATTAGTTTTTTTATTATTAGTACTATCATTATTATTCGCATTATCATTATCACTATCATCCGTATTATTAGTATTATTTATATTATTACTATCATCGTGATGCATAATCATAATAATGCTAACGGCATAGAAACACATAGACTCTTGGCGCCGCGGACCTCCGAAAGTTTATATGCTTTTATGTGTGACTTTCCCTTGCTCCTCTGCAGGCTGCAGAGGTTCGCCGACAGGGACGCGCCCTAGGCGAACGTGCAGTGCCGGGGCGGTGCACCTGCGACTGCCGGTTGCGCGCCGTGGCGCGCCTCGCCGCGGCCAGGGCGAGGGCCGCGCGGCTCTCGGCGCCGGCCGGCCGGCGTCCGCCGCGCGGTGCGGCAGCGCGGTGCCGCGCGCAAGGGCGCGAGTGAGCGTCGGCCTCGGTCGCCAGGCAGCCCTGCAGCACTGCCTGGGCTCGCCTCGGGCTCGCCGGTCCCCTGGCTCCCACGCCTGCCCCGGAGTTCTCTGCTCGCGCCGCACGCTGCAGCTCCCCCTGCTCGCCACCTTCACGAGTCACAAGGACTCGCACGGGAACTTTTTCTGTCAGTCTTCGCGTTCACCGCCCGCTGTTTCTAGTCAGTCATCGTCAGTTCTCGCTGGACGAGCCGAAGACGGTCCCAAAACGAGCTGACGGCATTCTGGTTTGGGGGGCTCTTTGGGCCCCAGAGGTGCGTTGAAGAGCTCGTGAGGGGACAGCCCCCTGGGTCCCTTGGTCCCCGTCTCAAGCGGGACTCTGGACTCCTGGGAAGTAAGGAAGGGGGTCGGCCAAGCATCTCACACGTTTTGTCACCCCAGCAGGCGGGGGTCGGCGGATTAGTCTTTTGCTACATGTTCGGGGCGGTGGGCGGTGGGCCAATCGCGCGGCTGGGCATCGCAACCTAGGTAGTCGGCTGGGCATGGCTGCCTTGGTAGTCTGCTGGGCACGGCGTGATTCGCGTCCCGAAACCCTCTGATCTCTCCGCACGCCAGGTCTGGACCCCGGAGGCCCATTCTAGCATCTGACGCCAGCCGATGTCCGAACGCCACTGGGCATCGTGACCGACATTTGCTTCAGAGAGGCAGCCTCTTGCCTGGAGCTGCAACTCTCGAGCCCCGCACTGTCCCGACACACGGAGGTCATGTTCCTTCACCCTCCGGAGCCGCCACGCCGACCCCGTGCATCGCTGGTGTGAAATGTGGGGGCAGAGCGCTGGGCGGCTGGATCCCCAGCGCTGCGGCGCGCTCGGGGTGGTCCCACCCTTTTTGAATGTGTCGGGTCCCAGCGCCAATCTCTTCCAGTTCTGCTGCGCTCTCCTCGGCAGGCTTATCGCGGGCTGAGAGGCGCCGGCCGAGTCTCACAGTGTCCAGGGTCGGGACTGGCCCGTGCGAGCCCTACTCTCAGAGCCTCCTCCCGCTCCTCTCTTCCTGCTCGTCGTCGTCATCGTCGTCGTCCTCCTCCACCGCCTCCTCCTCCTCTCCCCCCCTCCCTCAGCACTTACACATTATGGGTGCTACTCTCCTCTGCCCTGTGACTCTGTCCGGAAGATACTCGGCCCTCTCCGCGTTTTTCTTGTTTACGCAGGAAGCATTGTTCTTTTTTGCATCGTTTGTAAAGTCCGCTATTTTTAGGTGTTTCAAACTTGTGCTCCTGCTGCAGCGTGGGCCTCATTTTCGGATTCGCGCTGTGCTCCCGTCGTTCAGACTGGCGCTCTCGCCCAAGCGTGGGTCACTTTTCTGGATCTGAGTTCTTTTTCATCGTTGTCACACCGTTATTTCCCCTCCGCCTTCCCCTGGTCCTCCTGCTCCTCCCGCTTCCTCCACTCCAGCTCCTGCTGCTGCGGCTGCTCTTCGTCCTCGTGCTCTTTTTTCCTCTTCTTTTACCTCCTGCTCATTCTCCTGCTTATCTGCCACCTCCTCCTCCTTCTCCAATTCACGCGGCTCCTCGTTTTTTGTTGTTGTTCGTTTTTGTTGGTTAAACATCGCGTAACACGATAAGGGGCCCTCTTTGGATTTCCAGGTCCGCAATGACCCGCGCTGGCGGATGGAGGAACACCATCGCAATAGGAAGAGATGGGTGGGATGGGGTAGGATATCAGATACGGCGCGAGCGCGCCTAGCTTGCCCTCTCCCGCTCTCTCCTTCTCCCCCTCCCCTTGTGGGGAGTCCCTCAGGCTTGGGGTTCTGCGAGGGTGAGCTCCCCTCCGAATCCTCAGGAGCCGCCCGTGCACCTGGTGTCCCGAATGCATGGCGGCGGGCCGGGTCGAGCGCAAAGCTGTCCGCGCCCCCGCGGTTGTACATAGCGGTCGGCCGGCCAGGCACAGTCGGTCGGCCGCAGTCGGCTGTGTGCCAGTCGGCCAGCCAGCCGCTCGGTGCCAAGGGCTGGCCAGCTTCCCGCCTCGTCGCGGGGCGCTGTTCGAGAGTTCTGCTTCAGCTCGCGTCGGCATCTGCAATGGGTGTGGTACCCCGGGGTGGGGTTTGCGTTCGACGCCGTTGGGGCTTTGGGGGCCACCACGCTGCGCCAAAGGTTTGAGGAGCCTTCGTCTGGGCGCTGCAGAGATCTCTGTCGAGGTCCTCGCCCGCCCCCCCCACGCGCGAGTTGCAAACCACACCCTTCGCAAACCACACCCTTCGGAGTTGCCGTTCGAGGCTCGTGCTGGTTGGAGTCGGCTGGGGGTCTGAGGTGGCCCAGCACTGATCCAGGCGAGCAGGAAGGGGTGGCGAGCTTTGAGGTTCTGGCGTCGACAAGGTTTTTGGTATTTTTCGGCTTCGGGGGGCCGTTTTCGGTTCCCAGGACAATCAAACACGGACCCGGGTTGACACAAATGCACCAGATGGATCCCGTGAGGAGTCCGGGGATTGAGCTTCAGCAGACCTGACCGATTCTCTGGGGTCCTCCGCCTCCTCCTCCTCCTCCTCCTTCTCCGCCCCCTCCTTCTCTTCTTCCTTCTCCTCTTCCTCCTCCTCCTCCATCTCGTCCTCCCAACCAGTTCAGACCCCCTGGCCGCCTCCAAGGTCCCGAGAGTTCTGCTCCAGCTCGAAGCTGCCGCTGGCGCGTCAACTTTTAGGCCCGCGGTGCTCAAGCGTACAGCGAGGTGTTGATTAGCAGCAGACGGGGGGCACTCGAACTGTGTCGACTTTTGGGCCTGCGGCTTCCGTTCGTGGCGGGGTGGTGAGCAGCAGGTGATGCGCGTTCGAGATGGAGTGTTGATGCGAGTTCAGGGAAATGATCTCGGACTGGACCCCCAATCAGTGCTCCGACATGCTTCTGTAAGTGATGCCACTCTCTCTCTATCCAGTTGCCTGCGGCAAACCCCGCCACCGCGCCAACTCAGCAGCGCAGCAGGAAGGATGTAGAGTTAAGGACGCACGTTGGGGCTTCTCTCGGGTCTCGTTTGGGCCTTTCGGGAGCCTTTTAGGTCTGTTTGGGAGGCCCTTCGTGGTCTGTATGGGTGATCTCTGGGAGGTCTCTTGGGGTTCTTCCGGGCTTCTCTTGGGCGTGTTGGTGTCCTCTGGGGGCCGCTTGGGGGCCTCCTGGGGGCATGTAGGGGGTCTTGGAGACAATCCTGCAGGGAAAGGCTGTCAAGGTCACTTTCATTTTCTCCTCTTGGGCTTTTTTTTGCCCCCCTTGGAGCCTTCTCGGGGGCCTCTTGGGCCGTCTTCGGGGCATCTTGGGCCGTCTTGGGGTCCCTTGGGGCCGTCTTGAGAGCTATCTTGGAACGCCTCTGGGCCGTCTTGGGGCTCTCTAGGGACCCTGCCTTGGAGCCCTCTTGGGGACCTTCGGAAGCCAGTGTGCCAGTATGTTTAAAACTATGCTTTTGTTGTTGCTCTCGAGGGCCTGCTGGGCGTTCTTTTGGAGCACTCTTGGGCCGTCTTGGGGGCCTCTTGGATCGTCTTGAAGGCATGCCTTCGTGGGCGATCTTGGGACTGCCGTGAAGGCCTTTTGGCCGCCTTGGGGCGCGAACTTGGCTGTCTTTGAGAGTGTTGTTGTCAGTTTCGACTGTCTTCGGGTGTTTTTGTTGGGCAGTCCCTGTTGATTTTGATGGTTTTGTTGTTTTTGGCTGTTTTGCACCCCTCTGCCAGAGCCTCTCTGCTAAAAGGCATCTCCAAGCAGTCATCTGTTATGGACAGTTGACCAATTAACCAACGTCTGCTCCAGAGAGAGGGGGATGGTTTTCGGACCACGCGCGCGGCGAGGGGATGGGGTCGGCTCCAGAACGCATCAAAAGCAACTTTATCAGACATGAGATGAGTATTCCAGCACGCCCCAGCGTGTGCAAGGCACGGTGGCGGATTGTATCTTCATGTATTATCTGCCCCGTCTTATCAAACAACGAACCGGCCGAACATCAGATAATTGTTTCGAATGTCAATGTGCCACCGCTGACTGCAAGGTGTCTGTGACCCAACACAACCGAATATGACAACAGCATCTGGAGCTTTTCACGTGTCTATGCCAATGGTTTCTATGGCATATATATATATATGCATGTGTGATTCTGGCGAATGGGACCCATTGGGTTTCCTCGTCATCGCCGTCGTCGATTTCCTCTGCACTCCTGCTCCTGGTTCTCGCTCCTATTCCTTCCCACGGCTACGCCGTGCCATTGCCACCTCCAGTGCCACTGCCACTGCCACTGCCGCTGCCGCCATACATTGCCCCTGCCGTTACCTCTATCACTACCCCAGGGTCTGGCCTCACGCCTGGCTGGCCCCCCGGGCTCTTGCGCCGCCTGGGCTCCAGCACCGACTGCGCGTTCGACGTGCCTCCTCCTCGCGAGCGCGCCTGCTCCGCCCGCGGTGGTGGCCTCGCGCTCGCGAGCCGCACGCCGACAGCTCTGGAGGGACGCCGTGGTCTTGCGCCGCTTTGGGCAGCGCCTTCGGCCTCTGGGCTGCTGGCTGTCGCCGTAGGGGGCGGCTCCTGGCTGCCAGACCAGCGCTCTCGGGACGATCTTGGGAGCTGTTGGGGCCGTCTTGGGCCGTCTTGGGCCTTTTGGGCCCAGCTTGGGGCTCGTTTGGGCCATCTTGGGGCCATCTTCGTGCCTGAAAAGCGCATCGGAAGCGAAACAGCGAGAAGATACTCACCATATTTTATTTTTTTACTAGTATTACTTATTCTATCAGCCAGCGTTGACTCCCAATAGATTCGACGACTCAAATCAAGGAACCAGAGGAATCAAGCATGCTTGGAATCCGCAACTCAGCAAGCAAGCAAGCAAGCGTGCAAGCAAGCGCGCAAGCAATCAAGCAAGCAAGCAAGCAGGCAGGCATAGGCATAGGCGTAGACATAGAAGTTAGGGGGGAGACATAGGCATAGGCATAGGCATAGGCATAGGCATAGGCTTAGGCATAGGCATAGGCATAGGCATAGGCATAGGCGTAGGCATAGGCATAGGCATAGGCACAGCCATAGGAATTAGGGGGGCATAGGAATAGCAGCCAGCGTAGACTCCAGATAGATTAGACGACTCAAATCAAGGAACCAAATCAAGCATGCTTGGAATCAGGAACTCAGCAAGCAAGCAAACGTGCAAGCAAGCGCGCGCGCAAGCAAACAAGCAAGCAAGCAAGCAAGCAAGCAAGCAAGCAAACAAGCAATCAAGCAAGCAAGCAAGTGTGCAAGCGCGCCAGCAAGCAAGCCAGCAAGCAAGCAAGCAAGCGGGCATAGGCATAGGCATAGGCGTAGGCATAGGAGTTAGGGGGAATGCATAGGCATAGGCACAGGCATAGCCATAGGAAATGGGGGGGCATAGGAATGAGGGGGGGGGGCAACGGAAAAATTAGTGTGGAGAACACATGTGGCCCTCTTGGGGGGTCCTGAGGGGGCTCCGAGTGTACTTGGATCCGTCTTGTGGGCCTCGTCGGGCCTCTAGGAGGCATATCGTAAGCTATCTCGAACCATCTTCGGCTACCTTGAGCCGAAAAGGGGTTTTGGAAGAGGGGCAAAAGATGTCGTTAGACCACCGTAGCCCAAACGACTCTTAGGATGTTCATTGCGGGAGATGGCCCAGTGACAAACAATCGTATGATAATCAGTCGTGACTAACATCATTCCTGGGGCGTCAACGCCACCAAGCAACGTGTCTGCTGCGTCCTGACGATCGTAGTCCGTGCCAGAACACCATTCCTGGGACTTCATCAACGCAACCGTTGCGTCCTGAACGTCCTAGATCGTGCCAGAAGGCAGTTCCTGGAACTCCAACCCTACGATTCCTTGAGCATGCTGCGAACTTTGAGACGGAATGCGCGCGGCGCTGAGGCGCGAGCCACATTTTGAGAAGGACCCGCCCTCCATTTTTGAAATGGCTGCGAACTTTTAAGATGAATGTGCACGGTGCCAAAGCGAGAGCCCCATGTTGAAAAGGATCCGCCTTCCATCCCTGAAGCGGTCGCAAATTCTAGACGCTTCGCGTAACCCCACCAACGCCTACCGCTCCCTGTCCGCTGCCTCGGAGCCGCCGACCCCAAAAAAGTAGCCCCACCAGCCTGCTCGGAGTTTGGCGCCGCAATGGCGACTCACTCCGTTGCACTCGCACCCGTGGCCGCTTGTACACTTTGGTTTACTGGGCGGCGCCTAGGTGCGTCTGCTGGTGAATGCTGAGCATTTTGTTCAGTGCATGTGCATCTGCACGCTTGCTGTGCAAGTAGCTTTGTGCCGCCCGCCCCGGACATTGCCTCTCGCCGCCAGACCGTTGTCGCGCGGCCGCCGACCAAAAAGTAACCCCACCAGCGCCTTCGCCGCCTGATGGTTGTCTCGCGGCCGCGACCAAAAAAGTAACCCCACCAGCGTCCGTAGCCCCCCTGGCTCAAGCCCCCCTGGCGCAAGCCTGGCTCAAGCCATCTCGGCTCGAACACGCCCCTTCTCAGGTACACGCTCGGCCCGTCGCCATGTCCGCCTTCGGGGCGGCCCTCTCCAGGGCCGCGCTGCGCCGCTGTTAGCGGCTGGTGGCGGCGCGGCGGGACGCCGCGCCTGGGCTTGGCGGCCCTCCGCCGCCGCCGCCGCTGCCGCCGCCGCCGTCGGAGGCGGCCGGCGGCCAGCCCGGCTCGGCCCCCGGCTGGCTGGCGGTGGTTTCCGCCGCCGCCGCCGCTGCCGCTGCCGCTGCCGGCTCCCCGCCGGCGGCGGCGGCGGCGGAGAGCGCGGTGGCCGGCGCCGCCACGGCCGCCCCGAGGCCGTCGGCGGCGCGGCCGCCGCCGCTGCTGCCGCCGCTGCCGTCGCCACCGCTGCTGCTGCCGCCGCCGGATCCCCTCCGGTGGCGGCGGCGGCCGGCGGCGCCGTGGCTGGCGTGGCGGCCGCTGTCGCGGCGGCCGCTGCTGCCGCCGCTGCCGGCTCCCCGGCGGCGGCGGCGGCGGCGGCGGGCTCGGTGGCCTGCGCCGCCGCGGCCGCCCCCGCGGCCGCCCGCGGCGAGGCCGCTGGCGCGGCGGCTGCGGCGGCCGCCGCCGCCGCCCCCGCCGCCCCCCCGCGGCTGCAGCGGCCGCAAAGGCAGCAGCTGCCGCAGCCGCTGCAGCAGCAGCCGCAGCAGCAGCAGCAGTAGCAGCAGCAGCGGCAGCAGCAGCAGCTTCAGGAGCAGCAGCAGCAGCTGCAGCAGCAGCAGCAGCAGCAGCCGCAGCAGCAGCAGCAGCAGCAGCAGCAGCAGCAGCAGCAGCAGCAGCAGCAGCAGCAGCAGCACCTGCAGCCGCAGCCGCAGCAGCAGCAACAGCAGCAGCAGCAGCAGCAGCAGCAGCAGCAGCCACAGCAGCAGGACAGCAGCATCAGCAGCAACAGCAGCAGCAGCAGCAGCAGCAGCAGCAGCAGCAGCAACATAACCCAGCAGCTGCAGCAGCAGCAGCAGCAGCCGCAGCAGCGGCAGCAACAGCAGCAGCACCCGCAACCGCAGCCGCAGCAGAAAAACACAGGGGAAGGGAACGGAACGGGTCGGACGGATCCCCCGCTCCCTGACGCCCTTCCGGGCACCCCTGACGGCCAGCAGACTGGGCAAGAAGACGCAGGCGAAGAGTCTTCAAGCACTCTTGCGGCCGCCAGCGGCAACCCTGGCGAACAGAGACCCACAACAGCTCAGACGGCCGTCAGCAGCACCCCTGGTGACGAGGGCCCCACGAGACCTCAAGACACTCCCTCCGTCCGTAGGGCATAATGAGGTACCCTTGCTCCCTCAGCAGCAGCAGCATGGCAGGGAAAAGGAGAGGGAGGCCGCGGAAAAATGGGCGGAAGCTGCGGAGGCCGCGGGGTATCGGGGGCCCGAAGCGGCGGAGGCCTTTGAAGGTGCGGAAGGGGCACGAGCCGTCACCCGTGTCCCTGGAGCAGAACCGGGTGGACAGGGGTTGGCCCCCGAAAGTGCGGGCGACAGCCGCAACAGTCCGCTAAGCGAGATCCTGGACCAGCAGGGGCTCGCCTGCCGCATCGTGCCATACCCACCTTCTCCACAAAATAAGCAGACCGTCAGCAGTCCTTCGGGGGCGCCGCAGACCCAACAGGGGGGCCGCGGACCAGCCGTTCAGACGCAGGACATCGAAGCCATCCGCCGGCTCGTCGGGAGAAACCCCTTCGCGCCTATTCGCCCCCCTTCCCCTGCCAGTGAACCCACTCTAGCGGGCGGCGAACCTCGGGCGCTCCCTCCAGACGCCCAGGGCGCGACTGACAAAGAATTTTGTGCTCTGGCAACGGAAGCGGTGTCGCCGTGCGTGCGCGCTCCTGGCGCGACCAGCGGCGCCCCCGACGCCGGCGAAAGTCCCGCGTTGACCGAAGGGGGCGCGCCCGTGAGCGACGGCGGGCACAGGCCCGAAGGCGAATGCCAGCGAAAGGGGCCTCTCCCCGCACACCGCAGGGCAGCGCCCGCCCGGGCTGCCGGAGGCGATCCGGCCCTTGCCTGGCGGCCAACTATGCGGCCCGCATCTCCCCGCAGGGCCCCGCCAGGCGTGCAACGGGAACTGTTGCGAGCAGACTGCGAGCCCTCTGGCCAGGGCAGCGGGGCCGGTTCGCCGGAGACTTGCGGCCAGAACACGCGGCAGCGCCAATGGCCAGAGCCGCGCCAATGGCCAGAGCCCTCAGACCCCGACACGGGGCAGCAGCTGTACAAAGCAAAGATCGACAACGTCCAGTGGGACCTTCCCGGGGAGACACCCGGCGAGGCGATAAGGCGGCTCCGAGTCACCCTGGGGGCAATGTTCACAGGCACCTGGCGCGCTTTCGCCAAGCAGCAGGCCGTGCCTGGCAGCAAAGGCGCGCTCGACCCGCTTCGGCGCGATCCACAAACCTGCTTTCGCTTCC
The DNA here is from genome assembly GCA_963575745.1 of Prorocentrum cordatum. NCBI lineage: Eukaryota > Dinophyceae > Prorocentrales > Prorocentraceae > Prorocentrum > Prorocentrum cordatum. The sequence goes on from CAUYUJ010020229.1 coordinate 24,242, forward strand.
TGGACTCCTTCCGCAGCCGCAAGTGCGACGTACGGGCCGTCAGCGACGCGCTGGGCCTTGGCGTCGACTGGGCTCGGCTGCGGCATCGGCGCCCGGGTCGAAGCGTCGGGGCGAGCAGGGGTCACCACGCGGCAAAGGGCCACCTGGACACCCGCGCACCCAGGAAGGGCCAAAAACAGTGGCTGGTCGTCTCCCCACAGTGGGCGTTGCGGCCCCACGTCGTGGCACCGCGCTGGCTGTGAAGGATCCCGCGTGCTCCTGTCCAGCGGCCATATCCCTGGGTGCCCGTCCCGTGGCCCCCCCCGGCGGGGAGGGGCCCGCGGGGCTCGAGGTGCCCTGCGTCCTGGTGCTGTCGGCCAAGGACCGTCTGCCTCCCCCCCCCGCGCTCGCCCCGTTCTCACTTGCCCGGAGCGGCGGCGGGCCACGACCCTGGATTCGCGCGGGGTGCTGCTGGGTCCACGGGTTCGGGGCCTCCCGCGGATGCACAAGGGGCTCTTGCATCCCGGTGCTGTCCGCCATGGGCCGTCGGCCGTGCGGGCACGTGTCCTCCTACGGGGGCTCCGGGTACGCTTGCATCCTGGTGCTGTCTGACCAGGGCCGTCTGGCGCCACCCTTCGCGGGTGCCTCGTCTTCACCCAGCCCAGTGCGGCGGTTCCGCGACCCTGGATTCACGCGAGGAGCAGCTGAGATTACGGGCACGGCACCTCCTCTCATTCTTCAGCAGCGGTCAGCGGCTCCTTGGGGGTCCACCACACCACGCCCCCCCTTGGATGCGTCGGGCTTCGGGGTGGCAGCACCGCCCCCAGCGAGTCAGTCCACTGCATGGCTGCTGCCTGCCCACCCCGGTCCACGCCGGCAGTGGGGGATCGGCCGTTCGGTATTACTCTCCTCTCAGCGGCGGTTTGCTGCGCCCCCGGATGCCCCATCCAGCCTTCAGAGGACCACAGTGCGGCCCAGGATGCACGCGGGGGCTTGCCGAGACTACGGGGCCGGGGCCTCCCACGGGGGCTCAAGGTACTCTCGCATCCCGGTGCTGGCGGCCAAGGGCTGTCACTCGCCCCCCCCCCGTGCGCGTTCCGTCTTCACTCCGCACTGGGCGCGCCACCCCCCATCCCCCCCCCGTACTCGCTTGGCGTTTGCCGCGTCCCTGGGTCCATGCGGGGAGCTGCAGAGGCTTCGAGCACGAGACATCCCGCGGGTGCTCAAGGTACTCCACGCGGGGAGTAGCAGAGACTACGGGCACGAGGCATCCCACGGGAGCACAGGGTACTCTTGCATCCCGGTGCTGTCGACCAGGGCCGTCGCGAGGTGCGAGGTGCGAGCTGGACGTTGTGACCTACAGCGCTGGGACCAGCGCGTGCGCCAGGGGTGAGCAATGGCAACTCGCACTGTCGCTGCTCAGTGGGATGTCAGAGGTGGAGTTTACATTGCCGAGATCTGCGCGTGTGGGAAGGCCAGGCAGTGGGGCAGGCTTTGTCGCTCCTCAGCGAGATGCGAGGGGCAGTTTGAGCCAGACGTCATCAGCTACAGCGCTGGGATCAGCGCGAGTGGCGGAGGCGGGAAGTTGCATCGCGCACTGCTCTCACACAGAGGACTGGGGCAAGCTTATTTCTCGCCGCCAGGCAGGCGGGGGGGAGGCTGCGGCCCCCCTCCTGCCCTTGGGCAGGAGGGGGGCCGCAGCCCCCCCCCGCTTACCTGGCGGTGAGCACAACCTTGCCAGGACACAGTCTCGTCAAATATTGACTCTAGCGGCGATCAGCTGCGACCCCGGAGGGCCAACACCCACCATCCCCGCTGAAGCATCACTCTCCGCAGGGACGGACCAGCACGCTACTGACTCACAAACGTCAGCGGCGATCAGCTGCGACCCCGGAGGACCACAATCGATGCCGTGCTCTCGAGCGGCGGTAGCTGCGACCCTGGAGGACCCAAGAGAATGACGACCCACCCACCATTTCATTGTCTTGAGCGGCGATCAGCTGCGGCCCCTGAGGAACCATGAGCCACTTCTCCTGTCCCACGGGTGTGGGGCCAGACCGAGGGGAGGGGCGGTGTTCCCCCCGCCTCTCCCCTCTGGGGCCTGGCGGGTGTCCCCCGCTCTTGGCCCCAGGGCCCGCGAGACGTGCTGTCCGACGTCGGGCGTGGCCCCCCCTCCCTGGGCCGCCCGTGTCCCTCGGTGTACGTGGTTTGTCTCATCACTCTCAGCGGCGATCAGCTGCGACCCCGGAGGACCACGTGGTGTCTGTTGCCGTTCCGGGAGCTTGGGGGGAAGTGCCAGCTGCGGGCTGGGTGTGACTTTGCGTCCGAGGGCCCTCGTGTCCACCGCCGTGCTGCTCCCCCCAGGCGCATCGCCCTATGACATCGGCAAGTGCAGCTCCCACAGGCGCATCGCCCTATGGCATCGGCACGCCCCCCCGCACAGGCGCCGCGTGCCCGGGAGTGCAGCCCGTTCTGTTCTCTTGGGGATTCGCCTGCTCTGGTATAGTTTCGCCTTCAGGGCAACACTACCATCAGTGCAGCTCCCTCTACTCTTCCCCGCTGGCGATGCTGTCCACGCCAGCTGGCCCCCCCCCCCACTCAGAGGCCTGACGCCTTGCCGGCACGCACTGCGAGGCTCACAGTCGCTCGGTTCCCCCTTGCGCTGTGGGGTGGTCTGACTGGTGTTGACTTCGTGACGGAGTGGTTCAGCCTTCCGCAGCAGGTGCAGCATTCCAGGCTCAACTTCAGCTTTCCCCAGTTGCGTTGCACCACGGCTCACGACAGCTCAGCCTTTCTGGCTAGCTCATCGTCCGGGCGTGTGGAGCCTGGCGCCCCACTGGCGACTCACTCCCATGGCCTCCCACTTGCTCCCACTCAGCACGACGGACTTGACCATCCTGGTTCACGTTACTGCCGTGTGGGTCGTGCCTCCACTCAGATTGACGGGCTTCGTTATCCTGGTTCACGTCTCATATTGTGGCAGGCTCCGAATTCCATGACATTTTGTCTGTGCACGTGCTCGAGCTCGCAGGATACCCCCGCCGTCGGCTCCCCTTCAGCTTCGCGGCTGCTTTGTGAGCGGGCCGGCCGGCCTGTGCCTGCTCTGTAGCTAATTCGCCTCGTTCGTGTCCCGGATTTTGCTTCTCGCCGCCTGACCTTTGTCTCGCGGCCGCGACCGAAAAAGTAACCCCACCAGCCCTTGCTCGACTCCTGTTTGTCTTTCTCCTGTTCGTTCTTGTTCCTTTCTTTTCGCTTCCTCTTCCTTTGCGCTAAGTTAGGCCGTTGCTAGTTTGCAATTCCCTGGACGCCGCCCGACCTTTCTTCGGCGCGGTCGCGATCAAAAGTAATCCCACCAGCCCATCCAGAAACGATGTCCAGAGGAATTGCCTCGATTAGGGAAGTGGGCAGCACGCAGAGGAAGGGCCCCCCAGTGGAGGGCTCTTGGAGCGTCTTGGGGGCCTCTTGGCGGCCCCGGACGCCTCTTACAGCGTCTTGGGTGCTTCGGAGAGCTTCTTGGGGCCTCTTGGGGGTCTCTTGGGAGCCTCTTGGAGGCCTCTTGGGCGTCTTTGGCGCCTGTTGGAGCCTCCTGGGGCCTCCTGGGCGCCTCTTGGGGCCCTCCTATTGGAGCCTTGGGAGCGCTCTTGAGGCCACCTTGGAGGAGATCGATCAAACAAGAGGGGAGCATTGATTAGCGTTGCCCCTCGGGAGCCCGAGAAGTCTCCTCTTGGGGCGCTCTTGGGGCCGTCTTGGGGCTCTCTTGAGCCTCTCTTGGAGCCCTCTTGCGCCATCTTGGAGCCATCTGAGGCCTCGGATGGCCATCGGAAGCGAAGAGGCGAGACCAAAAACATGGAGTTTCCTAAGGTTTTAGTTCTTTGGCCACTTGGAGCCGTCTTGGAGCGGTCTTGGGGCTTCTTGGAGCATCGTGGGAGACATCTTGAGGCATTTTGGGATTCTTGAACCATCTTGGAGGTCATCTTGGACTCTCCCAGGCGCTTTTGGATTTATCTGAATCAGTGCCCCCTCCAAGGAGGTGGCCAAAACCATGGTAAAATCAGTAATTTTGGCATTCTCGCCGAGGCCTCTTGGAGCGTCTTGGGTGCCTCTTGGGGGCCTCTTGGGGCCTCTTGGGGGCCTCTTGGGGGCCTCTTGGGGCCTCCTGGCCACCTCTTGGGGCCCTCTTGGGGCACCCCTGGGAGCCTTTGGGGCCATATTTGGGCCATCTTGGGTGAGATCGATCAGAGGAGGGGAGCTCCCAAATTAGCCCCCCCCACGGGAGGCCAAAATGGGGCCAAAACCTTAATGAACAAGTGATTTTGGCTTCCTCGCCGAGGCCGTTTGAAATGCTCCAACTACCCGCGGAATTCCCCGTCCAGGTCCGCGGAATTCCCCGTCCAGGTCCAGGGGAGGGGGGCGTAGGGGGTCAAGACTCCCTCATCGCCCACAAGCCGTCTCGCTCACTCCAACCCGCCCTCCCAACACATACGTAACACCCGAGTCAGGCCCGAGCGTCAGCATATTCAGCAGTCGTCTTTGGATGGGAAGCTACTGGGGGCCAATCAGCCGCCGCCGCCGCCGCCTCCGGCGCCGCCGCCGCGGCCGCCGCAGGCGCCGCCGCCCCCGCTGCCGCCGCCGCCGCTGCCCGCCGCCGCCGCCGCCGCGCCGCTGCCGCCGCCGCCGTCGCCGCCGCCGCCCTCGCGCCGCCCGCCGTTGCCGCCGCCGCCGCCGCCCCCGCTGCCAAATCGCCGCCGCCGCAGCCGCTGCCGCGCAGCCGCCGCAGCCAACACCACCGCCACCGCCGCCGCCACCGCTGCCGCCGCCGCCGCCGATGCCGCCGACGCCGCCGCCGCCGCCGCCCCCGCCCCCGCCGCCGCCGCCGCCGCTGCCGCAGCCGCCGCAGCCGCCGCAGCCGCCGCAACCGCCGCCGCAGCCGCCGCCGCCGCCAAGTGTACTCTGTATTGTTTTTTGAAGGGGATGGTGGGGGGAGGCCGCATCGGGTTGGCTGCGCATGCTCCGAATTTGGAGGCAGAGAGTGTGTTTGTATGGTTTTTACAAGGGATGGTGGGGGGGGGCCTCATGGTTCCTGGTTGGCTACCAGTCGCCTGCGGGAGGGGGTGTTTATTAATAGGGAACAGTGATCAAGACTCCTACAAGGAGCAAGCCGTGTAGCTCACTCCCACCCGCCCTCCCAATAGGGTTCGAACCTCCGAAGAGGCTCTGTCAAGTACCAATGCGAAAATCCCGACGGGACAGTCGTAGTCCCGCTGCTGTTGCCAGGGATGCTGGTGCTACTGCTTTTGTTGCTGGTGCCAGTGCTGCTGGTGTTCTCTCGGGGTCCTCTTCGGGACATGTTGCGGTGGTGTTAGGAGGTATTCGGGTCCTCTTGGGCCTCTTTTGGTGGGTCTTCGGTTTTAGGGCATTCTTGAGGGCCTCCCAGATGCCCAGGAGAGCCTCTTGGGACCATCCTGGACGACCACCCGCGGCCAGAAGGCAGGTGGGATCTGTCGGCATCCGGGTCCTCCTTGTAAAATATCAATACAAAGTGGTCGCGGGGCGGCCGCGCATGCTCTGAATGTGGAGGCAGAGTGTGTTTTGTGGTGGGGGTTGGGTTGGCATTGTTCCAGGTTGGCCGCCGGCCAGGTGGGGGAGGGGGTGTTTATTAATAGGGAACAGTGATAACCCATCCCCGAAGGTGAAGAAGGGGGTTGGAAGAGGAAGCTCCTTAGACCACCTACGCCCTAAAGGGCTGGTGGGATGCCAAGCTTCAGGATCATAAGTGTGGACGACTTCTCAGGCAAAACGCCTGGCCCTCCTTACCGACACGTCTGGGGGTGCGACAGGGAGGAGTTCTTATTACAAGGAAGGGGATGAAGGAGGAGCAGGAGGAGGAGGAGGAGGAGGAGGAGGAGGAGGAGGAGGAGGAGGAGGAGAGGAGGAGGAGGAGGAGGAGGGAGGAGGAGGAGGAGGAGGGCGAGGAGGAGGAGGAGGAGGAGGAGGAGGAGGAGGAGGAGGAGGAGGACGACGACGACGAGCCGCCCGCGATCACCTTCTGCCCCCCAGCCCGTCGTGAAGCCCGCCGCCGGGCCCGGGTGCCCAGAGCACACCCCTCGGGGAAGGGCAGGGCCCCTCCCGCCCTCGCCCGGCGGGCAGGAGCCCGCCGCCCGACCCCGGCACGTGCCGCCCGGGCTCCTCCTCGGGGCCCCGCCCGGCGCGGCGGGGCTCCGCCGCGGCGAGGCCACCGCCCCTCGGCGCGCCGATCGGCGCAGGCCCGTCGTCGTCGTCGTCGTCGTCGTCGTCGTCGTCGTCGTCGTCGTCGTCGTCGTCGTCGTCGTCGTCGTCCTCTTCGTCGTCGTGGTCTCGCGATCCTGCTTTGGACTTCATTGCCTGTTTCGTCGCAACGGTCGGTCGGCGGGGAAATGTCACCCTCACACCGTCACCATCGTCATCATCGTCATCGTCATCACCATCACCATCACCATCACCATCACCAGCATCATCACCAGCATCATCACTACTATCATCATCATCATCATCATCATCATCATCATCACCATCATCACCATCATCATCATCATTGTCACCATCACCATCACCATCACCATCACCAGCACCATCACCATCGCCATCACCATTACCATTACCATCACCATCATCATCATCATCATCATCATCATCATGATCATCATCATCATGATCATCATTCTCATCATCATCTTCATCACCATCATGATTATCATCACCATCATCATCATAATCATCCTTATCATCATCAACATCATCGTCATCTTCATGATGATGATGATTATCATCATCACCATCATCATCATCATCATCAGCATCATCATCATCCGTAGCCATTTAGGCTCAAGTCGTGATTCCTCTCTTGCTGGGACCCATCGGGGCTCACGCCGTCGTATTCCAACCCGCAGTCAGATGTTCAATATCCAGCGAGGGTCGCGAGAAGGCGCCTCTTCCTTGGACGTGGCATTACGCAAGTGTGGTCATGCAAAACAGTGGAGCGAGGCGCTGCACTTGCTTCGCGAAGTGTTTCAAGCACGCCTGCAATTCACGCCAACCCACTACTCCGCTATTGTCAGCATGTGCAGAAACTCCGGGCAGTGGCAGCATGCCCTGTCTCTGTTCTATGAGCTGTTGGAGTCGAACATGAAGCCCGACGTCGTCAGCTACAACGCTGGAATCAGCGCGTGCGAGCAAGGCAAGCAGTGGCAGCGAGCTCTAGGACTGCTCAGCGAGTTGCGTGAGGTGAAGCTCGAGCCCACCTTTATCAGCTACAACGTTGGGATCAGCTCGTGCGGGACAGGCGAGCAGTGGCAGCGGGCTCTAGGACTGCTCAGCGAGATGCGTGAGGTGAATGTCGAGCCCACCTATACCGCAGTGCTCGGCTCATTGCGAGAGGTTGCGCTGCAGTAGCTACGGGCCGGGGCAGCTCCCGGCGCTCCTGGAGCTGTCTTGGCGGGCTCTGAGCGGCCGCCGGAAGGCTTCAAGACGTCCAACAACACCTCAGAGACGGTCCAAAGAGCGCTGTAGAGCGCTTGGAAGGCAACAGAGACCCCGAGTCGAGCCTCCAAATGCGGCCTCTTGACTCGCCAGGAGGCCACCTACTACGGCCCAGGAGGACTCAGATGCTGGCCCCACGAGGGCAACATCGCATGGTCTTCCAAAAGGTTTTCCAAGGGTTTCGGCTTCGCCCCATTCCTCATCTAGGACGATCCTCGGCGCCTCTTACACTGCTTCAACACTGCCCAAGAGACTCCCAGGAGAGGCCTTCGATGGCCCACAAGGCCCCCCAGATGGCCTCAGGGCGCCCGAAGACGGTCCCAAAGAGCTCTAAGTTTTCTTTTAGGAGGCCCCAAGAGAGTCCCCACAGAGCCCTTCAGAGCTACAAGGCTGCCCCAGGACAGTCCCTAACGCGATTCTACACTAATCTTCCCAGGCTGTCCCTGGAAGAGGCTCTGGGGGACAGACAGCTTGGGGCAAGAGGCTTCTGAGACGCCCCAGACAGGCTCGCAGGCGGACCCATCATGCCCCAGACAGGGCCCCAGAGACACCAGAGCTGTTCATCTTCGACGAGCTGTTCACCCACGGTGTGCGAGTCCCAGGTTCAGCACACCGTGGATGTAATCCACGAGTTCGTAAGAGTCAGCTACACCTCTGGGATCAACGCGTGCGTGAAGGGCAGGCAGTGGCAGTCTGCTGTGGCGCTGCTCAGCGAGATGCGAGAGGTGACCTTGGAGCCAGACGCCATCAGCTACTCCGGTGGGATCAGCGCGTGCGAGAAGGGCGAGCAGTGGCAGTGGGCTTTGGCGCTGCTGGGTGAGCTGCGGGAGGCGAAGCTGGAGCCTGACGTCGTCCAATGTCACCCAAATCGCCCCAAGCCAGTCCAAGAGGCCTGCAAGGCGGCTCGAGAGAGTCCCAAGAAGGCCCAAGAGAGCCCCAAGACGACCCAAGAGGCGCCCAAGACGCCCCAAGATCGCCCAGAGATGGGCCAGTAGAGCCACAGGTACATCCCAAGATGACCCCAAGAGCGCTCCCAGAGAGCCCGAAGAGGCCTCTCAACGGATGCTACAACGCACCTCCCTGTCGTACTATCCGTCGGGTGCTCTCCCGGTGCAAAAACCAAAGGTGTCCATCATTAGGTTTTCAAACGACGGCCCAACAGTCCCCAAGATCGCCCCAAGCCAGCCCAAGAGGCTCCCCAAGAGAATCCTTAGGCGGCTCGAGAGAGCCCCAAGACGGCCCACGAGAGCCCCAAGACGGCCCAAGAGGCGCCCAAGACGACCCAAGATGGCAGAAATGGCCCATTTGACCCACAGGTTCATCCCAAGACGGCCCCAAGAGCGCTCCCAGAGAGCCCGAAGAGGCCCCCCAACGGATGCTACAACGCTCCCCCCTGTTATAGCATCCGTCGGATGCTTTCTGGGGGCCCTCTTGGGGCAATTTTCTTCGAGGTCCTCCAGGTGCTCCCAGAACCTCCTGCAAGGCTGCAAGATGGCAGAAGAGAGCTACAAGGCAGCTCAGGAAAAGCCCCAAGACTGCCCAACAGGCGCCCAAGACGAATCAAGATGGCCCAGAGATGGCCCCGCTGCGTTCCCCTGCGAGGGCACCTGCGGAGTTGCTCCACGGGTACACTGGTCCAACCTACAATACCGGGCATTGCGCGTGCGAGAAGGGCCATTGGGGGCACCCTCACCGGGCCCTGGGGGGCGGCACCTCGGCGGCTCCGCTCGTGGGGACGGTCCACGAGGGCCCCCAGAGAGCCCACGGTGGCTTCCAGGGAGCCTCAAGAGAGTCCAAGACGGCCCAAGAGGCCTCCACGACGGCCCAGACGCCCAAGTGGCGTCCCAGGAGGGCCCCAACAGACCAAAATCATCGATTTCCCGAATGGAAATGTATATTTTGAGCATGTACGGCTTCTCGGCTTTCATGGCGCTGAAGACGGTCCAAGAGGCCCCCAAGACCGCCCCAAGACGGCCCAAGAGGCTCCCAAGAGGCCCCCAAAACGGCCCAAGAGGGTGCCAAGACGGCCCAAGACGCGCCCAAGACGGCCCAAGAGGGCCCCAAGACGGCCCCAAGAGGGGGACCTCGAACCCAACATCCCAGCCTTCCGCTCCAAGACGCCCCCAAGAGGCCACCAAGAGGCCCCCAAGAGGCTCCAAGAGGCCCCCGAGAGGCCCAAAAGAGGCCCCAAGATGGCCCCAAACGGCCCCCCAAAGGCTTCGAAACTGCCTCCGAGAGGCCCGCGAGAAGCCTCCCCAGAAGGCCAATTCTGGACCACCCCCCCCATCTGGCCCAGCACGGCACCCAAGGTTTCCGAAATCGGCCCGCCGTGGCCCGGGTGGACTCCTAGGAAGCCCTGAAATTTCCTATTTCACTGAAGCCCCGTCGGATTGGAATTATCCCGGCAAAGCAACCTAACATCGATATGTAGAAGCATAGCTGGAGGCATGCAGCAGCAGTAACAGTCATAGTAGTAGTAGCAATAAGAGCAGGAGAGATGAAACAGTGGTAACAGTGAAGTAGTAGTTGTAGTTGGCGGGAGTGAACGAGTGAAGTGTAGTAGTAGTAGTGGGTGTAGTGGTAAAAGTGAAGTGAAGTATAGTTGGAGTGGGTGGATGGCAGTAGTAGTAACAGTGAAGTGCGGCGGATGTCTTGGATAGTAGAATGGTAGTAGGGGAAGTTCGCCCCCGTAGTAACGGTATCAGTAAAAGTAATAGTAGAATGTATGTCGAAACGAGACACTGCTATCAATGCACGGAGCTTGAATGGATGTATTTGCAAACGAGACACTGCTATCAACGCACGGAGCTTACAGCTGGCTCCGGGCATCCAAAATGTGGCCCGGGAATGGAGTTCTGGGAAGTCGAAGAACACGAAGTGGCCTACAGTTGGCTCCGGGCATCCAAAATGTGGCCCGGGAATGGAGTTCTGGGAAGTAGAAGAGCACGAAGTGGCCTACAGTTGGCTCCGGGCATCCAAAATGTGGCCCGGGAATGGAGTTCTGGGAAGTCGAAGAGCACGAAGTGGCGTATAGTTGGCTCCGGGCATTCAGAATGTGGCCCGGGAATGGAGTTCTGGGAAATCGAAAAGCACGAAGTGTGTGACTGTATGCGAAAAACGATCCCCCCCGGCAAACCCCAACGGCCCCCCAACGGCTCCCCAACGGCTGCCCAGACCCCCCTGTGGAGTAATGTGCTGCTCTCTTTTTAGCCCATTAGAAACCTATCAGTCTTCGATGTTAGGTAAAAACACACACACACCCCACACCTCTTGGGACACCTCTCGCATCGTACCTCACGCCTCCTGGGACACGCGGCGTGCGAGAGAGGCCTCAGAAAATAGCGTCCCTGGGTGCCGCGGGGGGCGCGGACGAATTTTTGGCAAGCCCTCCTGAGGAAGAGGTGTCCCATGAGGCGCGGGGTATTGTTTTTTACTACCAGGTGGACTCCCTCCTCTCTTGAAACCGTCTTGGGGCTCCTTTGGAGCTTTCTTGGGGCCCTCTTGGGGCCATCCTGGGGCCCCAAGAGGGGCCTACAACCTGTCACGAAGACGGCCCCTTTTCGCGACAAGTTGTTGGGCCTTTTTCAAACCCTCTTGGGGCAGACGTGTGTCCTCCTGAGGGGGTCTATGGGGGCTGAGGGCCCCCTGAGAGCTGAGAGCTCTAGCCGACTTGCGCCCGCGTCTGGAGCTCTGGGGGGCTCACTTGGGGCCCTCTGGAACAGTCTTGGGGCCCCTTTGGAGCTTTCTTGGGGCCCTCTTGGAGCCATGTTGGGCTGGAAGGGGGTGGCCGAACAACCTTTCAGACCGAGCCGCCAACGCCCCAGAACGCTTTTTCTGGGACTACTCCCGCACGGCGCGTGTTCCAGGAGGCGCGGGGTATGGTTTTTCCATACAGGTTACACTCCCTTCATCGACCTCCTTCTCCTCGTTGCCCACGGTTCCCTCTGCACAGTGGCTGCCGTCGTTTGTCAGTCACGTCGCTCCACCCACCTCTCTGGTTACTGCCGATGCTGCCATATCTGATGCTGCTGCAAACCATGCTCTCGGCGCCGACAGGATCATCGAGCACCCAGCTCGCCCTGAAGCACTACGCAGCAGCATGCGCCCTCCCAATACATTAGCAATCGTGGACGGTAGTCCACAGGTCAGCCTTAGTCAACTACAACGGTGGGATCAGCGCGTGCGAGAAAGGAAAGCAGTGGCAGCGGGCTCTAGGACTGCTCAGCGAGATGCGTGAGGTGAAGCTCGAGCCCACCTTTATCAGCTACAACGCTGGGATCAGCGCGTGCGAGAAAGGTAAGCAGTGGCAGCGGGCTCTAGGACTGCTCAGCGAGATGCGTGAGGTGAAGCTCGAGCCCACTTTTATCAGCTACAACGCTGGGATCAGCGCGTGCGAGAAAGGAAAGCAGTGGCAGCGGGCTCTAGGACTGCTCAGCGAGATGCGTGAGGTGAAGCTCGAGCCCACCTTTATCAGCTACAACGCTGGTATCAGCGCGTGCGACAAAGGCAAGCAGTGGCAACGGGCTCTAGGACTGCTCAGCGAGATGCACGAAGTGAAGCTCGAGTCCACTTCCGTCAGCTACACTTCTGGGATCAGCGCGTGCGAAACATGCAAGCAGTGGCAGCGGGCCTTAGGACTGCTCAGCGAGATGCGCGAAGTGAAGCTCGAGCCCGATTTTGTCAGCTACGCCGCCGGGATCAGCGCGTGCGAGAAAGGTAAGCAGTGGCAGCAGGCTCTAGGACTGCTCAGCGAGATGCGTGAGTTGAAGCTCGAGCCCACTTTTATCTCTACTACATTGCAGGAGCACGTGCGTGCCAGAAGGGCGCAGGCTCAAATGTCTCAAAACCGCCCCGGGCTGGCCCCGGGCCGCCCCGGGCCGCCCAGGCAGGCCCCAGGACATGTCGGGAGGGCCCCCAGAAGCCCCCAAGACGGCCCCGGAGAGCCCCGGCACGCTTAAAGATGGGCCCAAGACGCCCGAGATTCGCCCCAGGCGGCCCAAGAGGCGTCCAAGACGCCCGAAGAGGCCTCCCAAGAGGCCTCCCAAGAGGGCCCCGAGCGACAGAAATCGTCGATGTCTACTGTGTTTTTCGATGTTTTCGGCCTCCTCGTCGGCTTCGCTCCCGACCGCTCCAAGACGGCCGAAGAGGACCCCAAGAGAGCCCCAAGACGGGCCAGGAGGGCCCCCAGACGGTCCCAAGACGCCCCAGGACGGCCCCAGGACGGCCCAGGAGGCGCCCAAGACGGCCCAGGAGGCACCCAAGACGGCCCCAGGACCGGCCCAAGACGGCCCACGACAGCCCAAGAGGCGCCGAGGCGGGTCTCAGACGGCCCCAAGACGGCCCAAGCACCCAAGACGGCCCGAGAGGGCCCTAACAGCCCCCCCGGGAGGCCCAAACGAAGGCCGAAGAGGCTCCGAAACGGCCCCCACGAAGCCTTCAGTGCCTTCAGAATTCCCTCCAGGAGCGGGGGAGCGGACGAGAGGCGACAGGCATATCGCAGGCAAAAACGCCCCAAGAGATCCCCAAACGGCCCCCACGAAGCCCTAAGTGGCCTCAGAATTGCTTCCAGGAGGGGGGGAGCGGACGAGAGGCGACCGGCATATCGAAGGCACAAAAGAACAATGTTGGACGCTCCGAGGGCCTTCGATGTTTCTCCGTTGGGGAGAGTCGTCGTAGGATCGACGATTGCCGACCGAGGGCAGCGAATCCAGTGGAGGCCCAAGAGGCCCCCAGGAGCCCAAAAGAGATCCCCAAGAGGTGCCACGGGGCTTAAAAACTGCTTCGAAGCGAGGGGGGCGGACGAGGGGACCGCCTCAGGAGGTTTTGGACGGTTTTGGGCCTCAAAATCGTCCGCTTTACGACGGTTTTGGAAGGATTTTGGCCTTCTCGCCTTTTCCGCTTTCCGACGCTCGAAGACGGCCCAAGAGGCCTCCAAGAGCGCCCCAGAACGGCCCAAGAGGTTTCCAAGAGCGCCCCAAGACAGCCCAAGAGGGCCCCAAGACGACCCAAGAGACGCTCAAGACGGCCCACGAGGGCCAGAAGACAGGCCCAAGAGGGGGCCAAGAGGGGGACCACGGACCGAAAATCCGAGCCTTCCGCCCCAAGAGGGCGCCAGGAGGCCCAAACAGGCCCCCAAGAGGCCCCAAGGGGCCGCCAAGAATCCCCCGAAGAGGCCCCAGGAGGCTCCCAAGGAGCCCAAACGAGGCCCCTACAGAGGCCCCAACAGCTTCCAAAATGGCCCCGAAGAGGCCTCGAGCCCGCCTCCGAGCTTCCTCGCCGCGAGGGTGCCAACACGGCCCCAGACCGGCCCAGGACGGCCCAAGGCGCGCTCAAGACGGCCCAAGACGATTCCAAGACGGTCCCAGGAGGGTGCGCCCAGGACGGCCCAAGGACGCGCCCGTTCGGGGCCTCAAGACGGGCCAAGATGGCAAGAGAGTCCCAGCTGGCAAAAATCGTTAATTTTCCATTGTTTACTGTTACACCCTTTGCGTTTCCCGCCGTTTCGGCGGTCCGATGCACCAAGAGGCCCCAGAAAGTCCCAGGAGGGTCCGAGGAACCGCCCAGGAAGGCCCCAAGACGGGCCAAGACGGACCCAGCACAACCCAAGGCGCGCTGCGACGGCTCAAGACGGCTCCAAGACAGCCCCAAGAGGGTGCCAACACGGCCCCTGCTGGGCCCAGGACGGCCCAAGGAGGCGCACAGGAGGGGCCCAAGACGACTCCAAGGCGGCCTCCTCACGGTCCCAGACGGCTCCAAGACAGCCCCACGAGGACCCCGATGGGCCCAGGACGGCCTACGGACGCGCCCATGAGGGGCCCACGACGAACCAAGACGGCCCCATCAGGGCAAACGGCGCCCTCAAGACGGGCCTAGACGGCTCCAAGACGGCCCTTTGAGGGAGCCAACGCGGCCCCACACCCTTCGGGCGCACACTTGGGGGGGCTGGGAGCTTGCGACAAGTCTCCCACATTCATTGTCCTGCCCCATTCTGTTCGCCTGGAGGCCTCCTCCAACCCTGTGGGCGAACAAGAGGAATCCCAGCGGGACGCCAACCCTGGGGCCCGTGGGCCCCGCGCCGCTTGGGCAGAAGACGAACGCCGGGTCTGACAGGCCAGCTACCGCCCCCCTTTGCCCGATATGCTGTGCCATTCTGTTCCCCCAGGGGCCTTGGCAAACTCTTCGGGCCAAGCAGACCGGACCCCTGGGACAGCAGCCAATTGATATGACCCTGGGACCTCTCCGCATTCTTCGGACGAGCATCTGGGGGGCCCAGGAGATTCGGACATGTCTTCCCCATTCCTTGCCCTGTCCCGTTCTGTTCGCCCGAAGGCCTCCACAGACCCTCTGGGCGAACAGAATGGGACATGGCGAACAAACCCTCCCGTTGGCGGTGATGCGACTGGATCGCACCATCAAGGCGCGCCCGGAGGTGATGGCCGACCCAACAGCGGTTTCTCTTAAGAGTTCACTGGATTTCAAATTTTCTTGAAGCTCTCTTGGGCCCTCCCTGTAGATCCTTGCGAGCCTCCCCGGCGCTTTCGGTGGCTTTCCCCGATGGCCTCCCGAGCCCTTCCCCGAGCGCTCCTGAGACGCCTCAGATGGGCTTCGACTTCGACGCACATCCCCGAGAGACTTCGAAACTGTCCTCAATAGGAGGGGGGTGAACGAGCAGTGCGCTGGGCCAAGCTGCTGGAGCGCTGCAAGAGCTCGGACACGAAGGCGCGGTCTCGCTGCCGCCGCCCGAGCCGCCGCCGTGTTTGTAGATTTTCGGTGCAATCTGCGCCGTTCCTCCGAGAACCATTCCAGAAAGATGTCGTGGACGGAGTCCACGGGTCAGCCCTAGTCTCTACTACATTGCAGGGGCACGTGCGTGCGGGAAGGGCGCAGGCTCAAATGTCTCAAAACCGCCCCGGGCTGGCCCCGGGCCGCCCCGGGCCGCCCAGGCAGGCCCCAGGACATGTCGAGAGGGCCCCCAGAAGCCCCCAAGACGGCCCCGGAGAGCCCCGGCACGCTTAAAGATGGGCCCAAGACGCCCGAGATTCGCCCCAGGCGGCCCAAGAGGCGTCCAAGACGCCCGAAGAGGCCTCCCAAGAGGCCTCCCAAGAGGGCCCCGAGCGACAGAAATCGTCGATTTCTAATGTGTTTTTCGATGTTTTCGGCCTCCTCGCCTCGTCGGCTTCCCGACGCTCCAAGACGGCCCAAGAAGCCCCCCCGACCGCTCCAAGACGGCCGAAGAGGACCCCAAGAGAGCCCCAAGACGGGCCAGGAGGGCCCCCAGACGGTCCCAAGACGCCCCAGGACGGCCCCAGGACGGCCCAGGAGGCGCCCAAGACGGCCCAAGAGGCACCCAAGACGACCCCAGGAGCGGCCCAAGACGGCCCACGACAGCCCAAGAGGCGCCGAGGCGGGTCTCAGACGGCCCCAAGACGGCCCAAGAGGCACCCAAGACGGCCCGAGAGGGCCCTAAGAGCCCCCCCGGGAGGCCCAAACGAAGGCCGAAGAGGCTCCGAAACGGCCCCCACGAAGCCTTCAGTGCCTTCAGAATTCCCTCCAGGAGCGGGGGAGCGGACGAGAGGCGACAGGCATATCGCAGGCAAAAACGCCCCAAGAGATCCCCAAACGGCCCCCACGAAGCCCTAAGTGGCCTCAGAATTGCTTCCAGGAGGGGGGGAGCGGACGAGAGGCGACCGGCATATCGAAGGCACAAAAGAACAATGTTGGACGCTCCGAGGGCCTTCGATGTTTCTCCGTTGGGAAGAGTCGTCGTAGGATCGACGATTGCCGACCGAGGGCAGCGAATCCAGTGGAGGCCCAAGAGGCCCCCAGGAGCCCCAAAGAGATCCCCAAGCGGTGCCACGGGGCTTAAAAACTGCTTCGAAGCGAGGGGGGCGGACGAGGGGACCGCCTCAGGAGGTTTTGGACGGTTTCTGGGCCTCAAAATCGTCCGCTTTACGACGGTTTTGGAAGGATTTGGGCCTTCTCGCCTTTTCCGCTTTCCGACGCTCGAAGACGGCCCAAGAGGCCTCCAAGAGCGCCCCAGAACGGCCCAAGAGGTTTCCAAGAGCGCCCCAAGACAGCCCAAGAGGGCCCCAAGACGACCCAAGAGACGCTCAAGACGGCCCACGAGGGCCCGAAGACAGGCCCAAGAGGGGGCCAAGAGGGGGACCACGGACCGAAAATCCGAGCCTTCCGCCCCAAGAGGGCGCCAGGAGGCCCAAACAGGCCCCCAAGAGGCCCCAAGGGGCCGCCAAGAATCCCCCGAAGAGGCCCCAGGAGGCTCCCAAGGAGCCCAAACGAGGCCCCTACAGAGGCCCCAACAGCTTCCAAAATGGCCCCGAAGAGGCCTCGAGCCCGCCTCCGAGCTTCCTCGCCGCGAGGGTGCCAACACGGCCCCAGACCGGCCCAGGACGGCCCAAGGCGCGCTCAAGACGGCCCAAGACGATTCCAAGACGGTCCCAGGAGGGTGCGCCCAGGACGGCCCAAGGACGCGCCCGTTCGGGGCCTCAAGACGGGCCAAGATGGCAAGAGAGTCCCAGCTGGCAAAAATCGTTAATTTTCCATTGTTTACTGTTACACCCTTTGCGTTTCCCGCCGTTTCGGCGGTCCGATGCACCAAGAGGCCCCAGAAAGTCCCAGGAGGGTCCGAGGAACCGCCCAGGAAGGCCCCAAGACGGGCCAAGACGGACCCAGCACAACCCAAGGCGCGCTGCGACGGCTCAAGACGGCTCCAAGACAGCCCCAAGAGGGTGCCAACACGGCCCTGCTGACTCCAAGGCGGCCTCCTCACGGTCCCAGACGGCTCCAAGACAGCCCCACGAGGACCCCGATGGGCCCAGGACGGCCTACGGACGCGCCCATGAGGGGCCCACGACGAACCAAGACGGCCCCATCAGGGCAAACGGCGCCCTCAAGACGGGCCTAGACGGCTCCAAGACGGCCCTTTGAGGGAGCCAACGCGGCCCCACACCCTTCGGGCGCACACTTGGGGGGGCTGGGAGCTTGCGACAAGTCTCCCACATTCATTGTCCTGCCCCATTCTGTTCGCCTGGAGGCCTCCTCCAACCCTGTGGGCGAACAAGAGGAATCCCAGCGGGACGCCAACCCTGGGGCCCGTGGGCCCCGCGCCGCTTGGGCAGAAGACGAACGCCGGGTCTGACAGGCCAGCTACCGCCCCCCTTTGCCCGATATGCTGTGCCATTCTGTTCCCCCAGGGGCCTTGGCAAACTCTTCGGGCCAAGCAGACCGGACCCCTGGGACAGCAGCCAATTGATATGACCCTGGGACCTCTCCGCATTCTTCGGACGAGCATCTGGGGGGCCCAGGAGATTCGGACATGTCTTCCCCATTCCTTGCCCTGTCCCGTTCTGTTCGCCCGAAGGCCTCCACAGACCCTCTGGGCGAACAGAATGGGACATGGCGAACAAACCCTCCCGTTGGCGGTGATGCGACTGGATCGCACCATCAAGGCGCGCCCGGAGGTGATGGCCGACCCAACAGCGGTTTCTCTTAAGAGTTCACTGGATTTCAAATTTTCTTGAAGCTCTCTTGGGCCCTCCCTGTAGATCCTTGCGAGCCTCCCCGGCGCTTTCGGTGGCTTTCCCCGATGGCCTCCCGAGCCCTTCCCCGAGCGCTCCTGAGACGCCTCAGATGGGCTTCGACTTCGACGCACATCCCCGAGAGACTTCGAAACTGTCCTCAATAGGAGGGGGGTGAACGAGCAGTGCGCTGGGCCAAGCTGCTGCAGCGCTGCAAGAGCTCGGACACGAAGGCGCGGTCTCGCTGCCGCCGCCCGAGCCGCCGCCGTGTTTGTAGATTTTCGGTACAATCTGCGCCGTTCCTCCGAGAACCATTCCAGAAAGATGTCGTGGACGGAGTCCACGGGTCAGCCCTAGTCTCTACTACAACGCTGGGATCAGCGCGTGCGAGAAGGGCAAGCTATGGTCACCCGCGGCGGCGCCCCGGGGGCCCCGCCCGTGGTGGGGTGACGCCGTCTCGGCCCGGGACAGCCCCAGGACGGCCCATGAGGGTCCCGACGCGGAGGCCTCGAGAGTCTCCCGGAAGCTCCCCAGCGAGCCCGAGAGTGCCCCAGGACGGGCTCGGAGGGCCCCCGCGAGCTCCCACTGAGCTCCCAGGGAACCTCCACGAGGGCCCCAAGGCCGCAAAACTAACGATATTCTCGAGGTTTTTTGACGTTTCCGGTGGCACAAGACGCCCACAACGGCACTGCGGGCGTCCGAAATCGGGCCCATGCTGTCCGGGGGGCCTCCAAGAGAGTCCCCAAGATGGCCCCAGAGGCCCGCGATCGAGCTCCCAGGGCCCCCAAGACGGCCCAAGACACCCCCAGACGGTCCCAAGGGACGCCCAAGCGGGTTCAGTTCGGAGCGCTTCCCCCCCCTCCGGGCCCCTCCACGGCCAGCAAGGCTCCAAGACGCCCCCGAGAGGCCCCCAGAAGGCCCGGGAGGCGCTCCCAAGAGGCCCGCGGGCGCTCTCCAGAGGCTCCCAGAAGGCTTCAGAGGCGCTCCCAAGAGCTCTCAAGAGGCTCCCAGAGGCTCTCCAGAGGCTCCCACAGCTTCCACAGAGCCCCACGAGGACCCTCTCCCGGGTATCGGAGGGCCCCCCCGCCGCTGCTGCTAGCGCTGCTCCAGACGCCGTCAGGATCATCAAGCAAACAGCGCACCCTGAAGCAATAAGCAGCAACGAGCGCACGCTCAATCCTCTGGCATTCGTGGACGGTAGTCCACGGGTCAGCCCTAGTCAGCTACAACGCTGGGATCAGCGCGTGCGAGAAAGGCGGGCAATGGCAGCGGGCTCTAGGACTGCTCAGCGAGATGCGTGAGGTGAAGCTCGAGCCCACTTTTGTCAGCTATAGCGGTGGTATCAACGCGTGCAGGAATTGTATGCAGTGGCAGCGGGTTCTAGGACTACTCAGCGAGATGCGTGAGGTGAAGATCGAGCTCAATTCAGTCAGCTACAGCGCTGGGATCAGCGCGTGCGAAAAATGCAACCAGTGGCAGCGGGCTCTAGGACTGCTCAGCGAGATGCGTGATGTGAAGATGGAACCCTGTGTCACCAGCTTCACCGCTGGAATGAGTGCGTATGTGAAAGGCGGGCAGTGGGAGCGGGCCTTGGGTCTGATCAGCGAGATGCATGCGGCGGATGTGCAGCCCACTTTTGTCAGCTACACCGCTGGGATTCGCGCATTTGGGCAGATCGAGCAGTGGCAGGTGGCCTGTTCGTTGCTAAGCGAGGTATGGGAGGCGAGGATGAAGCCCACCGTCACCTGCTGCACTATTGGGATAACGGCATGTGGAAAACAAGGGGAGTGGCAGCACGCGCTGTCGTTATTCATGAAGATGCAGCACGACAGCCTGGAACCAACTCAATACAGCTATACTGGTGTCATCTCAGCGTTAGGTCGCCGTGGGAAGTGGCAGCATGCCTTGTCGATGTTCTTGCACTCGTGGCAGGACAATGTGGGTCCAGATGCATTCAGCCTCAGTGCCACAATCAGGGCGCTTGTCGTGGGTCTGTCTCGCAGTCCCGCAAAACAAAGGGTGCCTCAATACGCAATAGACATGCCGAGAACTTCAAACCTATGGAGTCCGTAGGACAGCGCTACAGTAAGCACATCAAATAAGACACTGGTCTGCCAGCAGATGCCCCTCGGAAATGTCCGAACCTTCGATGGCCCCAGGAAGCCATGGACGCCATGGGGTGCGGTACCACAGGAAGGTGAGAGGTCGGCGTCAAAAACATTCTCAGATAGGTTGTATCAAGGCTATTTGATACCATTATCATCATTATCACCATCGTCATCGGCATCATCTTCGTCATCACCAGCACCATCACACTCATCAGCACCTTCATCATCACCATCGTCATCATCATCATCCTCATCATCATCATTATAATCTCCATCAACATCATTATCATTGGCATCCTCATCCTCATCATCGTAACCACCATCACAATCACCATCACCATGACCATCACCATCATCGTCGTCATCATCATCATGATAATCATTGTCATCATCATCACCAGCATCATCACCATCACGTTATGATCATCATAATCACAATGATAATCATCATCATTACCACCACAATCATCAGCATCATCATCAGCATCATTCTCATTATCATTGTCCTCATCATTACCATCATCAACATCATCGTCATCATCATGATCACCATCGTCATCATCATCACCACCACCATCATCATCATCATGATCACCACCATCACCACCATCATCACCATCATTCTCATCATCAGCATCATCGTCATCATCGCCATCATCATCATATTCATCACCATCGTCATCATCTCGATCATCATCATCACCATAATCATCATCATCATCATCATCATCATCATCATCATCATCATCATCATCATCATCATCATCATCATCATCATCATCATCATTATCATTATCATCAGCATCGTCATCATCATCATCATCATCATCATCATCATCATCATCATCATCATCATCATCATCATCATCATCATCGTTTCCGTCCTCGTCATCATCACCGTCCTCGTCATCGTCTCCGTGAGGTGGGAGCCGAACACGTCTGAAACCGTCGATCCTCCCCGCCTCCCGCTTCTCCCGCCTTTCTCCCCCCTCGAGCGCGCACGGGCGGGGACCTCACGTTCGCCTCCCCGCACGCCGGCCGGCGGGGAGGCCAGGGAGGATTCGTCGAGGAGGGTCGAGGATCAGAGTTTTTCTCGGCCCTTGGATGTTTGGACGCTTTCGGCTGCGAGGATGCAAGTTTTCGGATATGTTCGGGCCTCACTGGGAGCCTCCAGGGGCCTCTGGCGAGCGCTGCCGCCGCCGCCGTCTTTGTCGTTGTCGTTGTCGTTGTCGTCGTCGTCGTCGTCGTCGTCGTCGTCGTCGTCGCGTCGTCGTCTCGTGAGCATGCTTTTGAGTTCACTCCTTGTTTCGTCGTAGAGGTCGGTCGTCGGGAGATGTCATCACCACACCGCCACCATCGTCATCATCGTCATCGTCGTTACCATCACCATCCCCATCACAATGTTTATCATTGTCATCATCATCTTCATCATCACCATCACCATCATCACTATCATCGTCATCATCATCATCATCGTCACCATCATCATCATCATCATCATCATCATCATCATCATCATCATCCCCGTCGTCGTCATCATCACCATCGTCATCGTCATCATCACCACCACCATCACAGTCAGCATCATCATCATCAGCATCATGAACATCATCGCAATCATCATCATGATCATCATTGTCGTCATCATCATCATCACCATCCTTATCATCATTCTGTCGTTATCATAATCATAACCGTAATCATTCGCAGCCTCAGCAGCAGCATCATCATCGTTGTCGTCATCATCATCATCACCATCACCATCAGTATCGTTATCATCACCATCCTTATCATCATCCTCATTCTCATCGCCACCATCATCAGCATCATCATCATCATCATCATCATCATCATGGTGATCATCATCATCATCAGCATCATCATCATGGTCATCAGCATCATCGTCGTCATTATCACCATCGTCATCATCACCATCACCATCGTCATAATCATCATCATAACCATAATCACCCCTGTCAGCATCATCATCATCATCAACATCATCATCATCAACCTCATCGTCATAGTAATCATCAGCATCATCATTTTTATCATCATCATCATCATCATCATCATCATCATCATCATCATCATCGTTATCATCATTATCGTCGTCGTGATCAGCGTGGTCAACATCATTGTCATCTTCATCATCATCATCATCACCATCATCACCTCACCATTACCAACATCATTACACTCATCATTACGGTCACCATCATCATCGTCGTCGCCGTCATCATCATCATCATCATTATCATCATCATCGTCGTCGTCATCATCACTATCATCATCATCATGATCACCGTTGTCATCATCATCAACACCATCATCATCATCGTCATCACCATCACCATCACTATCGTCATCATCATCTCCTTCATCCTCCTCCTCATCATCATCATCATCATCATTATGATCATCACCATTATCATCTTCTTCAGCATCATCGTCATCTTTGGCATCATCATCACCATCATCATCATCATCTTCGTCTTCTTCTTCACCATCGACATTTTCATCACCGTCATCGTCATCGTCATCGTCCTCGTCCACGTGAGGTGGGAGCCGCAATCGTGTGGCATCATCATTATCATTTTCGTCACCATCATCTTCGTCATTATCATCATCATCTTCGTCATCATCATCATCATCATCATCATCATCATCATCATAATGACCACCATCGTCATCATCATCATCACCATCATCATCACCATCACCATCATTATCATCATCAGCATCATCATTCTCATCATCAGCATCATCATAATCATCACCATCGTCATCATCTCGATCAACATCATCATCATCATCAACATCATCATCATCGTCTTCGTCATCATCATCATCATCATCATCATCATCATCATCATCATCATCATCATCATCATCGTTTCCGTCCTCGTCATCGTCATCGTCCTCGTCATCGTCTCCGTGAGGTGGGAGCCGAACACGTCTGAAACCGTCGATCCTCCCCGCCTCCCGCTTCTCCCGCCCTTCTCCCCCCTCGAGCGCGCACGGGCGGGGACCTCACGTTCGCCTCCCCGCACGCCGGCCGGCGGGGAGGCCAGGGAGGATTCGTCGAGGAGGGTCGAGGATCAGAGTTTTTCTCGGCCCTTGGATGTTTGGACGCTTTCGGCTGCGAGGATGCAAGTTTTCGGATATGTTCGGGCCTCACTGGGAGCCTCGAGCCCTTGAGGACCTCTCGGGGCCATCTTGGAGGCCAAGGCGGGGTTCTTTACCCAGGTCCCTCCCCAGGAGCCCCCAGCACTGTCTCTTGGGCCCTCTTGGGGCGTTCTTGGGGCGCTCTTGGGTCATCTTGAGGGCATCTTGAGGCCTCAGAAGCCCATCGTACGCGAGAAGGCGAGAAGGCGCAATTCATTGATGATCCTTTGTTTCTCAAACAGTACTTGCCCTTAGGGTTTCTTACGTTTCTTCTGAGGAACTGGCCTTGAGTGTCGGTCTGGCGGCTCCGTGCTCGCCGTCGCCGCCCCGTCGCCGCCCCGTCGCCGCCGTCGTCTGGCTCTGAATGTCGGTCTGGCGGCTCCGTGCTCGCCGTCGCCGCCCCGTCGCCGCCTCGTCGCCGCCCGTCGTCTGGGCCTGATTGTCGGTCTTGCAGCTCCGTGCGCCACATAGATTGCACTACATAGATTGCACAACATAGATTTCTCAACATAGTTTGCACCACATAGACTGCACCACATAGACTACACAACATACATGGCTCCACCAAGATTGCACAACATAGGTTCCACAACATATATTACACAACATGTATTATCCTTTCTATCGGTTCCCCCTGGGATAGTATGATTTAATATATTTCTGCACACTCGTTCATCCTCAATATGAAATCATACCATCCCAGCTAGGCCGGTTTCCCCCCCCTGAGGTTCCCTTGTGAAAAACACTATGCGGTGACATTTTTTGTTCTAACATAGCACTTTTTCGCGAATCCCTTGCAAACAATGGGGCGAAATGCACACGCGCGCGCCGTCGCGCGCGCATGCCGAAATCCTTCAAAAACCTTCGGTGCCGGAAGGATTTCGCAATCGAGTTTCCAAACAACATACAAAAACACATGGTTTCGCAACACTGATTTGCTAAAAAAGCTTCCGCGCGAGCTCTTGCGAAATCTTAAGAAAACCATAGGCTTTTCAAGATTTTCACAAAATGCTACCAAACGGGCTTCGCGCGCGCGCATGTCGAAATCTGTCGAACGCCCTTGCGCGTGTGCCGTCGCAAGAATCCTCTGCAAAAAATGGGACGAAGTGCAGACGCGCGCGTCGTCGCGGGCGTATGCCGAAAACCTTCAAAACCCATCGGTTTCGGAAGGATTTCAAAATCGTGCGTCCAAAAAACTCACAAAAACCCAGGGTTTCGCAACACGGATTTTCAACAAAAGCGTGCGCGCGCGCTCTTGCGTCGTCGTCGTCGTCGTCGTCGTCGTCGTCGCCGTCCTCTCTCCTCCCGCGTCGTCGTCGTCGTCGTCGTCGCCTACGTCGTCCTCAGTCTTTTCTCGTGGTCGTCGTCGTCGTCTTGGCGTCGTCGTCGCTTCCGTCGTCGTTGTCGCCGTGGTCGTCCTTCCTCCCTCGTCGTCTTCGTCGGCGTCTCGTCGTTGTCCCTCCTATTTCGTCGTCGTCGTCGTCGTCGTCGTCGTCGTCGTGGTCTTCACTCCTCCCTCGTCGTTATCCTCCTCCCTCGTCGTCGTCGTCCGTCGTCGGCGTCTCGTCGTCGTCCCTCCTATTTCGTCGCCGTCGTCGTCGTCTTCGTCGTCGTTGTCGTCGTCGTCGTCTTCCCTCCTCCCTCGTCGTTGTCGTCGTCGGCGTCGCCGTCCTTCCTCCTTCTTCGTCGTTCGCGTCGTCGCCGTCTTCCCTCCTCCATCGTCGTTGTCGTCGTTGTCGCCGTCGTCGTTTTTTCTCCTCCCTCGTCGTCGTCTCCGTTGGCGACGTCGTCGTCGTCTTCGTCGTCGTCGTCGGCGTCGGCGTCGTCGTCGTCTTCGTCGACGTCGACGTCGGCGGTGTCGTCGTAGTCGGTGTCTGCGGCGCCGTCGTCGTCGTTGTCGCTGTCGTCGTCGGCGTCGGTGTCGTGGCCAAGTGCCATGTGGTACCTACCGTCACGGTCTTGTCTTAAGAAGTCTTGCGACCAAGTTGCGGGTG
Source organism: Prorocentrum cordatum (assembly GCA_963575745.1). Lineage (NCBI taxonomy): Eukaryota > Dinophyceae > Prorocentrales > Prorocentraceae > Prorocentrum > Prorocentrum cordatum. The sequence goes on from CAUYUJ010020229.1 coordinate 49,541, forward strand.
GGAGGGTGGGATGTTTGCACGAGCAGTAGAGAAGACAGCTTCAAGACGGTCAAAGTGAATTGCACAGCATAGATTGCACCACGTATATTGCACCACATCTATTGCCCTACATAGAGATTGCCCAACATAGATGGCTAGAAACTCACTGTTTGGGGCCCACGCTGGCTAATATATTTGAAAGGTTTTGGACTCTTGGGGGCATCCTTGGGTGGCTCCGAAGGACTTGGAGCCGTCTTGTGGCCATCGCGGGGCCTCTTGGAGATATGTCGGAAGCTTTTTTGAACCGTCATCGGCTATCTCGAGCCACCTTGGGTTCCATCTTGGAGCATCGGAGGCCCTCGTGGAGCCATCTTGGGCGAAGAAGAAGAAGGATCCCCTGACACCTCTGTCCCCCCCCCAACCAGACCCCCTGGAGGGGGAATGGGGGAGGAGTAACCCCCCCCCCCCGAAGGAGAAGGAGAGGGTCGTGGAAGAGGCAAGCGGGACTTCGCTAGACTACCTGCGCCCAGAGCGCTGGTGGGATTGCGTGAAACGCTCGGGGCGACGAGTTTGTTATCAGAAGCCCCCCCCCCACCCCCCGCAGAGCTCGTCGGCGAGCGGAGGGGGGGACGCGCGCGAGAGGGGCGGGCCCCCTCGGAAGGCTCGGCAGCCCCCCGGCCCGCCGAGCAGTGTTCTGTGAGCCCTCCCCGAAGGCGCAGAGAACCTCTCAGAGGGCGCGAGGGCTCCCGAGAAGCCCCGCCGCTTCCCGAGAAGGCCTCCTCCTCCTCGCCTTCCCCCCCTCCGCCTCGCCGCCGCGGGAGCGCGCGAGGCCCTCGTGCCGCCCCGTGCCCGGGGCGACGAGTGTGCCCCCGGACGCCCCCCCCCCCCCCCCCCGCAGAGCACGACGGCCACCCGTCGCCCAGCAGGCGCGGCGGGCCCCCGCCCGCCGGCGCGCGCGGCCGAGCGCCTCACGCTGCCGCAGGCGGCGGGCGCTGCCGCGGCCGGGGCTGCGGCTCGTGCTGCGTCGGTCGCGTGCCGCCGCCGCCCCCCGCCTCGGCTGCACGCCATCGTGACGTTTCCAGGACCCCAGGTATGGGGGCCCGGTTAGTTAGTGGTAGGGCCCTGGAGCCCCCAGATTTGCCAGAATCACTAAACCAGGTCTGCCGTAGCTGGTGTTTTTCTCGGGTGACGGCAGTTCCGGTTAGGGGAACGGGCGGGGGGGGGCGTCCCCCAGTACACATCACTAAGCCAGGTCCCACTAAACTCAGTTCTGCCAACTCCCGACTTTGGTGCAGGCACACGGTCAAAGGAGGAAAACCACCCAGACCCAATAACTGGCGTTTGCTACGCGGCCCTGGTCGTTTGCTGAACAGCCTTGCCCCGTTCGGTTTCTTCTGTGGGTGCGTTCACGAAACGGCTTCGCGTGTCGGGGTGGTTCTTATGAGGGTGGATTCTCTGCTCTCTACACGGGGGTCCTCAGATGACTGAGCGCGATGCGACAGCAGCGTCTTGCGCGCTCGGGTTTGGCCTCCCCGCGGCCCCCGAAAGCCGCGCACCTGAGGTCACCCTTGCTTAGCTTAACAAAATCACGACTCGAGGTTTCTGGCCGTTTTCGGCCCCTGGGCGCCCTCACAGGGCCCCACGACCGTCAAAAAACGACTCGGGATGAAGAATCGGCACTGGGGAAATGATCGGGACCTCTGGGGCCGCGACTTGAAAAAGTCATATCGTCGGATACCTGCCTTCAGAGAAGAAGCTGCATAAACGTAAACAAACTTTGAGATCTCCACTCGGATTTCTCGGACCGGCAGGCGCCTCCGGCGCCCCCCCTGGCGCACTCCGCGCGCCAGGGATGCGGGCCCAGCGTCGATCCAAGAAATCCGCGAGGACCTCGCAAGTTTGTGTTTGTGCTGTTTCTTGTTCTTCTCCTCATAGAGGCTCGAGGAGCGAGGCTGGAGGAGCGAGGCTGGAGGAGCGAGGCTGGAGGATCGGTGCCGCGCTCGGCCACCGCGTGCTGTCGCCGTCGTTGTCGTCGGGCGTCGTCGAGGGTCGGGGCTTAAGGATCGAGGCTGGAGGATCGGGGTCGAGTATCGGTGCCGCTTTCGGCCTCGTCTTTGCGTGCCGTCGCCGCCGCCGCCGTCGTCGCCGTCCTTGTCGTCGGACGTCGAGGATCGAGGCTCTAGTTTTTTTTTAACCGCGTCGCGGCCTCGTCTCCGCGTGCCGTCGGCGCCGCCGCCGCCGTCCTGATCGTCGGACGTCGTCGAGGATCGAGGCTCGAGGATTTTTTCCCAACCCTCCTTGGTTGGGTATTCGTTTTGAATAGAGCACTGTGGTCGCGTCCCTCCTTCTTCTCCCGCCCCCCTCCCGCCTCCTCTCGCCTCCTCCTGCCCTCTCTTCGCCGTCGCTGGGGGGCTGCGATCTGCGAACCTGTCGCCACTTTCGAGGGCTGCTGGTGGGTCCTGCGGAGTGAGGCAGCGCGGGGATCTGAGCGGGACCTCGCCGTCCCTGGGGGGCTGCGATTTGCGACACTGTCGCCATTTTCGAGGGCTGCTGGTGGGTCCTTCGGAGTGAGGCACCGCGGGGATCTGAGCGGGACCTCGCCGTCCCTGGGGGGCTGCGATCTGCGACATTGTCGCCACTTTCGAAGGCTGCTGGTGGGTCCTGCGGAGTGAGGCACCGCAGGGATCTGAGCGGGACCTCGCCGTCCCTGGGGGCTGCGATTTGCGACGCTGTCGCCTTTTTCGAGGGCTGCTGGTGAGTCCTGCGGAGTGGGGCACCGCGGGGATCTGAGCGGGCGCATGGCAAAACCAACGGGGGTGATTTGTGAAACAGACCATCTGCCGGGCGATGACCGTAACGTTGCGCCTACACGTATCCCGCGGGGGCTCTCAAGAGCTGCTGTGGGATACGTTGGGTGCAATGGGCGCATGGCACAGCCAACGGGGGTGATTTGTTATTACGTAGCCCATAGATCTTGATCTGGGGCCCGCGAGCCTTCGGATTGCTGCTCGCAAAATCACATGTTACATCATCGCCCCCGTTGTAGCAATCCTGATGTACTTATGCCCCGCATTGCGCAAGGGTTGGGTACGTCGCCAGGGTAATTGTCTAGGTGTTTTTCTGTGGGCCTCTGGGAGGCTTCTTGTTGCCACGGCTGGATTCCACTGGAAGTCCTTGCCAGCACGCACTCCAGGGTAACATTTTTTTGAAAAGGAGTTACCGTCTATCCTCGTAGCTGCTCCAATCCTTTGACATGAATAGGCGCGGCGCCAGGTCGAGAGCCACATCTAGAAAACGGCCCGCCTTACATCCTTATGCCTGTTGGCAGATTTTAGGACGAATGTGCGTGGCGCAAAGGCGAGAACCACATTTTGAAAACTACCCACCCTCCATTCTTGTAACTGTTGGGAATGTCAAATTTCGGGACCAGAAGCGGTTGGGAAGTCTCAGGCGAATCGCCTGGCCCGACCTGCTGACGCGTTGGGGGTGTTCCGACGAGGGGGGGTCGTGGCATTAGTTGGGCCCCTGGCGGATATGCACTGTTCATGGGGTGCTCTGCGTGCGTGTTCTGCAGCATTATGGCTTGACTCAGGAGGGGAAAACCGGGAGCGGGCCTTCCCTCTACCAGAGTCCATTATTTCTTGGTAGTGCGGAGCGTGCCGCGCGATGGCAGGCGCTGTCGCACCGGGAGGCACTGAGGACAGTGCTGGCGGACGCTTTGTGGTGAAATGCGAACGCGGGCGACGATGGATTAGGAGATGCAACAGGAGATTTCAAGGAAATGCAATTGACGCTTTCAAAACCTACCGTTCGTGGAAGAAGTGGTCTTGAGCCTGTCTCATCGTTCAGCTTACCAAGGGAGTGTCTCCACCGGCTGTCGGGCCAACTCTTTTCCTTCTACTCGATAGCACTGCTTCCAAAACCATGGGAATCATCGATTCGGACGACTTGGAACAAGACGATTGGGATAGCTCGGTGTTCGAGGCGCTGGGCAACATGTTCCCAGACGTGGCAGCACACGCCAGATTCGGCGAGGCCCTTCAAGAGGTAGTCACTGTTAAGCAGGCCAACAACGATACGATGGCGGTGTGCTGCGGTAGATCTAGGGCGTCCTCCGCTCAGGGTGAGTGAGAGGACGTGGTCCTGCCGACATGGCGCGACGGCTCGTGCTGCTACAGGGAGCCCGCATGCCTCCGCAGGCTCTAACCGTGGTCCTGGTGGCGTCCTCCAGATCGTACGGGGGGTGGGTATGGCGACGGCGCTTCGGACAACATGCCCGAGCAGATTTTCCGTCTTCGGCTACCAGGGCAACAAGTACGGCGCTCACTTGGCGGAGGGCCAGGACGACCTTTCGGACATCGACGCTCTCATCGACGGGGTCGATGGTGCCGAGGACGATGGGGAGGCCATCTTGGATGAGAAGGATGGGCGATGCGATCGAGATCTTGGTGGCCTGGCAAGATCCAGCGTGGCAGTATATCCAAGGAGCAGCTGTCCAGACGTTTTGGCCCCAAAGAGCCAGACATGAATACGATGGCCAAGAGAGTGACATTCTACAGTTGTGCTGAGATCGGACACTTCAGCAGGGATTGCAAGAAGTCGGGGCGACAGCGCCGACCGCCACTTCGAAACAATCAAGGAAGTGGCAAAGGCAACGCTGAGAAGCGCGCCGACGTTGTCAGCGTGGTTGACGACGAGGAGAGCGAGGCCGCCTACATCGTAGGCGGGTCCGAGACAGATCTTTCGAGTGCGAGGTGTGCAACGACGAGCTGGACCTGACCATTGCCGAGCTGTGCGAGGCCCGCGTGGCGCTCGACAACGAGGAGGACTCTTGCGATTCGGACGTCGGTGAGGTGATCGTCGAGTTCCAGCGTTTGGCGCAGGAGCCACCAGAGGCGGAGGAGGTTGCTCGAGGGGGGAGGGGGGCGCGGCCTGCGCGTCCCCATCGGCATGATGTTGGGAGCGGGCCGGACGTCGTTGTCGGCGGCGCTGGGCCCGTCTCACACATACACACACACACACACCGCGGCCGAGAGCGCAACCTATGATGCAAACGGCCCTCGGTGCAACTTATGGCGCAACCCGATCCATAGCGCAACCTTCCCCAGGGCACCGTCTGGCGCAACATGGCGCGACCTTTTTGGCAGTTCCAAAATAAAGCTACCTATGGCTCTTTCCTCTGTTTCCCCTCGTCCCTTCCCTTCGCGACTGCCCCCCTCGCGAGTGTGGCTGTTGATCCCCTGTAAGTAGACCGAGCTTCTTCACGGTGCGTGAGCTTGGCCGGCCCACGAGCCCCCGTTTGACGTGTCCTAGTCCGCGCCGCCGCGCGCGTGGCCGCGACGCCCAAAGCAAATGCGTGTGTCTGTGCCTATGCTTGAACGGTCCACGTTTTGTTTTTCTTCATTACTGGCCCAGCGCAGGCGCCACAGTTTTCTCCTGCACGTGGCTCGCTTTGCGTAGTCCTCCTGTCTGCAACGCCAAGTCAAATTGATGCTCAGCGTGCCCCGTTTAAGTTTTCGTGCAGTGACGTCTCTCGTGCTGGAACATGCAAGCGTGCTTATGCTTATTCCATGTATGACGTTGGTTTGAGATTTTGTTGGTCTGATGGTTTGTTTGTGTGTTTGTTTGGCTCGTTCGTGCTATGATGTTTTGTCTTTGTTTGTTTTGTTTTGTCGTGTGTGGGTGGGGCCCAAAAAGCACTGTTGCCAGGCCGAGGAGCAGGCCACATACAAATGTTCCATCAGAGCGGCAAAGTTGACGCGATCGGGTCTGCACAGCAGCTTTGCCTGGCCATGGAGGCTTTGCACTGGCTACAAACAGCACGTGCTTTCGTCATACCTTCAGCGTCTTCAATGTAGGTGGTCGAACTTTGAAGAAAGATAGTTGTCGGCGCAGGGGCGAGAACACGATTTTGAAATGCAGCGGGCCTCCAGCGCTGTCGTTGGAATTTCAATTTCCAGGGTCCTACGGAGGGAAATCCGAGTCGAAATTTCGATCTTGAAAGTAGATGTTTGCAAATCAGGAGCAAAGTGCACAACGCTGCAGTGCGAAACATTATATCATAACAGTCGATGCGTCACATGTGTAATTGGTGGTTTTGTTTGACAGTCGGTATGTGCGCGGCGGACATGAGTATCATTCAGTCCTGGTTCATCGGCGGTTGTTCCTCCTCCTCCTCCTCTTCTCCTCCTCCTCCTCCTCCTCTTCCGTTCGCGTCTGATTTCTTTGCGATGCTGTAGCCCTGCGCTGGTGCCCCCTAGGCCGCCACGGCTGGGCTCGATGCGGGGTCTGTCACGGTGCTGTTCCGCGGGGGTCAGGATAAAGATCTTGGACGATTGCGGCCTGGGCCGAAACACGCGTCAGCTTTCGTCTGAGGTGCGTCTGGACAGCCATGTCCGTACCCTACGGCCCGAGCACGAGGAGCCATGGAGCCGGCAGTCAGCGCGCCTCTTACAGCCACTGCCGCCGAAGGCGGCGCAGACGCCGCCGCCGAGGTCTGCGCCGATGCCAGCAGCGAGTGCGCCGTGGACCCCGCCGAGCTGGACGCCATCATCTCCCGGATGCGCTCCATGAGCCGCGAGGAGGGCCGGGCCCTCTGGGAAACGCTGCCCCCGCCGACCCGCAGCGCCCTGTCCGCCAGGATCTCCGAGGCGGGGCCTTCTCCCTGACCGCCGCGCCGGGGGATCGAGCTTTCGGGGCCTCGGCGGGCCGCGGACGCGAACACTGCCCCGGGCCCTGCGGGGGCCAGCTCTGTATCCACACCCACCACCTGCCGAGGCCCCCGCAGCCCGCTCCCCCCGGCGGCGGCTCGGGAGAACCCCCCCCCCGCCGCCTCGCAGGATCGCCCAGGGCAAGTGCGCCCGCCAGCAGCGGCGCGCGGCGCCCTCCGCCGAGCCCGCGGCCGAGCCCGCCGCCCGGGGCCTCGGGCCGGGGCGGCGGGCGCCCTCCGCGGACGGGGGCGGGCGGGAGGAGGCCCAGGGCGCCCCCTGCGCCGCCAGCCCCGAGGAGCTGGTGGCGGCCGCCGGCGAGTGCGCGCGGCGGTGGCCGGCGGCGCTCCTGGGCGCTGGCGCCCTGCAGGAGGCGGGCGGCGAGGCCCCTGGCGCCGCCGCCGAGCCGCTGAGCGAGGCGGACCTGCGCACGAGCCTCGAGGGGCGCAGGAGCGGTGTGAGCACAAGCTTTCGGAGGTCCGCGCGGAGTGCTGGGATCGGCGCTGGGCCCCTCTCCTGGGAGAGGGGGCGAAGGTACGACGCCGCTGCCGGTGCCTCGTTTTCGCCTTGGTGGGCCTCCTGGGATGCCCTCGTCGCCACGGCCGGATTGGCGTCGAAATTCTGGTCAGAACGCATTTCGGGAGAGGTCCAGGGAACAGCGGTATCAGTACCTTTTGGTTCCCCCCTCCCTGGCGCGCGGAACGCGCCAGGGGCGGCGCCGGAGGCGCTGCCAGGTGGGCCCAGCGCCGATCGAAGAAGTCCGCGCGGACCTCCGAAATTTGAGGTTCATAGTTTATACCGTTCATTGTCCCTCGAGATCCGGGCCGACGTCGTCCGGACCCGCGCGGGCGACCCGGTGTTCCAGCAGGCGCTCCTCGCCCAGACATCCGACGACGAGTCTTTTTTAATCTGGGCGTTGTTCCGTCATGTCGGCGTCTTGGGCACGTTTCCAGCCCCCAGGATCATCAGAAAATTGATCCGGGACGAAAGACTGTCCCAAGCGAAGTGTTCGGGAGTTCTGGGGCCTCGGATTGAACAAATCACATCGTCGGATGTCTGGGTGGGTGTTTTTCTGTTGGGACGGGGGGGGCTTCGCGGGCTTCCTTCCGGAGGGTTCTGGATGCCTCCGGAGAACTCTGCAGAGACTTAGGGGGGTCTCCGTTTTTTATTTTTGAAACAAGATAAGATCATGTCAGCCACCGTGGACCCCAAGCAACATGTTCCTAGGAATCTATGTTGTGCAATCTATGTTGTGCAATTTATTTCTGTTCGCAGTGCGTTTTCAACTCCACAGCTCGCGCAATCATCCCACCCACCCACCCGCAATTTGGTTTGCAGGACACATGCGGTGGCGATTGCGACGAGTGCTTGACGTTGGCTAGTCCATTTCCGCGGCCGCGCCAACCCAAGCACGCGCGCGCAGCGGCCAGCTGGTTTGGCGCGACCGACGCGGCCGCGGTGGCGCTGACCGCTGGGCACATCCCAGCGGGCACTTCAGTGCGAGTCGGCGACTTGGGCGGGCGCGGTATTAGGGCAACGTCGACAACGGTAGACACGATGATGATAGTAGCGATAATGGTGACGGTGTTGACATCGACGACGGCGCGGCCAGTGCAGGCGCCGATGCTGATCGCGCCGGCGACGATGCCAGCGCCCTCGCGTCGGTGATGAAGCTTCGGGAAAGAGCTCGACATGCGCGCGCAGCCGACGCGCGAGAGTTGTCCGCGTATTTTTATTCGACACGGATCGTGCCCCCCCCAGCACGCGCGCAAGGACGCGCGAGTGATGTCGGCATGCGGCGCCAGAGTCCCGTTTGGCTGATTTCCATGGAAAAAGTTGGGGAACCAGCGCTTTTCGTTTGAATTCGCAAGAGCGCGAACGCACGCTTTGCTTTGTTGAAAACTGATATATCGAAGTTTTTGGGCACTCGCTTTTGAAATCGTCACGAAACCAAAGGTTTTTGTCGGATTTCGGTATGCGCGCGCGACGACGCGCGCGTGTGCACTTCGCCGCGATTATTATTATTTTTCCTTGTGTGGTTTTTTGGCAAATTATGGTCCTCGCGATGGCGCGCGCGCAAGGGTGTCCGAACGATTTCGACATGCGCGCGCGCGAAACCCGTTTGATAAAATTTTCCGAAAATGATGAACCAATGTTCTCTGAAGAATTCGCAAGAGCGAGCGCTTTTCTTGTTGAGCATCTGTGTTGCGAAACCTAGTGTATTTGTATGTTTTTTGGACACTCGATTCTGACATCCTGGTGAGAAGCGAAGGTTTTGAACGGATTTCGGCATGCGCGCGCGACGACGCGCGCGCGTGCGCTTCGTTTTTTCCTGCAGGGGATTTTTGCAAATATATCATTTTTGATGAACGAGTGCGCGAACGCATAGTACTCTTTTGCAGAGGATGGCTGGGGGGATACCAGCCCGGCTGGGGTGGTAAGAACTCTGGTTTAGGATGGGCGATGGGGCCGAATCATGTGTAATGTGCAGTGCGACAGGGGGATCGGATACTTCCGCCCTCAGGAGGGTGGTCGAATCCGTTCTCTTGTAAGAAAGGAAAATAGATGTGCTGCAATTTATGTGGTGCGATTGCTTTGTGCCAGCGAGTGGACGCATCCCCATGCTCCTGCAAACATCCCACCCACGCACCCGCAATTTGGTGTGCAAAACCCATGCGGTGGCGATTGCGATGTATGCTTGGCGTTGGCTGGTCCATCTCCGCGGCCGCGCCGACCCTAGCACGCGCGCGCGGCGGCCAGCTAGTTTGGCGCCGCCGACGCGGCCGCGGTGGCGCTGGCCGCTGGTCGCGTCCCAGCGGGCATTTCATTGCGAGTCGGCGATTTGTGCGGGCGCGGTATCATGGAAACGCCGACAACGATAGACGCGATGACGATAGTAGCGATGCTGGTGGCGATGTCTGCGACGACGGCGGCGCCGCCCGCGCGGGCGCCGATGCCGATCGCGCCGGCGACGATGACAGCGCCCTCGCGTCGGCGATGAAGGTTCGGGAAAGAGTTCGACGTGGGCGCGCGGCCGACGCGCGAGAGTGGCCCGCGTGGTTTTATTTGACGCGGATCGTGCCCCCTTCCAGCGCGCGCGCGAGGGCGCGCGAATGATGTCGACGTGCGGCGCCAGAGGCACGCCCGGCAGATTTTCATGAACATGTTGAACGACCTATGTTTCTTAAGAATCCGCATGCGCGCTAATTTGAAAACTGATGTTGCGAAGCCATGGGTTTTCGATTGTTTTTTGGGTAATCTCTCCTGCGATCGATGCGAAACCAAGTTCCCTGAAGGATTTCGGCGTGCGCGCGCGACGACGCGACGGCGCGCGCGCGTGCATTTCGCTCCGTTATTTTGCGAATGATTCTCGTGGCGGCGCGCGCGCCAGGGTGTTCGGGCGATCTCGACATGCATTGCGAAACTGGATGGTTTTATATGTTTTTGTGATGCTTCATTTTGCAATCCTTTCGAAACCGACGGTTTTTGGAAGATTCTGGCATCCGCGCGCGACGACGCGCGCGCGTGTTCTTTGTCTTTTTGGTTGGAAGGGGTTTTTGGATTACATTTTTGCAGAGGACTTGCGCGGGCTGGGATGGCATGGGATCGCATTTAGGATGGGCGATGGGGCAGGGTCATCTGTAAATTGCAACGCAGAAAGGTGGGCCGGTAAAGCCGGGGGGGATCTTTTTTTTTTTAAGAAGGAGAATCTATGTGGTGCAGTCTATATTGTGTAAATTATGTGGTGCGATCCATGCAGAGTGATCGAAGTGCTTCAATATATATATATATATATATATATATATATTTATATATATAGCATATGTACATTTATATATGTATATATTTACATATCAAACACTACGCGTTGTGCTCTGCGCGTGGTGCAACATATGTTGTGCAATCTATGTGGTGCAATCTAGGCGGTATATCTAACTGTTGTTCGCAGTGAATTGTCAGCTCCACTGCTCGCGCAATCGTCCCGCCCGCCCGCCAGGAACTTGGTTTGCAAGGCGCATGCGGTGGCGATTGCGATGAATTCTTGGCGTTGGCTGGTCCATCTTCGCGGCCGCGCCAATCCAGGCGCGCGCGGCGGCCGGCTAGTCTGGCACGACCGACGTTGCCGCGGTGGCGCTGGGCGCTGGGCCACATCTCAGCGAGCGCTCCCGTGCGAGTCGGCGACTTGGGCGGGCGCAGCATCGTGGCAGCGTCGACAATGGTAGACGCGATGATGATAGTGGCGATGCTGGTGGCGATGTTGACAACGACGACGGCGCGGCCAGTGCGGGCGCCGATGGTTCCCGCGCCGGCGACGACGGCGGCGCCCTCGCGTCGGTGGTGAAGTTTTTGGAGAGGGTTCGACGTGCGCGCGCGGCCGACGGGGGAGAGTGGCCCTCATGGGATGATTTGACGTGAATCGTGCCTCCCCCTAGCACGCGCGCAAGGGCGCGCGAGTGATGTCGGCATGCGGCGCCAGAGGCCCGTTTGGCAGAATTTCATGGACACGTTGAGGAACCTATCGTCTTCTTCAGATTTCGCAAGTGCTCGAGCGCGTTCATATATATATATATATATGTATATATGTATGTATATATATATATGCATATACACACATATTTAGTTATTTATTATATATCTATATGTATATATATATGTATATATATATATATGTATATGCATGTATGTATATATATATGTATGTATATATGTACATGTATATATATACACATATATATACTGACTCTGCGAAACCATCTTTCGTTTTGGATTATTTTTTTTGACACTTGGTTTTGAAATCGTTGCCACACCGGAGGTTTTTGACGGATTTCGGCGTGCGCGCACGACGGCGCGCGCGCTCGCGTGCACTTCGTTGTTTTTATTTTTATTGTTGTTGTTGTTGCTGCTGTTGTTGTTGTTGTTGTTGTTGAATATTATTTCTTCTAAAGAACAATTATTGTTGGGCCCCCTGGTGCACGCCCCCCTCGCCGCGCCTAGGCCGCAGCCACATTTTCATCATTTTCGTGAGGAAGTCTCAGGCAAAACGGGGGAGTCCGGATCCGGTTGTTTTGTTGACGCCCGCTTTCCCTGTCAAAAAACAATATAAAATGACATGTCTTGTTCTAACATAGCCAAACTTCAAGAATCCTTTGCAAACAATGACACGAAGTGCACACTCGCGCGCGCAAGATGAAATCCTTCCAAAACCTTAGTTTTCGTAGCGATTTTAACATAAAAACATGAAAAACCCAATGGTTTTTCAAAAAAAAATTCAAAAATTCATCCCGCGCGCTCTTGCGGATTTCTTAGGAAACCCAATACTTTTTCAACATTTCTGTCAAACGGGCTCTTGCGAGCAACTTTTTCACGTGCTTCGAACTTCTGCAACAACGGTTGCGCGCCTGCCAGGGCCATCATCCCTGTCAAATAATACCATATGGGACACATTCGTTTTTTCTTCGCGCGCGCACGCCGAAATCTTCAAACACCATTGGGTTTCTTAAGAATTTCAGCACCGCGTATCATAAAATCGCACGAATCGCACCGTAGGTCCTCGAAAAACACGTGCACGGATTTTCAAAATTTCTACCCGCGCGCGCTGTCCGAATCCTTAAAAACCAATGGTTTTTCAACATTTATGTTACATGAGCTCGCGCGAGCTACTTTCGCAAGCTCTTTCAACGGCGTTCGCGCGCCTGCCAGGGGCCACAATCCGCCAGTGTAGTAGCCACGCGCCAGTGTAGTAGCCACGGTCGTCCGCAGGCCACGAAGTGAAGTGTCCGAACGTCATAGGGCGGGAAGCTGGGTGTGGGTGGTGGCGAAGAGTCGTTTGGAAATGTGGTAGAGCTTGAACCGGCCCCCCCACAAAGTGGGGGTATTGGCGGGCGTCGTATGAAAACCCTGGCACTGGTGAGAACGGAGTGTCCCCACGTGCTAGTAATTGTTGTTGTTGTTGTTGTTGTTGTTGTTGTTGTTGTTGTTGTTGTTGTTGTTGTTGTTTTTATTGTTTTTCTTATTCTTCTTCTCTTTCGGGGGTGCAAAGGGTTCCCGCGACGGCGCGTGCGAAAGTTTGATCGGGCGGTTTCGACGTGCGCGCGCGCGAAGCCCGTTTGATAGCACTTTTTGACAATCATGAAAAACCACTAGTTTCTCAAGAATTCGCGAGACCGCGGGCGCGGGCTTTTTTTGAAACTCTGTGTTGCGAAACGGTGTGCGTAGATGTTTTTTGACGCTCGATTTTGAAATCCTTGCGAAACCTGGGGTTGTCGAAGGATTTTGGCATGCGCGCGCGATGGCGCGCGCGCGTGTGCAGTTCGTTCGTTTTTTTTTTTTTTTTTTTTTTTTTTTTTTTTTTTTTTTTTTTTTTTTTTTTTTTTTTTTTTTTTTTTTTTTTTTTTTTTTTTTTTTTTGTTTTTTTTTTTTGTTTTGTCAGGGGATTCTTGAATGCAGATGGTTCTTGAAAAGCGAAGACGCGCCAGTAATAGTTTTTTTTCGCAGAGGATGGCGGGGGGTGCCGATGCTGGTTCCCCCCCAGGATTGTGAAAATACGTATCGTGGATGGACGATGGGGCAGAATCGCATGAAGTTGGCAATGCGGGGAGGGGGGCGCACAATCCCATGGGGGGGGGGGGGGGTAGAAAGAGGAATTCGCCGATGCTCCGCCTGAGACTGGCAACTCCACTGCTCGCGCAATCATCCCGCCCATTTGCCCGCAACTTGGTTTGCAAAACCCATGCGGGGGCGATTGCGATGTATGCTTGGCGTTGGCTGGTGCATCCCTGCGGCCGCGCCAGCCCGCGCGCGCGGCGGCAGCCTAGTTCGGCGTAACCGACGCGGCCTCGGTGGCGCTGACCGCTGGGCGCGCCCCAGCGGGCATTTCAGTGCGAGTCGGCGACTTGGGCGGGCTCGGTATCATGGCAACGTCGACGCTGGTAGACGCGATGATGATAGTGGCGATGCTGGTGGCGATGTTGATAGTGACGACGGCGCGGTCAGTTTCGGCGTCGATGCTGATCGCGCCGACGACGATGACGGCGCCCCCACGTCGGTGATGAAGGTCTTGGAATGAGTTCGACACGCGCGCGCGGCCTGCGCGCGAGAGTGGCCCGAGTGGCATTATTTGACGTGGGTCGTGCCCCCCCCGGCGCGCGCGCAAGGGCGCGCGAATGATGTCGGCGCGCGGCGCGAGAGGTCCGTTTGGCCGAATTCCATGGGCACGTTGAAGAACCGACGGTTTTCTCGAGGATTCGCAAAAGCGCGAACGCAAACTTGTTTGAACATTTTTGGTGCGAAACCATATGTTTTGATATTGTCTCGGGGCGCTCATGTTGAAGTCCCGTGCGAAACCATTTTTTTCTTTTCCAGAATGTACGCATGTAGGTATGTATGTATGCATGTATGTATGTATGTATGTGTGTATGTATGTATGTATATATGTATGTATGTATGTATGTATGTATGTATGTATGTATGTATGTATGTATGTATGTATGTATGTATATATGTTTGTATGTATGTATGTTTATCTATACAACACATATTATCAATGTATTATGTGCATGTGAGTTCGCGCGCGTCGTATTTTTTGCAGAGGATGAGAGGGGGGTCGCCGCCGGTTTAGGTGGGATGATTGGAGTTCATATTTCGGATGGACGATGGGCCAGCATCATATGTAAATTGCAATGCGAAAAGTGGGGATCACCGTGGGGGTGTATAATCTGATTTCTTCCAAGAGAAGAGAATTTACTTTGGCTTCCTCGCGCGTGTCCACCTCCCACGCTCGCGCAAACATTCCATCCACCCACCCGCACGTTGGTTTGCAAAACCCATGCGGCGGCGATTGCGATGGCTGATCGGCGCTGGCTGGTGCATCGTTGCAGCCGCGCTAGCGCGCGCAGGCTCGCGCGCAAAGCGGCCAGCTAGTCTGCCACGACCAACACCGCCGCGGTGGCGCTGACCGTTGGGTACTGCCCAGCGCGTTTCGCAGGCCGCGTTGACGCGCGGGCACATCAGTGCGGATCGGTGATTCGGGCGGGCGCGGTATCATGGCGACGTCGACAACGGCAGACACGATGATGATAGTAGCGATGGTGGTGGCGATGATGATGACAATGACGACGGCAAGGGCACTGATGGCGCCGATGTTGATCACGCTGGTGACGATGATGGTGCCTTCGCGTCGGTGATGAAAGTTTAGGGAAGATTTCGACATGCGCGCGCGGCCGGCGTCCGCGAGTGGCTCGCACGGTGTTGTTTGTCAATGATCGTCCCCCCTCCCAGCGCGCGCGCAAAGGCGCCCGAATGATATCGTCATGCGCTCGCGAGAGGCCCGTGCGGTCGCATTTGGTGGTTTTTGTCGACATTTTTTTTTTTAAAAAAAAGCTCTGCTACTCTTAAGAGTTCGAAAGAGCGCGCGCGCATATGTTTGAAAACTCGTATCGCAAAACCATATGTTTTTTTTGGACACACGATTTTGCAATCCCTACGAGACCTAAGATTTTGAAGGAATCTGGAGTGCGCACGACCACAAGCGCGTGTGCAATTTGGTCCATTATGGTGGAGGGTTTTGATCACTGATGATGTTGGTGCGCGTGCATCGCATTATTGACAGGGGGAGGGGGCTGGTCGATCACCGGACTGCCAGGGATGGTGTGAGTTCATGTTTCGTATGGGCGGGTGTGAGAATCATACACGAAAAGCAATACGAAAAGGTCACCTGTTAACCCTGGGGTGGATGGTAGATCTTAATGTTCTTGTAGAGGGGAGAATCTATGTGATGCAGTCCTTGTTGCGGCGAGAAGGCTGCGACGGAACGGCGGCGACGGCGGCCACATAGCCGTCAGACCGACCGTCATGCCCAGACGACGGGCGGCGACGAGGCGGCGACGGGGCGGCGGCGGCAGCCACATATCCGCCAGACCGACCCGACCGTCAGGCTCAAACGACGGGCGGTGACGAGGCGGCGACGGGGCGGCGACGGCGGCCATACAGCCGCCAGACCGACCGTCAGGCACAATTCTTCAGAAAAGAAGCGAAAACCCTTAAGCGCAAGCACAGATCAGGGAAATTTGTTTATTAGACACGCTGCATGTTTATATTTCCCAAGAGCCCCCACCTGGAGCTCCACCACGGCCCCAGTGGGTGCGTTCGCATGTCGCCGCCCCGCCCATTTTAGCACACCCCTCGCACGTTTCGGGGCCCACAGGGACGCTGTACTCCTGTTGCCGCCGTTGTGGTCGTCGTCGTCGTCGTCGTCGTCGTCGTCGTCGTCGTCGTCGTCGTTGTCGTCGTCGGTGTCGTTGGCGTCGTCGTCGTCGTCGTTGCACCCCTCCTGGAGTTCAGCGCAGCTCCGGCATGCTTGCTCCGCAGCCGCCTGTCCTCACTGCCCCGTGGCGCGCAGTGCAGCATGAGGAGAGGGCCGCAGCCTGCGGTGCAGAAAGCTGCATTGGTTTCGGCCCTTCTCCAAGCGGATGTCGTTTCTGCACTCTGCAGCAGGCCAGGCTGCGCGAGCGCCTGGAGTCTCTGCTGGTCAGCTTCTGCGAGCGAGAGGGCGTCGGCTACACCCAGGGCCTGCACGAGGTGGCCGCGGCCTTCGTGTTCATCGAGGAGGCCGCGCCCGACAGCCACTGGACCCGTGCCACTACTCTGAGCTGCTTCGTAGCTTTCGTCAGGCGGTTCCTGCCCTACTACTACGACAGCGAATCGTTCATCGCCCTGCACATATCCCTGCTCTTCTTCCGCCAGCTCACGTTCTACCATCACCCGGACTTGCACCTCCAACTCGAGGAGTCCGGTGTGTCTCCCTTCATCTACGCGACGCCGTGGTTCCTCACCCTCTTCGCATCGCGGACGCCGATGCTTGTCTTGCTCAGATTTTGGGACAGGTTTATGCACCTTGGCGAGGCGCCGTTTATGCTTTTCATTGCGGTGGCCATGCTGCTGGACCAGAAACGGGCCATCCTCTCGGCTGCGCAAGAGGATACCGTCCGTGCGGTCGTGCGCGCCGGGCTCGTGTCTTACAGTAGCCTGGACACCGTGTGGGCCTTTGCCAGGGAGCTGCAGGAGAGCACGCCCAAGTCCTTCGTCGTGCGTCTCTCCCGCGTGCTGAAGGCTTGAGTAGCAGATCGACCACATAATTCATGTACCCCAAACTTGACAGGTTCTTCGAACCAGCGAATATTTGTTTTCGAATTCTCGCAGACCTACGAACATTCTGCATCTTGTTCGTTGGTTCGACGCGCAAGTCACGTGTGGGGCACATCCAGGCTGTAGCCGATCCCCTGCTCGACAGGCGGTGGAGAGCAAGCGCAGCACGCTGGACGCGGCCGGCGAGGCCCCGTGGGCCGAGCGCGTCCGCTGCCGCGTGGAGCGCGACCGGCACTTCGTGCTGCTGCCGGCGGAGGTCACCGCGCACCTCGCGCGCGCGCGGCGGCCCTGCGGCGCTGCCGCCGAGCTCGACGCGGCGGAGCGCACGGCGGCCGCCGGCGCGCCCGCCCCGGGGCTGCCAGACCTGCGGCTGCTGCTGCTCGACGTCAGGCCGCACGAGGAGTGGCGCGCGGAGCACCTGCCGGAGGCGCTCGACGCAGATCCGGGCGTGGCCAAGACGTGCCCCTGGCCCACGGTGCCCCCCACGATGTCCAAGGAGGCAGCCACGGTGTCCAGGGCACCCCTCCCGAGGCCCAGGCGCACTCCAGAGTGGAGCGAAAAGCTGGGGGCACCTCGGGCCAGGGGCGCCTTGAGCAACCCCCGAGTATGCCCTGAGAGCCCGGCGTCTCGATCTTTTCGAGCAGGGCGCTGTCGCCCAGTGTCGGGCCCCAGGACCACCACAGGTCGATCCAGCCCGAAGAATGCGGCAGAAAGATGGGGTCCAGGGCTCTCGGCGTCACCCCAACATACTTCCACTATATGTGCGTCGCCCCCCCAGGGGCGACGCGCGCACCGAGAAATCTTATAGTAGATGCGTCTTGGCGGGCGCTTTCTGGCCACACCGCTCGGGAAACGATACACTACAAGATGGGTATCATATGTGTTCGGGTCGGACGCGCGCCTCCAAGGAGAACATAGAGTGCTAGTAGGTCTTTGTGCGTCCCAGGCTCCTGTCGTGACTTTCCGCGACGCTGCAACAACGTTCGACCGACCCGGATCCTGTATAAGGGGATGACATGGCCGTTTTTCTGAGGGATTGTGCCGTCTTGGGCCAGATCTGGGGCCCCAGAGAGCCCAGACCCTCGCGTTCCCCTCCGAACATCGTTGACGTTGAGAACTTCTCCCCGCGCACGCGCAGAGGTCCGACGATGTGCGTTTTCCACGCAGGCGCCCTTCCTCGATTGTCGACCTCTGGGGCCCTGGGGTCGGGCCCTGGGGCTGTCGGCAGCGGGCCCAGGGCGAGCAACTGCCCCAGGGGGAACAGGTCGGACCTGGGTCCGCGGGCGGAAGAACCGTCTCGTCGGATGTCGGGGCACACCACGTCGCGTGGTCGGCCAGGGAGCCAAGCGAGGGGGCTCGGCGCATGGTTGCGCGCGCTCGGGCGACCTGGCACAGCTCGGGAAGCTGAGGCGTCTCTGTGCACCGAGCTCCTTGGCGGACCGGACGACTCGGTGTGCACCCAGAGGTCCGGAGTCACGAGGCAATCGCAGCATCGTAAGAAAACTCAACCAGAACCGTGGGCCCCCTCTTTCTGCGCCCGTTGCCCGGTCGATCCGTGATGGTCCTGGGGCCCGACCCTGGGCGGAAATGCCTGGTGTGGAAACGTTGCGACGCCAGGACTTCAGGCCTCCTCCTCCCCCCCCTCCTCCTCCTCCTCCTCCTCCTCCTCCTCCTCCTCCTCCTCCTCCTCCTCCTCCTCCTCCTCCCCCTCCTCCTCCTCCTCCTCCTCCTCCTCCTCCTCGAGACCGGGGGATTGTGGAGTCCCTCGGGGTTCCAGGGCGCGCGCGCGAGGCTTTCACACTGAGTTCGCGCGTGCGTCTTTCAGTGGTGTGCGTACTCTGTGGCGTCCTCCTCTCCTTCCGCCTCCCCCTCCTCCCTTTTTGTTGTTTTTTGTTTTTTTTCTCCCCCTGATCATGTTGGAATTAGCATCATTGTTTTGGTTAGTTTTTTTTTTCCTTGGGGGGGGGGGGGGGCGGCGAAAAAAAATGAATGCGACGTGGCCTCATCTGCCCTCCTCCCTGGAAGGATTCCTTTTGAACGCCCCCCACAAGAAGGATTCATAGTGAAATCCTCTACAGAAGGATTCCCATCGAAACCCTCCACTGGATGATTCCTACTGAAATCCTCCACATATGGATTCCTATTGAACTCACCCGCAGAAGGATTGATATTGAGATGCTTCGAAAGGAAGAACCCCCCGTTGGCATTGCATTGGCATTGGTTTGGCAACGGTTGGCATCGCATTGGCATTGCGTTGGCATTGCGCTTGGCAGTGCGTTGCTAGTGTGCTTGCATTTCGCAAGCACTGCCCCTCCTCCTCCTCCTCCTCCTCCTCCTCCCCTTTTTTTTTTTTTTTCTCTCTCTCTCTCTCTCTCTTTCCCCCCTCCCCCCCTCAAAAAAAAGAGCAAAACAAATCATGTTGGACATTTTAGCATTTTTTTGTTCTCGGGGGGGACAGGGGGGGGTCGGCGGCGAACAAAAAGGAATGCGACGTGGCCTCATCCGCCCTCCCCCTGGAAGGATTCCTTTTGAACGCCCCCACAAGAAGGACACATAGTGAAATCCTCTACAGAAGGATTCCCATCGAAACCCTCCACTGAATGAAACCTACTGAAGTCCTCCACATATGATGGATTCCTATTGAAATCACCCGCAGAAGGATTGATGTTGAGATGCTTCGAAAGAAAGAACCCCCGTTGGCATTGTATTGGCATTGGTTTGGCAATGGTTTGGCATCGCATTGGCATTGCGTTGGCATTGCGCTTGGCAGTGCGTTGCTAGTGTGCTTGCATTTCGCAAGCATTGCGCTGGCGAGTCCTAATGGAACCCTCCACAGAAAGACTCCGATCGAAACCTTCTACAAGAAGGGCTCCTATTGGAACCCTCCACAAAAACGGTTCATATTGACACCCTCCGCAGAAGGATTCCATGCGAAACCCTCCACCGAAGGATTCCTAATTAAATCTGCCACAGAAGATTTTCCCCATTGGCAGTGCATTGGCATTGGGTTGGGATCGCTTTGGCATTGGTGTGGCATTGCGTTGGCACTGCGTTGGCATTGCGCTGGCATTGCGCCGGCGAGTTCCAACAACTCCCTTCGCACAATGATTCCTATTGAACCCCGACAAGAAGGATTCCGATTGAAGCATCCCACAAGAAGGGTTCACATTGAATTCCCTCACGGAAGGATTCCATTCGAAGCCCTCTATAGAAGGATTCTTCTTAAACCCGGCCACAAACGATGTCCCCCAGTGGCATTGCATTGGCATTGAATTGGGATCGCTTTGGCATCGGTTTGGCATTGCGTTGGTATTGCGTTGGCATTGCGCTGGCGAGTTCTAATGGCTCCCCCCACAGAAGGATTCCTATGAAAACCTTGCACAAGAAAGGGTTCCTTTTGAAAGCCCCCACATGAAGGATTCAAAGTGACCCCCCCCCCACAGAAGGATACCAACCGAAACCCTCCACGGGAGGATTCCTATCGACATCCGCCGAAGAAGGATTCGTAACCAAATCATCCTCATAAGGATTCCTAGTGAAATCTGTTGGAAGACATCCCGCCATCGGCATTGCATTGGCATTGGTTTGGCAACGGTTTGGCATCGCATTGGCATTGCTTTGGCATTGCGATGGCAGTGCGTTAGCAGTGCGTTGGCATTGCGTTGACATTGCGCTGGCGAGTCCTACTCAAACACTTCACAGAAGGATTCCTATTGAACACCCCCACCCAAAAGATGCCTATCGAATCCCCCCCCCACAAGAAGGATTCAAATTGAAATCCCCAACAGAAGGGTTCCATGCGAAGCCCTCCACATAAGGTTTCCGATTGAAATCCCCCGAAGAAGGGTTCTTAGAAGGATTGCGATTGAATCTACCACAAGCAATTCCCCCCATTGGCATTGCATTGGCATTGGTTTGGCATTGCGTTGGCACTGCTTCGGCATTGCGCTGGCGTTTTCGAATGGCTCCCACCACAGAAGGATTCCTTACCTTCCAAAAGAAGGGATCCTGTTGAAAGCTCCCCACATACAATATTCATACTGACCCCCCCTTCGGAAGGATTCCAATCGAAACCCTCCACAGGTAGGATTCCTTTTGGAATCTACCACAAAGGATACCTCCCATTGGCATTGCATTGGCATTGAATTGGGATCGCTTTGGCATTGGTTTGGCATTGCGATGGCAAAGCTTTGGCATAGCGTTGGCATTGCGCTGGCGAGTCCTAATGGCTTCCTCCGCAGACGGACTCCTGAAACCCTCCACAAGAACGATTCCGATTGAATCCTCCTACATGAAGGATTCCTCGTGAAACCCTCCACATGAGGATCCCTATCGAAACCCTACACTTAAGCATTGCTATTGAAATTCTCCGAGGAAGGATTCGTAATGACATCATCCACAAAGTATTCTTATTGAAATCCACCGAACGAAAGGAATCCCCCATTGGCATTGCATTGGCATTGGTGTTGGTTGCGAATGGATGTGTATCGCATCGGCATGCGTTGGCCTGGTGCAGGAGATAAACAAAGAGAGAGAGAGAGAGAGAGAGACAAAGAGTCCGTAGCCATTTTGGCTCATGCCTGCTTGGGCGCCAGGCGGGCGGCAGCGTTGGGTCTCTGCCGCGGTGCGATGGCTCCCCAGGGGATGGCTGCGGGCGGGAGCAGGGCGGCCGACGCGGCGGCGGAGCTCCCAGAGGCTACAGCGGCTGCGCCGTCGCCGTGGCCGACGCGGCGTGCCAGGCAGGGCGCTGCCTGTGGGGCGGCGGCTGGGCGCCTGGCGGCGGCGCTGCGGCGTGTGCTCGACCTCGAGGCGCTCGTGGAGGGCTTGCAAGCCGACCTGCGCCGCGCGGTGGCGGCGGGCGAGGCCGCGGCCCTGGCTGCCTCCTGCGCTGCCTCTGCCCCTGCGTGCGGCGGGGCCGCGGCCGATGGCGTGGGGGCCGCAGGCGGGGCTCCCGAGCCGAAAGCCTTGGCGGCTGAGCTCGTGCAGCGCCTGGCGCTCGTCGCGCCCGTGCTGGAGGCGGACATCGCAGGCACGGACGTGAGCGCCATGGAAGTGGGCAGGCGCAATGTGATCTCCCACCACCCCGCGCTCCCCGCCGCGGACGTGCGGGCGATGCCTCAACGGGAGCTCAATCGAGTTCAGAGCGAAGCGAGGCGCGCACCCAGGCGGGGGAGGTGCAGCAGGGCTGCGGTGCAGCTGCGGAGGCCCAGACCGCCGTGGAGGTGGCCTTCGCTGCATCGGCGGCTGCCAGCGGCTCGCTCGGCGTACGACGCGGCGCCTACCGCCTGGGAGGAAATGGTGGCGAGGCGAGGCCGCGCTGCGCGCAGCGCGCCGCCTCCCTCTGCAGGCGCCGCGTGCCGCGACGCCTCTGCGCCGCCGCCCAGGGTGCCTGCGGCGCCGCGCGGGCAGGCGAGCCCCCCCCGGCGCTGTCGCCGCCACCGGTGATGAGCGGGGCGCGCTGGTGGGCGTGGGGGGCCGAGACGCTCGGCAGGTGCGACACCAACCTGGAGTCCGATGCCGTCCCTGCTTGTCCGCATGGCGGTGTCGTGCAGGACGTAGGGGAGGGTGGGCACCTTGCTCCGGGAGCTGCTGGGCGGGAGTCTGGCGGCGTGAGCGTGGAGAGCGGCATCGGCGACGAGGGCGACCTGCCCCTCTTTGATCTTGAGGGCGGCGTCTCAGGAGGCGTCCGCGACGACTTCGAGGATGTGCTGGAGTGCGAGGGGGAAGGTCTTGGCGGTCGTCATGCTGCTGCGGATGCGCGGGAGGCTGACGCGGAAGATCACGACGATCTTCACGGTGCCCCTCGGGGGGGCATGTTGGGGCTCGTGCTCGCCGTGTCGACGAGGGCCAAGCTCGAGATGGTCATCGTGCCGTCGACGTGGCCTGCGCTGCCGACTCGGTCGACCTTGGTAGCAGGGGTGGCGCGGTCAAGGAGCTGCAGACCGACGCCGTGCCCGACGCGGAGTGCCTGGTGCAGTCCGCCGCCCTGCTGGGGGACGACGCGCCTGCTGGGGGGCAGCCCGTCGTCTCGACTGCCCGCCGTCTCATGGTCCTCCGTGGGCACGTGGAGGCGGCCACGCGCGTAGGCGTGAGCAGGAGGCTGGCTGCCGCCAGGTGCATCCAGTGGCACTGGCGGGACTGGCGCGCCTCTGGGGCCTGCCTGAGGTACACGCTGGCCTGCATTGCTTAGCTCAAGGCGGAGCTGCAGCAGGCTCGCGCTGAGCGACGTCCTGGTCTGTTGGCGAAGCTCAAGAAGGCCAAGCGCGGCAGGTAGTGTGAGTGGGGGTGCGCTTAGGTGCCTGGCCATTTTCGACCGGCACTCTGAGGCGCCGTCGGCCCTGCTGGATGCGTCTCGGGTTTCTCGGCAGTGTCGGGGCCGTCCTGGGGGCACTCGGGCAACCCCCCTGGGGTTCCCTTAGTCCCCTCTTGGGTCCTCGTCGCCACTTGGGCTCGAACGGCACTGTCGGTTATTCGTCCGAAGGATGAGTGCCTGGCGACTTGGCTTGCGAGCAAGTCGTCTCGTTGCGCGGTCTGGTGGCGAGGGGCTGCCGTGCCCCCGCTGGGAACACGCTGTACGCGCGCGGCCAGGCCTCGGGCTGCCCGCCCGCATGCAATCCTGTGGCGTGGGCTGACAGCGTGAGGCTGCCGCGCCCCCGCGGAGCCCCAGCGGCGGGGCCTCGTCCCTCCCGTTGTGGCGCCGAGGGTGGTGCGAGAAAGAGAGAGAGAGAGAGAGACAGAGAGAGAGAGAGAGAAAAATAAATAAAGAGAGAACACTAGAGAACGGTATAACGAGAAAAGAGTAGTATGAGGGGATCACGGCGAAACGAAACATGACAACAACAATCACAGTTTAAGGGTGAAAGAGCGTCTCGCTTGATACAAACCGTATGAATATGACGAGGGGCTCCACAATCCCCCGGCCTCGAGAACGGCTCCTCCTCCTCCTCCTCCTCCTCCTCCTCCTCCTCCTCCTCGTCCTCCTCCTCGTCCTCGTCGTCCTCGTCCTCCTCCTC
>CAUYUJ010020229.1:73482-93482 GCA_963575745.1 Prorocentrum cordatum
AGGAGGAGGAGAAGCAGGAGGAGAAGCAGGAGGAGGAGCAGGAGTAGGAGCAGGAGCAGGAGGAGGAGGAGGAGGAGGAGGAGGAGGAGGAGGAGGAGGGGGAGGAGGAGGAGGAGGAGGAGGAGGAGGAGGAGGAGGAGGAGGAGGAGGAGGAGGAGGATATGAAGAACAGAAAGGTGGGGAGGAGACGGCTTCTTGTGGCCATCTTGGGGCTTCCTGGGGGCCTCCTGGGAGCTTCCGGAAAGTTTCTTAGGGGCCTCTTGGGGGCCTCATGGGGCCTCTTGGGCAGTCAGGGACTCTTGGCCCGTCTGGCGCCTATGAAGGCCGCCTTGGGGGCCTCTCCAGGCCGAGGTGGGCCTCTCGGGGCGGTTCACGGCCGGAGGCCTCTCGGAGGCTTCTTGGGCAGTCGTGGGCGGTCGGAAACCCGAGCAGGTGAGAGCCTCGAAATCTGTCAAACACCTGATGGCATCAGTGGTTCTGGCCTCCTCGGGCTCTCCAGGTTTGGCCTCTTGGGCCGTCTTGGGGGCTTCTTGATCTGTCGTGAGGCTGTCTTTGGAGCCTCCTGGGCCGTCTTGGGCCATCTTGGGCCATCCTGGCGTCACCTTGGTTGCCTTGAAAGCCGTCCTGGAGGCCATGAGGCTCCCAAGAAGGCCTCGAGACCGATCCAGAGACCCCCAAGACGGCCAAGGGGGTCTCCAAGAGGCCCTCCAGGAGCGCCCGAGGAGGCCAACACCATTGATGGTAGCTAGGTTTTGGACAGGTTTTGGGGTTCTGACATGTCTGGGTTTCCAGCCGCCCAGGGCCGCCCAAGAGGCACCCTGTGGGCCGCCTTGTTGCTCGCTTGGGGCGCGTCGGGGCCGTCTTGAGACCCTCTTGGGGAGCTCCGTGGGCGATCTTTGGGTCCTGTTGGGCCGACTTGGGGCACTCCTGGGGGCCCCTTCGGGCTGTCGTGGAGCTATCTTGAAAGCCTGTTGGAAGCCTCTCGAGCCGTCTTGGGTGGTCGGGAACCCGAACAGGCGCGAGCCTCAGGGTCCTTCAAAGACCCAGTGGAAGTCAATGGTTTTGGCCTCATCGGGCTCGCCAGGAGTGGCCTCTTGGAGCTCTCTCGGGCCGTCTTAAGGGGGCCTGTTGGGCCGTCTTGGGGCCCTCCTGGGCTATCTTGAGCCGTCTGGAGGCTCTCTCGAGAGGCTCTTGAGCTGTCTTGGGCCATCTTGGGCCGTTTTGTTGTCGTCTTGGCTGTCTTGGAAGCCGTCTTGGAGGCCATCTTGGCCGCCTCGAGGCCGACACGACAGCCAGGCAGCACTTTCACAAGGGACGCTTTGGCAGTGGCGCGCGCGGCGAAGGGGGGGGGCCTCAAAACTCTACAAAACCTTCCAGGCAACCAGCCGCGTATTAGAACACGCCCACTCAGTGCAGACACGGTGGCGGATCGCCACTGCCCCCCCAGTGTAAGCAGCAAGCCGGACTCCTGACTAGTCTGCGGCCAGCGTGCCCCGCTGGCGCTCTGAGATCTGCACTCTTGAGTGCCGCAGCCCTCGATGTCGGCAGACACTCCCTCGACTGCACGAGCGATGTTGTTTATAGACAGAGGGGTCGACTGCGCCGACATCTGCGCGCAAGCTGTTCGCGCAAGTCCGCGCGTGGGCGCGCTCTCTTTTCCTCTGACTGAAGCCCAGGGTGCAGCTCAGGGGGGAACCTCCGATGGCGACTCAGACCTCTGAGGGCCGCCAGACATAGCCGAAGGCACCCAAGGAGCCTGCGAAGACCTCTCAGGCCACCGCGTCCTTTCGATGAGCATCCGAGAGCCTCCGAGGACCTCCGAGGACCGCCGAAGGGGAAGAGGACGACGACGACGGCGGCGGCGGTGGCAGCGACAACGACGGCGACGGCAGCGGCGGCGCCCATGGCGGCGGCGGCGACGGCTCCCGAGGCCGTGCTCGGCGTCCTCGGCCGCGTGGCGGAGCTGTTTGGGGTGCGGCGCGTGCAGCTCGACGCGGAGGACAGCGGCTCGGGCAAGCTGGTGCAGGACGCGCCGACCCGCCGCGGCCACTCCTCGGGGCCTCTTCTGGGCCTCCGTGGTCGGACCTCTGTCTGAGCCTCCCCTGGGAGTTGCGCCGACGTCGTCTTCGCTGCCGCCGTCGACGCTGCCATAGTCGTCATCGGAGAGTCTCGGAAGCTCTTCCGAGCCTGGGAGGCTCGCGGAGCCGCCCAGGGTGCTCTCGGGGGTGTCTGGTGGTCTCCGAAAGTCGTCATCGTCGTCGTCATCGCCCCCGCTGCCGCCGCCGCCGCCGCCGCCACCGCCGTCGTCGTCGTCGTCGTCGTCGTCGTCGTCGTCGTCGTCGTCGCCGTCGCCGTCGTCGTCGTCGTCGTCGTCGTCGTCGTCGTCGTCGTCGTCGTCGTCGTCGTCGTCGTCGTCGTCGTCGTCTTTTGAAGAGTATAACATGCATAAGCATACAGTTCGAGAGGTCTGAGCGGATACCTTGGGCCTTCGCCGGGACCCCCCCTAGCGGCGACATGGGAGGGTGGTCAAGCCTCGCCCGCAGAAATCCGCTCGGGCCTTCGAAGGGCAGGATGTGTACAATATTTTCTTAATTTATCGTGGTCGTGATCACCGCCGCCTTCATCCTCATCGTCATCGTCATCGTCATCCTCATCCTCATCCTCATCCTCATCCTCATCCTCATCGTCACCGTCACCGTCACCGTCATTGTCGTCGTCACCGTCATCGTCACCGTCACCGTCACCGTCACCGTCACCGTCACCGTCACCGTCGTCTTCATCATCGTCGTCGTCATCGTCATCGTCGTCATCATCGTCGCGGTTCGTCGTCGGCGTTCGCCCCTCGGAGGGCTTCGGCGCCCAGAGGCCGCGGTGCTTCCCGCGAGCGTGGCTGCCGACGCACTCCGCCCTTGGGTGTTGGGCACGTCGGGGCTCACGGGAGGGCGCTCGGGCTCGTCAACGCGCGCAGAGGCAATGCGAAGGGTGGGGGGTCCCTGGAGGTCGGGATGCGCTTCAGCAGCCGCGGCTCGCTGAGCGGCGTCGGGAGTCGCCCGGGTCGCCCGTCCAGGTCGGACGTCCGCCGGAGACCTCACTGAAGGACCTGGAAGGCGGACGGCGAGGACCACCGGGCGGGATGTGCTCCGGGGGCAACGCATCATCGACCCCCAAGCGTCCACTCATCGCCGACGGGGGCCGCCCTGATAGGCCACCCCGCCCAGGGAGCCTGCGGTTTCGCCGTCGGGGGCCTAGCACCGAGATATCGCCGAAGCATCGCCGATTCAAAGCTCCATGGTTCCCCCCAGAGCTGGTCCCCCGCGAACGTCCCCCCTCAAGCGTGAGGCCGACATGCTTCTTGCCCCCAGTCAACTAGCCTTTTCGCGTCCCGCTGAGGCTCCGACCGCGCCGTGCGTTCGTTGGCGCCGCGACAAGATTACACCAGCAGAGCAGAGCACCCCAACAGCAGCAGAGGTGAAGAGGCGGGTCGAGGAGTAAAGGGTCGGCTATGGGGGACGGGTGAGAGCTGGGCCATGCGCACCTTGGAGGAATCGTAACAATCTGGACCAGACATGCAGCCAGCATTGGGGCGAGAGCACGGTTCCTGAGTACAGCGTGAGGAAGTCTCGTGTGAAACGGCTTCCGGCACCGGGCGTGCACGGGTTCCCCTCCCTTCGTGGGGCTCTTGGTTTCTCAGCACAATGGGAGCCCCCTGGCATAGTGCTGTCACGGAACAAGCCCCCCGACCAAGTACTACCAGCGCATCGGCTTCGAGCCCACGTCCAAGGCCTGCACCAAGAAGGACCTCGCCATGGAGGCGAGCATCGGCGACGTGGCCCAGCTCGCCCCGCCGGCGTGGCTGCGCGGCATGGCGCCCCAGCCGCTGCAAGGAAGAGGGGGTTACCTCGGGCCCCCAGACGTGCAGCGCAGAAGCCCAATATCTTCAAAGTTGGGTTCCCTCTGATTCTTTTGTAGACACCACCGCTCCAAACTCGTTAGGCATACCCGAAACGACCATACGCAAAACGACGATACCCGAAGGGACCACTCTAAACTCGTTTAGGCATGCTCAACGCACTAGTGCATCGGATGCCAACGTAGACTTCTTACGCACGCTCAGCGCCCCTTGCATGCCCGCCTTTGCTTACGCGGGACTGATGTAGCCGCCCAGAGACTCTGGGCCAGAGTCTTAAACTCTGGGCCAGAGTCTTAAACTAAGGACAGGGGGCCCAACTGTCGAGCCTGTGTTCCGACACGTGCTTCGCATCACCGCTGCCCACTCTTTTCTTTGCCCCTGGCCTCATTGCTTGGCGCGTGCCCGTGGCACGGGCACACCGCCTGCGGGATGGGCAGGATGTGGTTGTGAGGGTAGGTTTATTGGGTTGCGGTGACCACACCGTGTGGTGAGTCAGCGTGGATTCGGGGTCACCGCGCGGTTTTGGAATTTGAGTCGCTCGCCGACGATGTCTCGAGCGGCTGTTGCCTCCAGGGCCCCCCCAAAATCGTGCGCCGTGCCGGGCCGCGCGGTGCAGTCTTTGGGGGGGTTCTGAGGTCGCCGCGCGGTCTGTCACCGCACGGTTTTGGGACCCCCACAGACCATTGGGTGACAAGACTCGAGGAGGAGGAGGGGGAGGAGGAGGAGGAGGAGGAGGACCAGTGTAAACCCAAGACTCATCAACGATGTTGGAATCAACCCTCCTTCCAAGCTTCCTTTCATAGGCCCCGACAAGGGTTCATTTCGACTGAGGAAATTGCCTCGTTGGGAGACCACCGTTTGAAGACTCTGAAGTGCGCCAATTCACCATTCTCGGGACTCCAATGCCACGAGTCAACCTGATTGTTGCGTCTTGACCGTCCTGAGTCGTGCCAGAAAACCATTCCTGGGACGTCAACACATCAATGTAACTATTGCGCTCTCACAATCCTGAGTCCTTCCAAATTACAACTTGTGGTACGTTGACAGTCGGAATTCGTGAAACTCTTGCAACTGTTTAAGACGAGTGTGCGCGGGGCTAAGGCGAGAGCCACATTTTCAAACGGAGCCGCCATCACTCCGTGAAACTTCTGCACATTTTTAATCCGAATGTGCGCGGCGCTTAGGCGGGAGCCACATTTTGAAAACCGCCCGCTCTCAAGCCGTACATTTTCGGCACATTAAGAAAGCGAATGTGCACGGCGCTGAGGCGAGAGCCACATGTTTGAAAGCCACCCGCCCTCACTCCGTGAAGCTCTGGCAGATTGTTAAGACGAGTGTGCGCGGCGTCAAGGCGGGAGGCACATTTTGAAACCCACCTGCCCTCAATCTGTGAAGCTCTTGCTCATGTTGAGACCGAATTTGCGCGGCGCGAAGGCGAGAGCCACATGTTGAAAGCCACCCGCGCTCAATCCGTGGAACTGTTGCCATTTTTTTAGCTTCAGGTTTGTAAATGGTGAGGAAGTCTCAGGCGAAACGCCTGGCCCGTCCTTTCGACCGGCCTCGGGGTGCGACAGCGACGAGTTATTTATAAGGAACAAGAAAGGAGGAGGAGTAGGAGGAGGAAGAGGATCAGGAGGATCAGGACGATGATGATGATGATGATGATGATGATGATGATGATGATGATGATGATGATGATGATGATGATGATGATGATGATGATGATGATGATGATGCTGCTGCTGCTGCTGCTGCTGCTGCTGATGATGATGATGATGATGATGAAGATGAAGCTGATGATGATGATGATGGTGATGATGATGATGACGATGAAGATGCAGATGAAGATGAAGATGAAGATGTTGTTGATGATGATGATGATGATGATGATGATGATGATGATGATGATGATGATGATGATGATGATGAGGAGGAGGAGGAGGAGGAGGAGGAGGAGGAGGAGGAGGGAGAGGGGGAAATGGGAGAAGGGGTGGGGTGGGAGAGGGCTGGGGCAGGGGGTGCGTACCTTCCAGAGTTCGCTGGCCAGGACTTGCTGGTGCATCCGGTTGCATGAACGAGCTCCGAAGGGGTGAATGCAGAAATTGCAGCCCTCGAAGATTCAACATCAATAATATTTCATGAGCAAGCTGCAAATAGTACAAGTCCGCCAGAGGGTCCACATTCTCAGCTGGTTGCAGTTGACTGCCGATTAGAATACTGCGTCTCCGAGGTGCCGCCCGCATTCGACGCCCCTGCGTGGCTTTGGTCCCAGGCCAGCTGCGCTGTTACACTTGCTTGCCGTCAACGCATCTGTACGTGCGCATGTGTGTTTGCGTATTATGAGTGCATGTTCCGTATGGTTGCGTAAGTATGTGTACACTCGTGTGCTGACAATAGTGGTGGGCGTGGATATCTTGCCTCGGCGCTGAGATCGTCCTGCTTCTCCTCCTCCTCCTGCTCCTGTTCCTGCTCCTTCCCCTCCTGCTCGTTTCCCTGCTGCTCCTGCCTCCCCTCTTGCTCCCCCTCCTCATCCTCCTTCTCCTGCTTCTGCCGCTCCTCTTCCTCCTTCCGCCTCCCTTCTTCCCTCCTCATCCCATATTCCCTCCTCCTCCTCCTCCCTCCTTCCTCCTCCTCCTCCTCCTCCTCCTCCCTCCATCCTTCCTTCCTCCTCGTCCGCAGCAGGCTATCGAGAGCGGAGTGGCGAGCGAGGCCACGCCGCCGAGAGCTCTTGGCCTCTCCCCGGGGCTGCCCCGCGTCTTCCCTCCTGCAGCTCGCCGTGGGGTGGAGGCCATCTCGGGGTCACTTCGGGCCGAAGGTATGATCTCGGAGGTCGTTTTTTTTGTTGTTGTTTTTGTTTTCTTCTCTTTCCGCTGGTGATAGCTGGCGTGACTGGTGGGAGGGGGCCAGTCACGTCACGATTCGCGCCAGCGCCGTCTGGGAACGCGTAAGGTTGGCCCTTTCTTGGACGGCGCTGGCGCGAATCGTGACGTGACCAGGGGGGGGGCGTGGGGCCAGTCACGGGCGTGATGGCGAACGATGAAAATCGGAGTCTTGTACCCCTTCGCGCCAATTATTCAACTGCGTCGCGCCTCTTGTCCCATCTGCTTGTGGGGTCGTGGAGATTTGAAACTCGCTGGGTGGCAGTAGTGTCACCTCTTGGATTTCCCACGGTCCATCCTGGGGCGCTGTGAAGCCCACAGGTGACGGAAATGCGAGAAAGCCAACGTCTCGCACCACACACGTTTGACTTCTGAAAGCTGTTGGCCTCCTGGACGCGTCTTAGGGGCTGTCTTGGATCATCTTGGGCCGCCTCGGGGCTGTTTTGGGGCCTCTTGGCGCTCCCTTTGGGGCCTCTCGGATGATCAGGGGCCATCATGTGGCCTTCTACCCCTCGGTGCCCGCTCTGGGGCCCCTTTGAACTATTTTGTGGTCCTCTTCGAGCTGAGTTGGGTCCCTCCTTGGACGTTGTCCTGGGGGTCATCGGGGCCCTTCAGGGCCCCGGTCGTTGGCATCTTAGGCGATCTTGGAGCTATCTTGAGGCTTCAGGGCCCCATAGGAAGCGGAACAACGAGAAAGCAAGCCAGAGCGGTTGAACAAGGAGGCGTCTTGGGGGCTGTCTTGGACCATTCAGAGCCGACTTGGGGACTCCTGGGGCTGTCCTGGGGGACTCTGGGGGCCTCCACCCGTTGATCCCTCTCGGGCCGCTCTTGGGCTCTCCTGGGTGATCCTGGGGCTGTCTGGGGGGGTCGTGAGAGCTGCGCCCAGGAGCACAACACTTTCTGATTCGACCGCGCCAGGGCCCTGCCAGAACTTTGTCGGGGTACTCGTCCTTCGGGGACGCCTAGGGGCCGCCACACGCGCGCGCTAACCAGGAATGTAAACATACTCTGCATCTCTTACCGTATATTTTCGCATGCCTTTGTCCCATTGGACTGGCGAATATGGTCGGGTGACTTTTCATGCAGCGGCGTGGCAGTCAGCGGCGCAGGTGACTGGTGCGAGCGCCTCCGACATTCTCTGTAGGGGTACGAGAGTCCCAATGCACGAGAGCAGGTGGTCATTCGTCAACAGGCACGGGGTATTTCGGCCATCCCGCCCTCCTCAAGCCTTTTTCCGCCTCCCGCTCCACCTTCCCCTGTCGGTCTCGGGCTACAGCCTGGACCAGCTCTTCAACTGCATGTGCATATCCTGTGAGGCTTCGCCCAAGCCGTCCATACTGTCGCCCCCCCAGCAGTCTCAAGCAGTCTCTCCGCCTCCGTCACCTCCCCGTGCTCTGGTGCCATTGCTTCCTATATCCCGCCCAGGTGCCTCCTCCCCTCCTTCTGCTGTTCCCTCGGTTGTCCTTCTGCTGCTCCCCTGTTTCTCTTCTCTGGGCGAACGGGATGCGGACGCAGCGCGGGCTCGCCCCAGCCAGAGCCTCGCTTCGTCGGAGGCCCGCTGCGCTGGAGCCTCGCTTCTCCAGAACTGGCTTCGCCAGATTCTCGCTTCGCCGCCATCTCGCCTGGGCCCTGGACCCGCTGCGTCGGAGGCCCGCGCCGAGCCTCTCGCCGCCGAGGCTTGCGCTCTGCCGGAGCGTCGCTTCGCCGCCGCCTCGCTCCGCCAGCGTCTGCCGCGGGCGAGCTCCGACCGGCGGGCGGGCGAGCCCTCCGGGCGGCCGGGCGGTCAGCCCCGTTCTTCGTTCCTGCCTCGCCCGACTGCGTATCACTCACCGGGTGAGGTGAGCGAGCGGAGCGTTTGTGATATGCGGTTCTTCCTTGCGTGCTCGATCCACCCTGTCCTCCTCCATCCTCCCTCTCCTCCATCCTCCCGTCCTTCGAGATGCGCGTGGGTCTTGGATGCGGTCTCTCCAAGGGCGCGATCTTTCACGTGCCGCTTCAACCGCAGCTTCTGCCTGGCCGACTTCGACGACGTGGTCCAGGAGCTGCTTGATGACGCGGAGATCCAGCTTGGGCGAAGCGCCAAGTCATCGAGCGCAGAATGGCAGGAGTGGGCTACCCCGACGTTTGCAAAAGGTGCTGGTGCTGCTCGTCGTTTTCTCGGATGCAAAGGCTGCAAGAGTCGTTCCAGTTCGCTGGTCGACCCCAGCCATTCCAGATGGCGGACGACTGCGTGGGGGAGCGGGGGGGGGGGATGTGGAGCATGCAGGGGTGCAAGCCTGCCCCCCTGCCCGTCGGTGCCCGGGACTGGGGGCCGCTCCCCGAGCTCGCGTGAGACATTGTTCAAAAAGCAGCGCCCTCTGTTCCAGGGACGCCAGCCCTGGGCCAGTTTGGCTTTAACCTGAGGGCCCTCGTGGCCATGTCTGATGCAGGCCTGGTCGCCGTTGCCCTCCTCCTCTCCACTTGTGAGCGCCACCCTTCCCGGCCTCTCGAAAGACTCCGGAGTGCAGTGGTGTGGCCCGCTCAGGCCGCAGGAGGCCACCGTTTAATTGCGCTCATGTATTCGCTGGTCGACCTCTGGGGGCGAGCGAGGAAACCCGTCTTCAAGGCTCGGGGGCTTGCTCATCGGGGCGTCCCTTTTCTGGGGCAAGACACCTAGGGCTGGCTCGTCAGATGCCGCCTTCGATCATGATGTGGGGGCGGAGGTGGCGACGGGGGTGGGGGAATTCTCAGTTGGCGTGTTTAAGTGCTATGGTCGTATCGTCGTCTGACAATTTGGCTTCCCGTTGCGGATGATCTGGATGCCCTTGTTTTGTTCAGGCTTCCGATTCCATGTCCAGGCATGTCGCCGTGCGTCTGGGGAGCTTGGCTGGATGCGCCCACGCGAACACTATGATGCGCGTTTCGTTGTCCTGTGTGATTTGCCGGGATGCGTGAAGTTTACCCCGCGTTGCACCCGCGCGTTATCATGAATGGGTTGAGCTTCCAGCGGGTAGGAAATCGTTTGTCCCAATCTGATATCTTCCTCGCTGCCATCGGGTGGTATTGTGCTCAGGTGTATAAGGTTGGCATGAACTTGCCAGCGCTCAAGAGTGGGTGCGTGCCTTCTGCTGCGAGAGCGTCCTCACATCTGTCGTCGTCCGCGCGTGTCCTCCCATTGCGGAACCGCGCCCGCGTGGGTCCTTTTGGGTGCGTTTTGCTTATTTTCGTATGTTGTTTGTATACATACGATACCAGAGACAAGTCCCAATCACA
This sequence comes from Prorocentrum cordatum, assembly GCA_963575745.1. Taxonomy (NCBI): domain Eukaryota; class Dinophyceae; order Prorocentrales; family Prorocentraceae; genus Prorocentrum; species Prorocentrum cordatum. The sequence continues at coordinate 83,524 of CAUYUJ010020229.1, forward strand.
GTCTTTTTAGGGCTATAGGGCAAGGGGGCTATTGGGCTATAGGGCGATGGGGCTATGGGGGTATAGGGCTATGTAATTATAGGGCTATAGGGCCATGAGGCTACAGGTCTATAGGGCTAGGGCTATAGGGCTATAGGGCCACAGGACTGTAGGGCTGTAGGGCTATAGGGCTACAGGGCTATAGAGCTATTGGGTTCTAGGGCGATAAGGCGATAGGGCTATGGGGCTATAAGTCGATAGGGCTAGAAGGCTATAGGGCTATAGGGCTATAGGGCTATTGGGCTATCGAACTATAGGGCTATAGGGCTGCAGGGCTGTAGGGCTATAGGGCTATAGGGCTATAGGGCTATAGGGCTATGGGGCTATACGGCTATAGGGCTAAAGGCACCCGGGCACCCGGGCACCCTGGCACCCGTGCGGGCCGCGAAATTTGTGACAAACCTTACCTAACCATGTGAAGCCGCTAGGGGCCCTACAGAGGCAAGCCCCGACTGGGGAAAGTATAACTGCCCCCATTAGTAGTATCCATGGTTTTGCGAAATAACCAATGATACCGGAAGCTCCTATCAAAGTCCTTTTAGAGCTAAATAGGGCGGAAGAATTCCGCAATCGGAACACGGGCTCGTCAGCAGAACGCGAGGCCCGCCAGCGGAACAGGGTGGCCCCTCAGGGGAACAGGGGCCGCGCGCGTCAGGCGAACACCTGGCGACCTTTGGCCGAACTCGTTGGCTTCAGCTCTGGTGCTCACCACTGTGCCTCGTCGTCTTCTGGGGGAGGGGGGGGTGCGATATGGAAAACTATAGGCTTGGAGTTCTAGGGGGAAAATGAGGGGGATGGGGTGGGGCCTGGAGTAAGGTTCGGCTTTTCTGCTCCTGTTTCTCATTCCCTCCCTCTCCTCCCTCCTCCCTTCTCCGCCCCCTCCTCCTCGGCCACGGGAACGAGTGGGTGGTCCTCGACCCCGCCGCAATGGGGGGACCCTGGGCTTCGGGGTCAAGGTCCATGATTGAGCCGCTCTCCCCCCTTCTCTGTATCCTCCCTCCTCTTCCTGATCCTCCCTCCTCCCCTCGCGTGCTCCCTCTCTCTCTCTCTCTGTTTTTTTTTTTTTTTTTTTTTTCTCTCTCTCTCTCTCTCTCTCTCTCCATTTTCCCCCCCCCCTCTCTCTCGCCCTGTCTTTTACTTTTGGCTTCAGCGGGCGATTTCCAGGCCGGCCCGCCGGAGTTGGGTGTTTTCGTTTCTTTTAGGTGCAGGCGCGACGCCTGCTCTGGGACCTCCCCCAGGATCTCGGTAACGAAGTTTTGTAGGGCTCGGATATAGAGTGCTCAGGATTCGCGAGGCCAGTCGCCGCACTGCCATGACATGTCTGATCGGCGGCGCCGTGTGGACGCCTGAGCAGCGAAAGTATGCTGCTGGCTTCTCTCCTTCGGACAAGTGCGTATTTTGCGATATACAGGTTGCTTCTCTCGGCCACCAGATGTGTGGAGTTGATTCGGTGCTGAATTGGTCGTCCTCCCAGGACCAGATTGTTCCAGAAGACGTGTACGAGCGTAGAGCGGAGCTGAGGGATCAGGATCAGTTTGAAAACGCCGTGCAGGTCTCGGATTCTCTGGAGCTTGTATGGGCTCCCCTGGCCCCTGTGGCTTTCGACCCTGTCCCAAGCCAGCTCCCTGTATGCTTGTGGGGTGAGACCGAAGCGCCGTGGGGGCGGCGCGTCTACGCCGACGGACGGCTCAGGGCTGGCTAACAACATCCCTGAGCTTCGGAGGTGTGGATGGGCCGTGGTGGAGGTCGGCCCTGGGGGGCTGCCCGTTCGCGCCCGATGCGGCGCGCTCCCTGATCGGGCCCTGTCGGTTCCTCGGCTGAGCGGTTTGCAGTTTTCCAGGCGGTTCGACTCTGCCCCGTGGACGTGGTGGTCGTGTCCGACCGCCTGAGTGCTGTGAGCAGGGGAAGGCGTGGGACTCCCTCGAGGAGTGGATGCCGCGGCGCTGATGTATGGAGATTTATATAATCGATAATAGTGCGTCCGACCCTATGCCCTCCTTTGAGTGGATCCCGTCCCCTCGCGTCTGGATGGAGGCACCAGTGAAAACAAACGCCTACATAGAACTTCGGATTCATGGACTAGGTGGGCTGGCCCCTGTCGTTCACATGTTTGCCAGGAGATCGCGGCAGACCAGTGCCAGACCAATGCCCCTCCTCTTGCCCCTCTTTCACCCTCCTTCTTCCTCCGCCCTCTTCCTCGTCGTCGTCGTTCTCCTCCTCCTCCTCCTCCTCCTCCTCCTCCTCCTCCCCATCCTTCTCCTCCCTCTTTTTGCAGTCTCTTCGCCCTCACCTGGCGAACGGGCGGGACGACCGAGACGGCGATGACGTTTGGACGGCGCCGACGACCCGCGGCGGCGGCGGCGACGGCGGCGGCGCACGCACCCCGCACGCGCCCGCTGCGCCCCGCGCGGCGCTGGCGGACCGCGGAACTGCGCGTGGCCGGTGGCGTGGCCGGAGGGGGCCCGCCTGGAGGCCCGCCGGGGGGGCCCGTCGGCGGCGGCGGCGACGCTGCTGCTGGCGGCAGGCGGCGACACGACAAGCGGCCGCCAGGCTCGTCCCAGGCCGGCGTTGGGGCCGCGCGCGGCCCTGAGAGCTCGTGAGCCGGGCTCGGGCGCCGTCGGCCGGTGGGTCGTCGGAGCCCGTTGTGCGCAGAGCGGGCCTCCAGGCAGCAGCTTCGGCCCCAGACATGGTGGCGTCGCAAAAAATTCAGGACGGGAGGTTTTTCGCTAGTTTCGGCCTTCGGGGGCCCTCGCCGGGCCTCGGGACCGTCAAAACACGGCTCAGGACGAAAAACCGGTCCTGGGGACAGTGTCGGGTTTTGCGGGGACGCCGTCCTGAAAAAATCAGGACGTCGCGTGTTTGGGGCTATGACGTCGGCGGGCTTTTCTTTTTTTGGGTCCTCCTGGGCGCCATCGTGGACCGGGTTGGGCGCAGCTCGAAACATTGGTCCAGACGGCGTCTGCTGTATTGGGGGCCTGGGCCCGGGACTCGTGTCGTCGAGCGGACATGGACGGGAGAGCCAACCCCCCAGGAGTTTTGAAAGTCACACCAGAGAAGAGCCCCATTCAATGGATGGTTTGAAACATTTGGCAGGTAATCGATGGTGAGATCGATTGAGTGAGATGGACGGTGAGATCGATCATGAGATCGATTGAGAGCTCGATGGTGATATCGATGGTGCGATCGATTGAGTGAGATGGTTAGTGAGATCGATGGTTAGCTCGATCGAAGGATCCCGAAATCGGTCCAGAACCAGCAAGTGGGAATCCGGGAACTTGGAACCGGGAACCCGGGAACCCAGCCAGCTATCGAAATCGGCCAGGGACTTTCGCCAAATCTTTCAATATCCGCTTGGACCCCTTCAATGCAAGCGCTGATAGAGAAAAACGCCGTTATTAACGGCGCTTTTCTCCAGGGGAGCCTGCCCGTCTTCAGACCCCGGGGCCGTCAAGAAGCAGTCCGCGTCCAAGGTCGGTCCCAGGCACGGGGTCGAGAGCTCTTCGGGCCCGCGCAAGGACGAGCAGCGACGTCGGGGGTCTCGGATCGAGGACGCCAGCGAAGACCATCGACGACGGCCAAGCTCGGCTTAGGCTTCCTGAGAAGAAGACAAAGTGGCATACACACAAAACAGCGAAATCAGCGCGGACTCTCCGAAAGTTAAATACTTTCGGAGGGTCCGCGCTGATTTCGCGGATCGGCGCTGGACCCTCTTGGCGGCGCCTCTGGGGGAGCTGCACATGGGAGAATTCGGGCTCGCCGATCACGTGGGGAAGCGGCAGCCGAGAACGGGGAAGCATTGGGGAAGCGGCAGCCGAGAACGTGGGCAAGCGCCTTTTTGGCTTCTGCTCGATTGCTGCCCCGCGGCCTTTTCAGCAGTCCCGACTCAAGGCATCATGTTATGAAGTTCCCGCGTGCAGATCTACTCTGGCAGCCGCTCGGTCGCTTTGCTTCTTCCCCACGGGTTCAAGAGCCCTTGGAGCTTACAAGCGGCGCTCTGTATTGAACTCGCCTCCGATGCCCTCGCTCTGGCTGCGCAGAGTCCCAGCCCACGCCCGCGAGAGGTGGCGCTGAAGGTGGCATCCTCCTGCGGCAAGATCGATATCGACATGCGCATGTTGAGTGCGTTCGACGTCGAGCTCGCTTGTGCCAGAGGACCTGAGCCCACGGGCTTTCTCACCCCCACCTTGCTCGCCATTCGGGCGGCAATCGCCTGGGGATCTGCAGTTGGCCGCGCCTCCTGAGAATGCCCCCCCGCGCCATTTCAGCCTTCGACCTGGCAGTCTCTCCGACTCCAGCTCCCACTGTGACTCTGGCTCCCATTCCCCCGAGTCCAGCGCTTAGTCGTGTCGATTTTCCGACCGTGGGCTCCGCCTCTCCGACTCCGGTTCCCATTTCTACGATTCCGGCATCCGATCTCATCTCTCCGATTCGGGCTTCGACCCGACTGCAGCCTCTGAGCTGCCAGTCCATCTTTTGCTGGCGCCCCGACGCCCACCCGCTGCACCCGCGTAGGTCCCTCCTGTGCGGGACTGTTTGTCTGTCAGTCTGTCTTGGGTCCGGGGGTCAGCAAGTAAAGCCACCGGTCAGGTCGGCCGCGCATCGCCACGGCATGCACGGGTTACTCGAGAGATGTTGCGGCCGCCCCGATCCCTTTACCTTCTCCTCCTTGTTCTTCTTCTTGCTATTGTTATTATTGACATTATTCATAGTCTTCTTCTTTATCGCAAACACAGTCCTAACAGTAGTATTACTCATCACCATTCGCATCACCATCATTATCATCATCATTCCAGTTATTATTATTATTGTTATCATTACTATTATTATTGTTATTATTATTATTATTATTATTATTATTATTATTTTTATTATTATTATTATTATTATGATTATCAGTATCAGCATCAATTTAAATATCGTTAGCAGTATCCTTATCACTATCGTTATGATTACCATTCACATCATCAGTGTCATTATCAATATCATTTGCATTCTCATTATGGTTATCCGTGTCATTGTCCGTATCGTTCTAATTCATGAGCGCCATCATCATCACCATCACCATGATCATCCTCATCATCATAATCGCCATCATCCTCATCAGCACCACCTTCATCATGATCATCATCATCAGCATCATCATCACCACCATCATACATTACTCGACGCGGAGATTCCCATATGTGCATCTCATAGTGATGGCAAACTTCGGTAGAAGACATGGTCCTTTTCAACATCAGAGTGTCAGCGACTCCAGGTGAAAATCGAGGCCGAGAGAGACGCCGACGACTACGACGACTTTAAGTAGTTGCTTCCTCCTTCCGTCCTCCTCCTCCTCCTTGTCCTCCTCCTCTTTCTCCTCCTTTCCTTACAAACACCTGTCAGGAAAATCCATCCGTGAAGACGAGAACGGGCCCGTGCAATACCCCCTGGCGCCCCCCCCCCACTGGGAGTGCTGAAACCAGCGCCTCGCCTGAGATATCCTCGGAAACTGCTCCGAAAGAGAGGGATATTGAGCACCCAAACAGGCAAACCGCCTGAGACATCCCCCCAATCTGGGCGCGAACCGGCCCGTGAAATATCCCCTGGCGTCCCCCCCTGGGAGTACTGAAACCAGCGCCTCGCTTGAGACATCCTCGGAAACTGTTTCGAAAGAGAAGGATGTTGGGCACTCAAACAGGCAAACCGCTTGAAGCCCCCCCCCAATCTGGGCGCGAACGGGCCTGTGATATACCCCCTGGCGCTTCCCCCCCCCCCTGGGAGTACTGAAACCAGCGCCTCGCCTGAGACATCCTCGGAAACTGTTCCGAAAGAGAAGCATGTTGGGCACCCAAGCAGGCAAACTGCTTGAGACATCCCTCCGGTCTTGGCGCGAACGGGCCTGTGACATCCCTTGGGAGTACTGAAACCAGCGCCTCGCCTGAGACATCTTCGGAAACTGCTCCGAAAGAGAAGGATGCTGGGCACCCAAACAGGCTAACCGCCTGAGACATCCCCCCAATCTGGGCGCGAACCGGCCTATGATATACCCCCTGGCGCCCCCCCCGAGGGAGTATTGAGACATCCTCGGAAACTGCCCCACAAACGGAGGATGTCGGGCACCAAAACAGGCAAACCGCTCGAGACATCCCCGCCATTTTGGTGCGAACGGACGAGTGCAATACCCCCTGGCGGCTCCCCCTGGGAGGCGAAAGTGAGCGCCTCGTTCGAGACATCCTCCAAACCTGCTCTGAAAACGGAGGATGTCGGGCACCAAAACAGGCACACCGCTCGAGACATCCCCGCCATTTTGGCGCGAACGGAAGGGTGCAATACCCCCTGGCGGCTCCTCCTTGGGGGCGAAAATGAACGCCTCGCTTGAGATATCCTCCAAATCTGTTTCGAAAGCAGAGGATGTCGGGCACCAAAAAGGCAACCCGCTCGAGACATCACCGCCATTTTGGCGCGAACGGAGGAGTGCAATACCCCCTGGCGGCTCCTCCGTGGAGGTGAACATGAGCGCCTCGCTCGAGACATTCTCCACATCAGCTCCGAAAGCGAATGATGTCGGGCACCAAATCAGACAACACGCTCGAGACATCCCCGCCATTTTGGCGCGAACGGAGGGGTGCAATACCCCCTGGCGCCCCCCCTTGGGGGTACTGAAACCAACGCCTCGCCTGAGACATCCTCACACCGTGTGTGTGTAAGTCTTAGCGCGGAAGTACCAGGAGTGTGAGTGAGTCTGCATATGAGGGATCCCGTGCATGAGAAACTTGATTATCAAGAATCTAAGAGCGAGTGTATCTGAGTATGAGTGAGCCTGAATATGAGTGAGTCTACACGCGATTGAGTCAGATAATGATGACTTGAGGGTGGGAGGTGTTGAGGATGGGGTGTATGTTCTCTCTCGCGTTCCGCGTTGTCTAAGTAAGTAATGTACACTGCGTGGAGCTCCCCATATGTGCATCTATTTTCATGGACTGGGTGTGAGTGAGTCTGAGTATGAGTATGATGAGTACGAGTCTGAGCACAAGTGAGTCTGGGACATCCTCCAATCTGCCCCCCCTCTGGGGTGCGAAAGCCAGTGAGTCTGAGTATGAGTATAGTGAGTACGAGTCTAAGTCTGAATGGGTCTGGGTACGAGTGAGTTTGACTACGATTGAATCTGAGGGTGGATGGGTCTGAGTGTGAGTGATTCTGAGCGTGAGTAAATCTGAATGTGATTGGGTCTGAGTACGACTGAGTCTGACTACGAATGAGTCTGAGGGTGGGTGGGTCTAGGTGTGAGTGAGTCTGAGTGCGGGTAAGTCTGGGTGTGAGTAAGTCTGAGTATGAGCATGATGAGTGCGAGTCTGCATATGAGTGAGCCTGAGCACGAGTGAGTTCGAGCATAAGTGAGTCTAGGACATCCTCGCAATCTGGGCCCTCTGGGAGTGCGGAAGTCGGCGCCTCGCCATAGACATCCTCAGAATCTGCTTTGACAGCAGACGAGTCTGACCACCAAAACACGCAAACCGCTTGAGACATCCTCGAAATCTGGCCCCCCTGGGGTGCGACAACCAGCGCCTCGCCTGAAACATCCTCAGAATCTGCTCCGAAAGCGGAGGATGTTGAGGACCAAAACAGGCAAACCGCCTGAGACATCCCCGCCGTTTGGGCGCGAACGGAGGCCGTGCAGTACCCCTGGTGCCCCCCCCCCCTTACGAGTGCTAAAACCAGCAAGCCGCTCGCGACATCCTCATCAATCTGCTCCGAAAGCGGAGGATGTTGAGGACCAAGACAGGCAATCATCCCCGCCATCATTTGGGCGCGAACGGAGGCCTTGCAATACCCCTGCTGGCCCCCCTTAGGAGTGCTAAAAGCAGCAAGCCGCTCGAGACATCCTCCTCCTCCTCCTCCTCCTCCTCCTCATCATCATCATCATCATCATCATCATCATCATCATCGTCATCATCGTCATCATCGTAATCATCGTCATCATCATCATCGTCACCATCATCATCATCATCATCATCATCATCATCATCATCATCATCATCATCATCATCATCATCATCATCATCATCATCATCATCATCATCATCATCATCATCATCATCATCATCATCATTATCACCACCATCATCATCATCATCATCATCATCATCATCATCATCATCATCATCATCATCATCATCATCATAATCATCAACATCTTCATCCTACTCATCCATCAGTCACCATCACCGTCATACTCACATCATACTCTCACCATACCATGGCCATCATCATGATGCAGAGAGGGTGCGAGGAGGGGAGGGATGGTCCGGCGCGGTCGGAGAATAAGAATAACCCCAACTTTTGGATATGTGGAATAACAAGAACCCCATCTTTAGGATATGGGGAAAATCGCTCCCTGGACCTGTCTTGGGGTGCGCTCTGGCCAGAACCTCCAGGAGAGCCCAGTCGTGGCGGCGGGGAGCTTCCAAGAGGTTCAGCAGCTTCGGCAACGTTCGAAGACCTCGGACCTCGATCCTCGTCGATCGACCACGGCGAGGGCCCTTCCAAGGATTCGGTTTCAGGCATCTCGAGGAAGTCTTATGGACTTCAGGGGGCACTGGGCATCCTCGGGAACCCTGCGGGTTTCCCGATCAATCCTGGCGGTTCCCCCCCAAAACCCAGAGCGATCCCGACGGCATTCTAGAGCATTTCTGCAATGCTATTCTCAAGTCAAGCAGTCCTCAGGCAGTGCTGCGCAATCTTGAGGTTTCCCCAGAGATCTCCAGATAATTTCTTGACTGGCCAGATCGGATTTGACCGTGAGCAGCGGCGGCGGGCGGTCCAATTGGTGCCATTTTGCGGCGGCCTCTGTCCTCACAGTGCCTCGAGACGCCACCTGTCTTGGAGGGAGAGCCCCTGCCGACGCGACGCAGCTGCCCCGTGCGAGACCCCGCCCGTTTTGAGGTTTTCGGAGCTCCGAGGTCTGAGGCTTCTCGGGTGTCTTCGTGGGCTCCCGGAGGCTTTCCGGCTTCCGAAAAGCAAGACGTAAACAGAAACAAAAAAGCGTCAACAAAAAACACGAAAGAGCAGGGGGAGAAGGAAGAACGTTCTTGGATAATTTGCGCGCGGGCTGTTTGGAAAAGAAAAAATATCAAGCTCCACCCGCTGCGCCCCGCCCTGGGCGCTCCGGGGGTGCTCTTGGCTCGCCCCCGCGGGCCGCCGGAGACCCGACGGCGTGGCCCGAGAGCCGAGCCTCTGCGCGCGCGCCGCCCACTGGCGCCGCGAGGCGCCGCGCCGCTCGCAGAGCGACCCCCCCGTGGCCGCAGCGGGCAGTGGCAGCTCCGCCGCCCCCTCCCCGTGGAGGAGGAGGAGGAGGAGGAGGAGGAGGAGGAGGAGGAGGAGGAGGAGGAGGAGGAGGAGGAGGAGGAGGAGGAGGAGGAGGAGGAGGACGAGGAGGAGGCGCGTGCTGCTTGCCGGGGGGTCCGGGGCCTCCCCCCCCACCCCCAGAGACACCGGCACCCCTGCCACGAGGCTGACTCGCATGGCTTACCTGGGGCGTCTCGCCAGAAAATGTCGCGCCTTGTTCCGCGTTTGGTCTGTTTGGTTGTTTGTTCCCCCCCTGGCGCTCTTCGACTCGCCGTGTAGGCCGCATCCGGCCCGCGGGAGGTGGACCCCGTGCTGGATGGCAGCCTTCCCGCTGAGGCGCGCCGCGTCCAGACCAGGCCCCACGGCCAGACAGCCCCCCCCCGGGGTGCTCGAGCCCCGATCCCGCGCGCCCGCCCGCCGCCCGCGGAGCTCGCTCGCCGGTCGCCGCCGGTTCCGCCCTTCGACGTCGAGCGGCGCCCCCAAGTCTTTGAACCGTTCTTCCCTGACTGACGGCGTTTCGCCCGAGGGTTCTCGGCGTGGTGAAGGGAAGATCAGGAGGGGAAGAAACACTTTTTTGATCTGTGGGGCGAGAG
>CAUYUJ010020229.1:98482-140982 GCA_963575745.1 Prorocentrum cordatum
CCTCGCTCCCTCCCTCCCTCTCGCCTGGCAAGCGGTGAAACCCGGGAGGCTTGATCAGTAAACTCGCGAGTTCACTGATTTTGGCCCTCCTCTTCTCCTCCTGCTCCTCCTCCTCCCTCCTCTCCTCCTCCTCCTCCTCCTCCTCCTCCTCCTCCTCCTCCTCTCCTCCTCCTCCTCCTCCTCCTCCTCCTCCTCCTCTCCTCTCCTCGTCCTCCTTCCTCCTCCCTCCTCCTCCTCTCTCGTCCTCCTCCCCCTCTCCTCCTGCTTCTCTTCTCCTCCTCCTCTTCCTCTTTCCCTCCCCTCCTCTTCCTCCTCCCCCTCCTCCTCCTGCTCCTCCTGCTCCTCCTCCTTTCCTCCTCATCTTCCTCTCCTCCTCTCCTCCTGCTGCTCCTCCTCCTCCTCCTCCTCCTTTTCCTCCTCGCCTCACTTCTCCTCCTCTTCTCCTTCTCCTCCTCCTCTTCCTCCTCCTCCTCCTCCTCCCATTCCTCCTCATCCTCCACCTGCTTCTCATCTTCTCCTATTCTCCTCCTCCTTTTCATCCCTCCTCCTTCTCTTGTCCTCCTCGTCGTCGTCCTCCTCCTCCTCCACCTCCAGTAAGCAGTGAACCATGATGTCTCACTTCATGATTTTGGCTGCCTCGGTGCTCCGGCTGATCTCTCTTGGATGGGTCCTGTCCCCGCCGCCGAACCTCCCACGCCCCCCCAGCCTCCAGAGCCCTCCAAGACCCCTGAGCTTGCTGGCGGCGACGACGGACGGCTACGTCGACAGCGACGGCGATGGCGATAGCAGCGGCGACAACGGGGAGAACTAGGACGGCGACGACAGCGACAACGGCGCCGCGACGACGACAGCGACGCGACGATGACGTTGATACAACGACGGTGGCCGCCGCGGTGGCGACGGTGACCGACGCCGACGGCGGCGACGCGGGCGGCGTCGGCGACGACGACGAAGATGGGCCAGTTAGAACTGCAGTAACATATCATGTTTGTTTTGGATTCGAGCGCCCTTGGGATCGAGGAGGGGGGGAAATTGCACTGGCTCCGAGCACCCCCTGTGAGTATTCCAACGAGCTCCGCCTCTTCCTCTTCCTCCTCCTCCTCCTCACGTTCTTCTCTCCCGTTTTCCTCCGCCTCCTCCTCCTCTTCCTCCTCCTCCTCTTCCTCTTCCTCCTCCCGTTTCTCCTCCTCTTCCTCCTTTCCTCCTCCTCTTCCTCTCCTCCTCCTCCTCCTCCTCCTCCTCCTCCTCATCCCCCTCCTGCTCCTCCTCTCCTCTTCTCCTCCTCCTCCTCTTCCTCCTCCTCCTCCTTCTCCTCCTCCTCCTCCTCCTCCTCTCCTTCTCCTCCCCCTCCAGAGCCTCCCAACAGGCCCCCAACAGGCTACCAACAGGCCCCCAAACTACCGCCCAGAGGCTCCAGAATCAGTGAACTCGCTCGTTCACTGATTCCATTGCCCCCGAACAGGCCCCCAAGAGGCCCCCGAAATAGTTGCCTCCCGCGAGGCCTCCACGAGGCCACAAAACTACCCGCTAAGAGGCCCCCAAGAGACCCCAGAATCAGTGAACTTGCTAGCTCGCTGATTCTGGAGCCCCCGAACAGGCCCCCAAGAGGCTCCAAAGAGGCCCTCAAACCTGCCCCTCAAGAGGCCTTTACGAGGCCCCAGAACTACCCGCCAAGAAGCCCCCAAGAGACACCATAATCAGTGAACTCGCTAGTTCACTGATTCTGGAGCCTCCCACACTACCCCGCAAGAGGCCCCCTCGAGGACCCCAAACTGCCCCCCAAGAGGCAAGAGGCCCCCATGAGGCCCCCAAACTACCCCCCAAGAGATCAGTGAACTCGCTATTAGTTCACCGATTCTGGATTTCGTTTTGGTTTTCGGAGAATCAGCGAATTCGCTAATTCGCCGATTCTGGACTGCGGTTCTCAGAGAAGCAGTGACCTCGCTAATTTACTGCTTCTGGAGGTGGGTTTCCAGAGAATCAGTGAACTCGCTAGCTCACTGATTCTGGATTTTGGTTTTCAGAGAATCAGTGACCTCGCTAGTTCACCGATTCTTGACATCGGTTTTCAGAGAATCAGTGAACTCGCTAGTTCACTGATCTTAACTTCTGGATTCGCCGATGTTCACTCCCGCCTTGCTCCTTCCTTCCTCCGGTCCTCCGCTGGCAGCGTTCTCCTCGTTCCTCGTCCCAGGTGTTCTGCAGCCTCCTCCGCTCTGCGCTCCTGCTTCCTTCCTTCCTTCCTTTACGGCTCCGCTGCTCCCCCTGGAGCCGGGGACCGCCCAGCATACAGCTACATCCATCCTGGCAAGGCCCAGGATGGGCCTGCCCAGGATCGGTGCGGGTGTGCAGAGCGCAGCTGGCGACCCCCTGTCCCCCTTCCTCATCCCGTCTCCTTCCTCCTGGTTCCTCCTCCTCCTCCTTCGTTTCTCGTCCCTCTCTCCTCGTTTGTCCTCCCTTTGCCAGCCTCGTTTCTCCTTCCTCTTTCCTCCTCCCTCCTCGTTTCTCCTTCCTCCTTCCTCTTCCCTCCGCCTCCCCCCGTCGGATTCGCAGCGACGTCGGATCGAAGCGAATTGTGCCTCCCCCTCCTCCTCCTCCTCCTCCTCCTCCTCCTCCTCCTCCTCCTCCTCCTCCTCCTCCTCCCCACCTCCGCAACATCCGACCTCCCGCCCCTGCTTGGGGCGCGCTCCGACGCACGGCGCTCCCTCTTCAAGGCTTTGCCAGCCCTGCAATCGAATCGGTGGCAGCTGCCCGAGGATGCTCACATCTTCGTCCTCGTCGTCCTCCTCCTCCCAGCCCTCCTTCCTCACAGATGGCCCCTCCCTGTCGCGCTCCCGGGCGTGTCGGCAGGGCGGCCAGGCGTTTCGCCACTTCCTCGTGCTAGAAAAATCATAAGTTCGACATTCGCAACAGCTACACGGATGGAGGGGGGGATCGTTTGCAAGATGGAGCTCGCGCCTCAGCGCCGTGCGCATTCGTTTTACCAGTTTGCAGCACCTACCAGGATGGAGCACTGGTCGTTGTCAACATCGTGCCGTCGCTTTGGCGCCGCGCACGTTCGTCTTGATTGCTTGCGACAGTCAGAAGGATGGAGGGCGGCTCCTTCTCAACACGGACTTTCGCCTCAGCGCAGCGCGTGTTCGTTGTACACGCTTGCAACAGTTTCGGATGGAGGGTCGCCCCTTCTCAAAATAGGGCTCTCGCCTAAGCGCCGCGCACATTCGTCTTATTTGCTTTGAACAGTTACAGTGATGGGTGGCGGCTCCGTTTTGCAATGGGGCTCTCGCTTTATCTCCGCGTGCATTCATTGTACATGCTTGCTGCGGTTGTACTGATGGAGGGCGGCTCCTTTTCAAAAAATGGCTCTCGCCTTAGCGCCGCGCACGTTCGTCGTAAACACTTGCAACGGCTACACGGATGGAGGACGGTTTCTTTCCAAAATGGGGCTCTCGCTTTAGCGCTGCGCACATTCGTCGTGCTTGCGGCTGTTTCAAGAATGCAGGGCGGTTCGTTTTCAACATGTGGCTCTCGCTTGGGACCTGCTCGAAGTTCACGGCCAGAAGTGCAGGCCGGTGCAATGGTTCGCGGCCTTCTCTTTCAGTGCGGGTATATCTTCTTCTCCTCCTCCTCCTCCTCCTCCTCCTCCTCCTTCTCCTTCTCCTCCTCCTCCTCCTCCTCCTCCTCCCTCCTCCCTCCTCCCTCCTCCTTCCTCTCTCCTCAGCCGCCGTCCTGGCACGAGGGCTTTGGGTGCAGCTTCCCAGGGAAGCTGCGAGCCCCCCGTCGGACCGCGGCAGCGCGCTGGCCCGCCTCATCGGCAGAGGCGGCTGGCCGCGACTCCCGCGCGCGCGCGGCGGCCCTCCCTGGCGCCGCCACGGCTCGCGACAGCAGGCCTCCCGAGCCTGCCTGGCATGGCAGATAGCGCCAGGCCAGAGGCCAGGCGCTCCGCTGTACAGCTGCTCGCGGGGCACCACGCGGCGATGGACCGCACGCCGCCATGGGCTCGGTCGCCCAGCCGCGGCCGCCTTCGCTCCAACCGCGGCAGCGGCAGCAGCGGCGCGGCGGTGGATGGTTCTGGCGAAAGTGTGGCACACACAACGATGGTCGTTGGTGCTCGTGGTGTTATCCTTCGCAGCGGTCGGGTGTTGCCAGGGCACCGTCGTCCCCAGGTTCCACGTCTCAGCAGACGCAGCCTTCGTCTCCGCCAGCCGCAGGTGGAGATGTAGAGACCCCTGTCACGCGTCAGCGGTCAGAGTCCAAGTTGCGAGCTCCCAAGGCACCAGTGGCAGTGGCAAGTCTCGAGGTGGCCCGTGCGCATCCAGTCTGGGTGGGGCCTCCTGCCGCCGTTGCAGACCGTGCCCAACACAGAATTCATCTGAAGGAGGCCATCACCGGTATGGAGCAGAGAATTTCAGCACAGCGGTCGCTACAGTCAGACTCGGCTCAGTTGCAAGCGCTCGAGCTCGAGTTGAGCGTGTCGCAGTTCATGCATGTGTACGCGTACCCCACCAAGGAACGAGCTGCCAACCAACGTGCGTATGTGTAGCGGGCCGAGAAGAGGCTCGAAGCTGCAGAGCAGGAGGAGAAGTCGGCAGCAGCAGCCCTACAAACAGCATCAGTTCATCGCAGAACTCTTGCCGAAGATCTCCTTCAGGCGCAGTCAGCATTGGCTCAGTTCGACGAGATGGCCCAGCAGGAGATAAAGTCTGTTGCCTTCGCGGAGACGGCCGAGTCCCCGTTTCGAGGAAGTTCGCCCCAACCCGTTCATGCCCGCGAGCACGTCGTCGCCGTCGGGTCCGAGCCCAGCTGTGCCCCAGCAGCCCCGGCACCTTCCAGCTGGAGACAGCGCTCAACCAGCAGCACAGCTCCCACAGGTCATCGCAGAGATGCAGGCGTCGCATCTCGCGTTGGCGGCGCAGTTGAAGGCGCTGACAGACTCTCTCGTCGAGGTCAAGAGCAGCATCGCCACCCTCGTGATGCACCAGTCGGGGCCCGCCACCGCCGAGCCCCCGCTCGAGACGGCTGTGAGTGTCGCGGCGGCCGCAGCCAAGTCAGCAACCTCACGGACGAAGCCGATGGCCCAGTGGCGTCAGGAAGCCTGGCAGCGGGCAGTGGCCAACTTGCCTGGCCAGGTCGAGCCAGTGGCTGCTCTGTCCTCGTCATCGGCGGTGCCTGCAGCGGCGCCCGGGGATGTCGGCAGCGAGACGGGGCCCCCGCGCAAGTCCTTGTGCCTGCCTCGCGACCCCGAGGCTGCGACAGCACAGGTGGCGGGCGACGACGGCGACGACGTCGCGAAGGATGCGCGGCTCGCGGCGATGGCCCAGCAGCCGTGGAGGCGAGTTTTCGCTAGCCTGGAGTGAGGTGCAGCAGGCGAATGCAGGCCTCGGGTCGCCTCATCTCGCCCAGTCGGAGTGCGCCGCTACCTCGTGCCCAGGCTTTACTCAGGACGACAGGGGAGTCTCCACTCCTACTGTTCGAGGCTGTTTGAACAGCCCGCTCCTGCTCGACACTTTCCTCGAAGCCATCGTCCACCGTCTTTCGTTCCCTTGGAAGCATGGTCTTTCCAGGCAGTTTTGGTCGCTTGCTAAGTGCTGGCGTTCAACTACTGTTGCTGAATTACCGTGCCTCAGTGCCCTGGAGTCTTCGGGGGATGTTTGTCGCATGCATATTTACATTGGTGGCCCTGGGGGTGCTAGAGGTACTGCTGGTATCGGACCTCCTGCATAGTCATTTGCTGTTTTTTTCTACGATGATCGCGATCATGGGGCTCTTGCAGGGCACCTCGGAGGTGCGCTGGGCAGTGGTGATTTTGCCAGCTCGTTGGCTCCGCTAGCGTCTGAAATACATGCGGCCCAATGGGCTTTGGCGTGGTTCCTGCAGTCTCCTTGTCTGGATTGGGGTGTTCCAGTGACCGTCTATGGGGATTGCGTGGGGGCTTTCAGGGTTGCCTCAGGAGGAACTCTTTCTCGAACTCTCTGTGGGCCCCGCATCGTGCTGGACTCGCTCGCCAAGGTCGTTGGTGCCGGGGCCTGGGCGCCCCTGGAACGAGTTGGTCGACGCGATTGCTCATCTCGCCCCCGTTCGGCACGAGCGGCCACCTTTGCCCGGCCGCTCTTGGAGAGAGGAGATATCGGATATCAGTGCGTTACGATGGGTCTGGATGTTTTTCTTTACCGCCAGAGGATCTCGCGCAATATCCCCCGCCTGGAGGGCGCCAGATGCCACGGTGCGTCCCTGATGCGAGACCGAGTGACTTCTTGGCCGCCGTGCTAGGCACGGCCGCGGCCACTCAATCTTCTGCCCCTGCCTTTTGCGCGCCTTTCTGGTTTGTTGCTGCCAGCGCGTTGACTTTGGGCTATCGGGCATATGGGCAGACCTCCTTAGTAGGCGCGAGACAGGGCTGTACATGTCAGGGCGCATGAAATACTTGGGGGATCCGCTTACCAGGCGTAAGATGTTCTTGGTAGGGACTGTTGAAACCAGGCTTCCTCGCAGTGGAGTTTCGACCATTGGCGCATTTCGCGTTATCCATGCTCAATGCACAGCAGATGGGAGGCATGGGTGCTCGCTGTGGGTTAATGCCGACATTCCCGTCCTTCCTTCCGCTCGCGTGTCTCCCGTGCAGTGCCGTGCGCTGTATGCGGCTCCTCGGCTGCTAGTGGTGGCCATTGCAGTCGGCAGCTTTCGGCTGGGCGTTGTCGTCGGGCGCGCGCCTCGCAGCGATGCGTCGCCTGCGAATGTCCAGCAATGGTGGGGGCGCTGTTGTGATATTGTGGCCAGGGTCCGCACTCCAGGAACTCAGCTCATCAATCTTCTGCGTGCCAATGCGCATTTGGGGTCCACTCGCTTCCGCCGTGTTGGTGGCGCCGCGGCTGCGGTGGGGAACTTCCCAGGGCAGTGCTTTCACAGGTACCTGGCTAAACTTGACCTGTGGGCGCCGCCTGCATTTTTGGAGTCCGGCCAGCACTCTGCGAGCACTTGGTTTCCTCCTGGTCGGCTGCAGAGTTTGGGGCGCAGGCTTGTTTGCGCCGTTTGCCCCAGTGGGGAGGGGGTGATTCAGCGGCGTGTTATTGATAAGGTAGTTTTGTCGATCAATGTGATGGATCTTCTGCCTGTTCGCATTCCGGCGCGTATTCCTGCGTCATCCACTTGTCTCCGCCCTGGTCAGGCTCAGAAGGTCAAGTGTGATCCCGACAAGTTCTTGGGCCCTGACGCTCGTTCGCAGTTTCGGTCGCTTTTGAGTTCTGGGCCCTGCGTGTCGTTCGACGCCCCCACGCCCACTCACTTTGCCGTCGTTGCAGGGCACCTGGAGGAGTCTCTGCAGTCCTCGTTCCCGCCCAGGGCTACCGCGAGAGGTCGCATGCCACGACTGTCTTGGGTATTTGAGGGTTCTCCTCAGGCCATGGATGATCGCGCGGTGCACCTGCGAAGCTACCGCGCGCTCGTGGTACTCTTTAAGCGCATGCGGCTGGCTATCCTGCTTCGCTCCTGGGCCTTGTCTCTGCGCGGCCGCTCGGCGCTGCCGCCGCCTCAGCTGCTCGGGCATCGCTGCGCGAAACATGCGACGTCCCTATCAAGGTTGGCTTCGCCACCTCCGAGCGACCCATGGGGCGACGCAGTCGATCGTTCGACCTCTCGAGGGCGCCGTGCACGAGGCCCATCAACTAGGGCTCTGGCGCACTAAGGGCAAGTCTTGGCTTCCCTGGGGTACACTGCAGGAGCGATTGCAGTTCTTGGGAGGAGATTTCGATACCTCCCACGGCTACTTCACTGGTGCTTTCGCGCTGAACGAGAGGGTAACATCGATTACTCCTCGGCTTGCATGGGGCTAGACCGTAGTTGGCGCCCGTGCTTACGTTTAGTCTACCTGGCAACCGGCTTACGTGGGCATGCGCTGTTGCACAATGGTGGTGAATCATTCCATCAAGCTTGATGCCGGGTTGCACGTGGCTGATCTGGCGGCGGAGGTTTCCAGTGCGTGGTCCCATCGAGATTTCAAAAAATTGCTTTTGCCAAGTTACGTGCGATGGGCGCCTCTTCTCGCCGCGAGCTCCCTTTTCGGCCTCTTCCGCTGTTACATGGGCAGGGCGGCCTGCCACTTCGTCAATTCATACAAGTTGCGGACTCCTGGGTCGAGCATTTTGGCAAGGACGAGGCGGCGCCAGTGGTGCTTGTTTCCGACCTGGATTGGTTTTCTGTTTCCAGCATTTTTCGGAGTTGTCCCCCGAGATCTTCGTGAACGTTCCGATGTCCGCTGACCAGATTCCTTCCTTGGGTGATGTGGAAACATCGTGCAGGGAAGCCGAGGCCTCGGCGCCAGGACCCGGCGGGTTCTCCGGCAATATTGTTTCCTCGTTTGCAGTTGAGCTGGCCCGATGCATGTGTCCGCTCTCGGTTAAAGCTATTGTTCGCGTTGCTGGGCCCATCCAGTGGAAGGGGGGCTTCTACTGGTCCCTCTTCAAGTCTGGGGGCGTCTCTAAGCACGCCTGTTACCGTTCTATCTTGGGCTCGTCCCATTTCGGCAAACGGCATCGCAGTATCATCCGAGGGGATTATTCAGGCCCTAGAGGCTGTTGCGGGGGAGCGTCAGTGCGGAGGTCTCCCTGGCAGAGGTACTGAGCTTGGGGCTCTCGAGCTGCGTTTTCCTCAGCAGCTGGCCGAGGCGCGTGAGGCATCGGTGTTGCTAGCATGCGGGAACTAGTTATGCATGCGGCTTGCGATGACTTTTCACTGGCGTTGCCGTTGAGAGCTAGCGGGCTCCCGCCAACCGCTACGGCAGAGTTGCAGGATCATATCAAGCATCCTCCTCCTCTTCTTGTCTCTAGTGGAGTTTCCCCCGTGCGTCGTGCTCAGATCGCCGATGCGCGCAGTGGGTCATGGTTTTATTTGCCCACTGCTTCCAAGGTTGCGTTTCCTATGACGGGCTCGGGTCCTGGCCGGCAGCTCGGGGGTATTGTTTTCAACTTCGTCATGTCGTCTACGATGCAATTGGGTTTATCTCGCCTCCTACCGCTCGGCATTGTTCTTCGTATCCCGACAGCTGCGCATGCTTCGCTCGCCAAGTATACTGCGGGGGGCGCGCCCGAGCGCGTGGCGCGCTCTCTCGAGGGCGCGTTCTTTGACGACGCAGTGTTCTTGCTGCGCGGCAGGGTGCGTCAGCTGCTCGAAATTGCCCGGATACTGGCGGCAAAAGTCGCTGATGCTTTTGCCGAGAAGGGCTTCTGTTTGAACGCCAAGGTTGGCAAATCGGCGCTTCTTTTCCAGTTTCGGGGCCCTGGGGCCACGCGTGCAAAGAAGACCCCGTGGTCCGATGTAGGCGACATTTCCAGGTCCTTACGGAGAAGGCGGGTGCCCTGCAAATCTATGCAGTTCATCAGTGCACCCACCTTGGTAATACACAAGATGATTATTGTTCCATGGGCCCTTCGCTGGCTCATCGGTCGCAGTCGTGTGCCAGTGCCTGGACATGCCTACGGCGACGCATTCTTCGCCAGCCATGTATAGAACTGGAGACGGCTGTCGTCCTGCTCGATTCTCTGGTCTGTTCAGGCAAATTATTTCAAGCTGGCACGTGGGGGTATCTCTCGGCCGCGCAGTTTCGGAGCCTGGAGGGCGATATGGTGCGTGAGTATCGGGCTATCGCCAAGCAGCCTTGCAGGGATCCTTCGGCGCTCAACAATCTGGCTATCTCGGGTGAAGTTCTTAAGCTCCCCCCCCCCCCCCCCCTGGGAGCCTTATTAAGCGCTCGACGTCTTCGGCTATCTGGTCGGTTTCCTACGCACGGCCCCCGCGTATTCTGGCTCTGGTTACGACGTGCAGGATGGACTGCCATAGGTCTTGGGGGCATCAAGTGATTGAAGATTTGCAGTGTGTTTGGACGTTTCATGCTCGATGCCATCTCCTCCCTGACCCCTTCCGAGGACCTTCGCATGTGGGAAATGCGAATTCGATGTTCAGCCTCAGCATGGAAGAGCATCATCAGAGACACTCTGGCAGCACATGCCAGACATGTCCGCTGTCTTGCCTTAGCGCGCACTGCGGAGCACGCTATTCCTGATGTCCTGAGAGATGCTGGAGTGCCGCGCGCAGATGCGGATCCTGAGCGCCCGCTCCTTCGAGCAGAGGCTGAGGGGCAGCGAGTCTGGAAGTGTCGCTGGTGTGGAGTTATATTCGATCGTGCTCGCAAGCTTCGTTCGCATGTTATTTGGAATCATCGCCCGCGGGTTTCGATTAGTCGTCGTGTCCTCGGCTCGGGTCTGGAGTGCGCTACGCGCGGCGCTGCGTTTGCGCATCGCCCCGCACTGGTGGCGCATGTGCCGTTGGATTCTTCCAAGTGCGCGCTTGGCCTTTTATGGTCGGGCAGGCAGTGCTCGCAAGAGCAGGTGGGCGCGCTGAACGAGGCGGAGTCTCGCCGCATTGCGCAGCAACTCCGTTCTGGTCAAGGCAGATTGCGGGTGGAGATTCCAGCGTCAAGGCTTGCGGCAGTTCTCTCGGCGGAGTTAGCGAGTTTGCTGCTTTCGATTTCTGATGACCAGGCCATGGAGATCATGTGTGAGTCGGATTACTGTATCGAGACTTCATCGGTCTCGGACTTCTTCGGCATATTCAAGTCTCGCGTTCCTGTTGACCCTTCTCCCATGGTGGACCCCCTGTTTACTGCAATCGAGTTGGTGACTATTCGGGGGTCGCCGCCGAGGCTATGCCTATCCGCATCCGCCGGCCAACTGTCTTTGCCTTGCACTTATCTAGAGGTCAAAGGAGACGTGGAGATCTGCAGTGGCAGCTCGAGAATCATATTGTGCTCCCTAGTGTAGAGGTGCTCATGCTGAGTATTGACATCGCCATCGGTCCGATCAGGGGCGACCTCGCGAGGGCAGGGGCTATCTTGGAATGGGCTGAACACATACGTGCACACAGAGTCATCAGCACAGGAGGGGGGCCCCCCTGCGAGACTTGGTCAGCTGCCAGATGGCAGGAGGGGGGCCCCCTTCCTCTCAGGTCTACTGTCTACGTTTGGGGTGTCCCGTGGTGTGCGGCTCGACAGTCTGAACAGCTGAGAATAGGCATCATGCCTTTACGCGCCTTAGTTCGTCTCATGGCGGAGCACCTCCGTGCGGGGGCGGCGGCCTGGATGGAGCACCCGGCTCGTGCTCTGTGGGCCCCTAGGGCCCCGACCTCTTTTCGGTGGCCCCCTCTCGCGGCCGTCGCCTCGGCCCAGTGTGCGGCCACTTGTGTGTTTGATCAATGCGAGCACCAGGCCCCAGACTCTGGCCCCGCGTCCTTTGGGGGGGGCCCCACTTGTATAGTTAGCATTCGAATGCCAACGTTGTACGATGAGCTTCGCAATGCTCCCGGCCAGGTAAAATGCCCCCACGGTCCTGGCGCCCACCGTTCTCTCCTTGGGGGAGATGGTCAGGGCCGTTTTTTTTTATTGCGTCCGAGAAAATTTACCCCCCTGGGATGTGTTTAGCGATTGCCAAAGGCATCAGTGCCAGCGAGCTTCAGGTTTGTGCAGAGTCGAGCAGCGGCCAGGCTGACAGCCGGCTTTCAAAGGAAACTGCCCTCGTCGAGTGCGAGATTCGGGATTTTGATGTCTCGTGGGCGGGTCCCTCCTCTGCCCCCCCAGACCCCAGTCAGCAGCCTGACTTTGCTGGGGCCACGGGTCGACGCCGAAGGCGACTTCGCGTGGGCCCTGAATCGGTGAGGTTTAAGGAGTCTGAGTCGGAGGCTGAGGCGGAGGAAGAGGATCCCCGTGCTAGTGGCCCTCCTACGAGCCCCCATTTTGGGGAAACTTCGTTGGAGTAGAAGCCTCAGACGAGCAGGATTTCCTCGAATGTGCTGCGGAGGATCCTGCCGCCTGGGCGTTCGGTCCTTCTCCTGCCCCCTTGTCTTCCCCTGTCCCCCCCCCCTCCCCCCCCCGCCGCCCCCCCCTCCCGCTCACCGACGCCCAGAGAGAGAGAGAGAGAGAGAGAGAGAGAAAAAGCGGATCGCCGCTCATCGGGAAAATGCCAGGCTCGTCGCGCCGCCGAAGCGGCGGCCCGCGCCGTGCCTGTGTCGCTTTCAGGTTTGTTCGACAGTCCTGTTGTTCCTCGCCCGGCAGGCCCCTTCGCCGATCCGGTTCAGATGGCCTGGCGCGAGGCACTCCTTCGTTGATTTGTGATCTTATCATTTTGTCTTTCTTATTTGTCTGCTGTTGCATTATGTATAGCAGGCATCAGAGTGCCAGTTGATTTGAGGACGGCGCACCGCCATTCCCATTTTTCGACGACGACGACCTCCCTCCTCCCCCCTCCCTGTTCCTCCTCCCTCCTCCCTCCTCCCTGCTCTCTGCTCCCCCCTCCCCCCCTCCTCCTACTCCACCTTCCTCAAGCATCTCGGCTCAGGTCCCCTGGGCACCTCCTGTCGGGTTAAACCTGCGTGGCATGGGCGCGCTGGCCCGCTGGGAGAAGAGTGTCTGACGGGGCCTGAGTGCTCCCTGGTGCTTGGAGGTTGCCGTTCCCGCCGTGGTTTCATCCATGGCCTCTTGCGGTAGCAACACCTGTTGTTGCGTCTTGAGCGTTGTGTTGCTTCTGGTCAGGCCGTTGTTGTTTGTTTTTTTCCTGTGCATCATCGGCGCGGTCCTTCTCTGGGGCGGCGGGAGTGGAGGTCCCGGTGGATCTTCACATTTTAAATCTTCCCCCCGCCCGTCCCTGGGTGTTTATTGAAGGTGGTGGGCGACGGATTTTTTAAAAGGAGACTGGGCCGTATGTGGTGGCGGATGTTGTATAATTGCTCGTGTGCGGCAGTCAGCGGCGTGGGCTCCTCGTCCGTGGTACAGCTATGTGCAAGTCTCTGGCGTTTATTTTCTCGTTATGGGTTGGTCGGAGGGAAGAAGTGAACATCTTGATTGTTGCTTGCTGCTATGTGGATGTGGCGCCGCTTGCCCGAATGCACATGCCTATGCTTTCCTCGTAGCGTGCTTCTTGCTGCATGTAATAATTATTTCGTGGTATCAATTCGGTGTTCTGGGGGCTTCCCTTTTCTTGTCCGCCGTGTCCGGGGTGCTGCGCGTCACCGTCCAATTCGTCGGCTATCTCGACAAACTCAGGAGTTGGCATCTGGTTTGATTTCGTTTCGCGACAGGTCTTATCTTGTTCCTCCTCCTCTTCCTCCTCCTCCGTCCTGCTCTTCCTCCTTCCTCCTCCTCCTTCTCCTCTTTTCCTCCTCCCTCGTCGTCGTCGTCGTCCTCCTCCTTTTCCTCCTCCTCCTCCTCCTCCTCCGCCTCCTCCTCCTTCCTCCTCCCTCCTCCCTGCTCCCTCCTGCTTCTCCCTCCTCCTCCTCCCTCCTTCCTCCTTCCTCCTCTCTCCTCCCCTCCCCTCCTCCTCCTCCTCCTCCCTCCTCTCCTCCTCCTCTCCTCCTCCTCTCTCTCCTTCTCTCCTCCCTCCTCCTCTCCTCCTTCCTTTCCTCTCCTCCTCCTCCTTCTCCTCCCTCCTCCTCCTCCTCCTCCCTCCTCTCCTCCTCCTCCTCCCTCCTCCCTCCTCCTTCCTCCCTCCTCCTT
Source organism: Prorocentrum cordatum (assembly GCA_963575745.1). Taxonomy (NCBI): domain Eukaryota; class Dinophyceae; order Prorocentrales; family Prorocentraceae; genus Prorocentrum; species Prorocentrum cordatum. Next base: position 112,017 of record CAUYUJ010020229.1, read on the forward strand.
CCTCCCTCCTCCTCCGTCCCTCGTCCTCCCTCCTCCCTCCTCCTTCTTCCTCCTCCTCCTCCCTTCTCCCCCTCCTCCTTCTCCTCCTCCTCCTCCTTCTCCTCCTCTCTCCCCCGCCCCGCCCCAAGGCCAGGCTCCCCACCAAGACACAGCACCAGGGCGTCACCCCTGCCGCGGCGCTGCTCGGCGCCATGGGCGTGCTGGCGTTGGCATTCGCGTGCCCCACGGCGGAGGAGGGGCCCGTCGCGCCGCGGCCGCCGCTGCGGCCGTGGCTGTGGTTGCAGCCGCCGACGCCGCGGTCGCTGTCCCAAGGCGTGCTCGCGTCGAGCACATGTCTCGGCCCCTGGGGGCCTTCGCCGGGCCACGGGACCAACAAAACGCGGCCCAGGATGAAGGACCGGTCCCAGGAAAGGGTCCTAGACCTTTGGGGGTGGGCGCTCGTCGCTGGGCGCGCGGCCTCCTCCCCCTCCTCCTCCTCCTCCTCCTCCTCCTCCTTCTTTTCCTCCTCCTCCTCCTGCGCAGCCGCCATTCCTGCTCATGCCTACCTTCCAGTGGCGCAGGTGGCAATTCCGCGCAGATCAGCGTCTGCCCCTCAGGGCATTTTGGTGTGTTGCCAGCTTGGCTTGCCTTCTTGTTCCATATTTCCATGTTCTTGGTCTGGATGTCGTTCGTGCGCATGGTGGGGCCGCAGAGATGCCTGGAAATATCTAGGCAGTTCAGCGTCGTCGATGTGCACATGCTACCAATTACGAGATGGAGGCAACACAACACCACCAGCGAAACCCAGCAGCTCCAGATCTACGACCACAGGATATACACATGGGGCTACCGACGTGGGCCTCTCTTGCCAACAGTCATGCGGGAGTGGCCGTCATGGTGCATAGTCGAGCTCAAAAGCCTTCCCCCGAACATTAAAGGCCGTGCAGGAGCTTTACGTAGTGGCGAAGTGGAGCTTACCTTCGTAGTGGCATACCGACCACCGCGTTCAGGGCTCGCAGCGAAGCACAAACACTTGGTCAAGACAGTCAGCGAGACACTCAAGTGGATGAGTATTACGCTCAGCTTCACGCCCACGCGCAGCACCCCCATCATCGACCTTGACCTCAACGACCACTGCGGGCAGGATGATATGAGGGCAGCGGCGGCCAACGACGTCAGCGGACCTACTTCTCCCACGGGCGCTCCAGGCGAAGCGGCTGCGGCGTGTCACATATTCGACGCGTATGCGGGATGTGCCTGTTGAACGCGTTCTGGGAGGCGTGCCCCGCTTACTTCGGCAGTCACGGTCAAACCGCTCGGCCATATTCTGTGGCATTGCTTCAATGAACCCGACTGAAGACTACATCGCGTGCAGTTAAGTGGAATGCAGCCGTGGCTCTCCAGCTCCTCAAGGACAGCGCCCCCCGCGACCACGTGCCACTCATAGGGACAGTCAGCTTGGCCTTGCGCAACATATACACGGACATGCAGCGGACCTCGTGGGACTACTGCAAGATGGCAATTCCACTCCAGGTGGGCACCTATCGCAAGGAGTTCATCGAGGCACTGGAGGCCGCGTGCCAGAACAGAACAAGCTCGACGAAATCCAGCAGTTCGAGGCCGAGAACACGACGGACGAGAGCACTGGCAGTTACTCATCAGAAAGCTAGAGAGGACCGCCGAGCCGTTATTCGATCGCCAGAAGAAGCGGGCACCTATGACCTGCAGATGAAAGGGCGCCTTCTCTTGCTAAAGAAAGCGGAACTTCGCATCGAATGCATCGGTGGTGGCTCTTTTTTTTCAGAGGTACAGGAAAAGCTGAACCTCCTCGCTCGCGCCCTCAGGAGGCGCGAGCGCGAGGACGAGGCAACGCGCCGTGCGCTCATTTACGAGGCCTGGACAAACGTGAGCCCGAAGATATTCATGGAGTATCGGGGTGCGTGGCAGGCGCCAGCTATGGCAATCGAAGTGATAATTATGTCGCAGCGGCTCGAGCGCGGCCCGGTCTTCTACCCGCGTCGCGCCCAGCGGCGTGGACGGAGGCTTCGAGGCGTATCCAGTCGACCGGAAGGGGGGGAAAGGAATCCAGAAGTCCACCTCCTTCTCCTGTTCGACCGAGCTCAAGCAGCTTATGGGGCAATGGCCTGAATACGAGAGACATCATCGGCAAGGTATACTTCGGCGTCAGGACGCGGCCCACGTATTTCAAGAAGCGTGCCTCCGTGCCCGACTGGTCGCTATCGGCTAAGGAAGGCCGCAGACCACAGGGCTTGTCCACAACGACGACCTCATCGAAGCTCCTAGCACGGGCGAGTGCTTCACGGGTGTCATCGACCGCGCCTGCAAGGTCGGCTTCGCTCCACTCGACGCTCATCGCAGTCAGAGCCTCGCGTTGGACCCACAGGATGTCGAGGCCCGTTTCAATGTTCAAGGGCTCCGCGCACTGCGCATGTTATGCCCGTCGTGGCGCTGCTTCTTTCGACAACTGCAGTGTCGCTCCAAGCCGTGGGCGCCTCCTCCGCGCGCTCGCGGCGAGCAGTTCCTATGGCGGCATCGCGCGTCGCGGCGAGCAGACTGCAGAGGGCCAGCTTCGAGTTTACCGCGGGCGGCAAGGGCGCGACCAACGCGTTCCCTAGCATTGACCGATAAGGCAGTGCAGGTCGCCCCGCCCGACTTCGACATCGCGGGGCGGCGCCCGGGCGCCCGGCGCGCCGCGGTGCCGCAGTCCAGATCGACGGCCGCGACCATTCGGGAGACTATGCCACGGGGGCAGGGGCCGTGCCAGGCTGCGGCGCAGGGCCCGCCAGCATCAACCTCGCGCGCAAAAAGCCGGCGCGCGCCTGCCTCGGCGAGACCATGAAAGACCCGAAACCTTTCGTCGCAATCTTCCCAGTGCCGCGAAGTGCCGCGGGCCTGTCCGCGTGCCTCCCCGCCGACGACATCCTCGAGACCCGCGCAGTCAGCCGCTCTACAGTGAAAGCCTCGGCGACCATCCTCGACGACGGCCGCGTCGTCCATCGGAGACGTGTGAAGGAAGGGCTAGTGGGGGGCCGTCGTGCCGGATGGGGGGCCCCGTCTCCTGCTGCGGCAAGTGCCAGCGCGAGTGCTGCGTGCCGTGAAGTACCTTCGGCGGCCATTTTTACCGCGCAGACAGCAGCGCGGTCGACGTTGGCGAAATTATCTCGAGCACCATACGCGCGTGGGGCACTATGGGTGAGTTATGGCAACCGCGAGTTCCTTGGAGGTTGAAGCGCATCAATGTCATCGGCAAATCGAGCGGCTCTGCAGCTGGCGGAATGGGTTTTGCTTTTGCATGGGCGCCGAGTTCCGCGAGCTCGACGCCACCGCGGCCAAATTCTTGCGCGTGTTGCTGCAAGGGCGAGCCACCATCAATGACGACGGCGCGTGCAGTATCGTGAGTCACATCGCGATCTTCGAGCGTTGCGGATATCGTCAATGTTCACCGGGGTGCGAGTGCGACGCGTTCGCGTGATTGAAGCTTCAGTTAAGTACCGCGCGGACTACGACCAGTGGATCACCGCGCTGCTCGGAGTCATTCAGTTCGAGGTCAACACCCACCGCGAGCAAATGGGCGAACTCGCTTGGGAGGGCGAGCTCACCGAGAAGGCCAACCCCTGGGCTAACCAGCGCGACCATGATGTCCTCTCTCTTCTGGAGCTCGACAGCGCAGAGCTGTCCAGTCATGTATGGAATGGCAGTGCCACGCAACTATGTCATGGCCCAGAGGCCCCCGAGACGTTCATCGGCATCTTCGCGGCATAATTCAGGGCTGCAGCTTCAGCGCCGCCTGCGCTCCCGCCGGGGCTCGAACCTCTGGCTGGGCCCCGGGCAGGAGATGAGCAAGGCTATTTCTAATGTGATCTACTACTGGAGTCAGGGGAACTCGCCCCCGGAGTTTCCCCGGCGCGGGCAGCGCTTTGTGCCCGCCAGACCTCGACGAAAGGAGGGGGGCGCGGATTGCGATCGGCGTCAGCGGTCGCAGTTGCCAATCAGTGTTCGATGTGCCTCGCTCTCTTCCTTTGATCCAGCTCAGACAAAAGACCATGTTGCGTTGTCTCGGACAGAAGCGTTGCCTGGCATGCGCTGCCGGACTCGAACGCCCTGTTCTTCCAGTTGCAGATCTATCGCGCCCTCTGTGTCCAAACCTGCAGCCATGTGTGCATCTTCCCACGTGGCAGTATCGTGCTTCTGCAGCGCGCGGGCCATCTGGGGGGCGCAGGATCTCTCTGGGCGTAGGCCTCTACGTGACGGCCTGGCGCGTGCCGGACAAGAAGGCAACCGACGAGGTGGCCGGGGGCGTGGCCGACGCCGAGCGCGGCAGCAAGACCCTGAAGACCGACCGCGCCGGCAAGGGCGGAATGGGGCGCCCGGGCGGGGCCGAGGACGAGGGTGCAGAGACGGCGGCGGAGACAGAGGGCGGGGCCGCGGCATCGCCGGCAGGGGCGGCAGGACCAGCGCAAGCAGCTGTGGCGGGGGGCTGCGCGAGGAGCGCGACCAACGCGCGGGGGAGAGGCATGCCGCGCCAAAGTCGACCATCAGCCGACGAAGTTCTCCACCATCCTCATCGAAGAGGTTTTGGCTGGCGCCCAGCAGCTGGCCTGTGTCGCAGCGGCTGTCTGCAGCGCCTACTTCGTGCCAGTCCAGAGCAACGCCATCAAGGCATCACGAGCGTGCAGGAATATCTGCACGGACACATGCAAGGAGGCGGGCAGGGGGTTATATTTTAGGGCCGCCAGAGGGGCATCTCTACGCGACATGTATTTCGACCATCTCAGCCGAGGGCGTTGGCGGCAGGACGAGGACCTTTCTTACCGAGCACTGCAAGTACATCGGCTCGATCAGCTCTGCGACTAGCCTCGACGAGGTGAAGCGCATCTGCCTCGAAAAGTGCAACGGCAGGAACCGGGCGAAGCTGGCGATCTTTCTCGAGGCGGGCCCATGGACTCCATGGACGAACGCGGAGACGGAGGAGGAGGAGCCCACCGAGGAGCAAAACAGGCAGGCCTCATCAAGGACACCATCCATCGAGCCTTACTCCAGGTATGGGCAATGGTCAAGGAGGGCAAAGCACCAATGGGAGTGATGGAGGATGAGATCGCAGCCTGGCTTGCGGGGCTGTGAGTGACAAGGCCGACCACCTGCGCCATGTTCGGTAGAGGCTCGGCGAGCACGGCGCCGCGGGGCTACTCCATTGCAGATGCCGCTATCGGGTGGCGTTGGCAGGGCCCCTATCCATTGCGCATTGCGTGACTCTGCCCCCCCGAGGCTGCCCTTCTTCTTCTTCTTCTTCTTCTTCTTCTTCTTTTTCGTCTTCCTCCTCCTGTGCCTCTTCCTCCTCCTCTTTCTCCTCCTCCCTCCTCTTCCTTCTTCTCCCCCTCCCTCCCGCTTGTCCATCTCGTCCTCCTCGTCCCCCTCCTCCTACTCCTCCGCTGCCACTTCCTCCTCCTCCTCCTTCTCCTCCTCCTCCTCCTCCTCCTCCTCCTCCTCTTCGTGAGCGCTGAGCAGTGCGGATTTGCCTGCTTGTCCAGTTGGAGCCCTCTATCCCCTCCTTCTCCTGGCGGTCGCTACGGGGCAGGGTAATATACAAACAAGAGGTGAAGAGAACAAACAATTGACGTCCGATCGAAGGGATCTAGCAAAGCAGGAGCGAGGCGGGAAGTCCCCTTCTCCCCCCTCATCCTTCTTCTCTTCCTCCCCCTCTCTTCGTCTTCCTCCTCCTCCTCCTCCTCCTCCTCCTCCTCCTCCTCCTCCTCCCTCCCCCTCCTCCGCTTTCTCCCCCATTTTGCTCACCATTGTTTGCCGGAGTCGCTGGAATCCCCCTCCTCCCCCTCCTCCTCCCTCTTTCCCTCCTCCCCCTCCTCGTCCTCCTCCTCTTCTTCCTCCTCCTCTTCCTCTTCCTCCTCTTCCTCCTCCTTATCCCCCTCCTCCTTCTTCTTCCTTCTCCTCCTCCTCCTTCTCCTTCTCGTGCTCCCCTTCGCCCTCCTCCTTCGCCTCCTCCTCTTCCTTCTCCGTGCGAGTGCTGAGCACTGCGGACTTGTCTGCTTGTCCAGCTGGAGCCCCCGCGCCCCTTCCTCTCTCGGTGGTCGCTGTGGGGACGGCAACTAAATTACCCTGGCGAAGAACCCAACCCTTCTGTATATTGGGCCGCGAAACGTGTAATGGGGTGCGCCGAAGTGGCCCCGAGTCACCATGCGGACGTAGCCACGGGGGCCTTGGGTACAGTTCCCTATGGGGCCACGTAGCGTGTGATGGGGCGTGCCAGACTGGATCCGAGTAGCCGTGCGGACGCAGCCAATGGGGCTTTCGGTGGAGCTCCCGATGAGGCCACGAAACGTGCGAAGGGTATGCCAGAATGGATCCGAGTGGCCAGATGGACGCTACCAGTGAGGCCTTCGGCGGAGATGCCTAGGAGGCCACGAAGCGTGTGAGGGGTGTGCCGAAATGGGCCCGAGTAACTGTGCGGACGCAGCCACTGGGGCCTTCGGTGGAGCTCCAAATGGGGGCACGAAGCGTGTGAGGGCTGTGGCGAACTGGATCGGAGTAGTCATGCAGACGCTACCACTTACGGGAGGAGGAGGAGGAGGAGGAGGAGGAGGAGGAGGAGGAGGAGGAGGAAGAGGAGGAGGAGGAGGAGGAGGAGGGGGAGGGGAGGAGGTGAGGTGGAACGCGGCGTTTCGAATTCAAAACGAGGACCCAACACACAGGAGGTTCGGGAATCCTATAAGTAAAAAGAGGGAACTAAGGGCGACCGAACGACGGGACCTTGCAGAGGAGGATGGAGGCGTGGAGTCTCTTCCTCCCCCTCCTTCTCCTCCTCCTTCTCCTCCTCTCTCCGCCATCGTGGCGTAAGAGCGCCTCGGCGTAGTCCGTCGGGCGCGCGCCAGCGCGGCCGTCGGGAGACGCTCGAGAGGCGCTGCGCTCCCCCTCCTCTTCCTCCCTCGGGCACGCGCCCCCCTCCCCCCTACCATCGGGCGGGCACGCGCGCAGATCGTCGCCTGCGACGACGGCTCCGGAAGGCCTCGCGGGGGGGCAGCGAAGACGACGACGACGCCGCCGCCGTGAGTGATGTGCACCCGCTCAGAAGTCCAGGGCCGAGAGATCCTCCAGGTCCGGCTGGCCCTCGGAGATCCCCAGCTCATCCCCATCCGCACTCCTTATCCGCATCCTGCCCTCCCAGGCGTCCGACGTTTTGACATTTGCTCGACACGGGGTCCCCGAACGTGCCGGCCCGCTCCTCGGTGCCGTTCTCCCTCCCGGAAAGTTCTTCTTGGTCGATCCCGGGGCCCGGCCAGGGCCCCCAGAGGCCGATGCTGGCTCCTCGTTCCTGTCGTGCATCTTCAGGGCGCAGGCATGTCGTGGTTTTCGGGCCATAGTCGCAGGCCTAGAGGTTGACACCAACACCAATTTCGGCGGTGTGCCTCCACCGAGGGAAGAAGATCCCGATCTCGGTGATGGTGGTAATGATATGGCTTCCAAGGTGACCAAAATCTGACCACCAACACCGAAATCTAGGATCATCTTCCCCCTGTGGATGCACCCCCCTTGTGTTGGCACTGGCGCTGGGCGTCTCGGGGTCGAGGGCGCGCAAAGCGCGGCGGCGCCGTCGCTGTGCACCCAGAGTCGAGGTGTCTGGCAGCCACGCGCGTGTTGACACGCAGCGAGTACCAGCGGACAGACGGTGACACGAACACGAACTTTCGGAGGTCCGCGCGGATTTCTCGGATCGGCGCTGGAGGCCCCCTGGCGGCGCCTCCGGCATCGCCCCTGGCGCGCCCCGCGCTCCAAGGAGGGGGGTTCAGCGCAGATTCAAGAAATCCGCGCGGACCGTCGACAGTTTATGTTTACGTAGTTGTTTGTTCCTCTAACGTGCCGTGTTCAACACGTCTCTCACGCACGTGTTGGCCCACGGTTTGGGGATCGTATCTCGACAGTCCATCGTTTTCAATCTACGTGTTGAGCTCCGTGTCAACGCGCTACGGGCTTCGTGTTGCGTATCTGAGCAGCCGTTGGTCCAGCGTGTCTGGGTCCACTGAGCATGATGAGCTGACAACCGGCACCCGCACCTATGCGACCCTTCGATTTCTCGGGGTAAGCTTCCGTGGGGACCTACGGGTGTGTGCTGTCGGATGGGGCTCCCCCGCTCGAACGGCAGCCCCCAATTGGGGTCCGACAGCCCGCACCCATACCCATATCTCCTTCATCTCCTTGACCTTTCTCATTCCTCCTCCCCATAGGTTTGAGCGTGTGTTTTTTTTCATCAGAGAACGACCAAAGGCGCGACGCGTGGGCGAAATCGAAGAAGAACAACTGCATAAACATAACCTTTCGGGATCGACGCTGAGCTCTGGCGGCGCCTCTAGCGTCGCCCCTGGTGCAGGGAGGGGGGTCTGGCTCCGATCCAAGAAATTCGCGCGGAGCTTTGACAGTTTATGCGTATAGAGTTTTGTTGCTTCTATGGGAGGAAGACGTGGTCGACAGCCTATGGTCCCCGCGGGGCTGCGAACTGCGCAACTATCGCCACGAGGCCCAGCGGAGTGGGGGGACACGTAGATCTAGTCGAGACGTCGCGGCTCCCTGGTGGGCTGCCGTCTGCGGAATTGTCGCCACTTTCGTGGGTTCCTGGGAGGCCTCGCGCAGTGGGGGGACAGGCGGATCCAGTCGAGGCCTCTTTGGCGGATCGTTCAAGGATGCCGTAGACCCCTCAGTGTGTTCTTTTGGATTGAGCGGTCCTGCCTATAGCTCCCTGGTGTTTAGATGGAATTGGGCACGTCTCGTTTTTTTTTTTTTTTTTTTTTTGGTTTTTGTTATATCAGATCGCGACGCAGGGGTGTCTGAGCCTCCTCGGCTCGCAGACGTGTTCCTGGGGTGCTTTTTCGGGGTCGACGCTCGACGCGGATCCAGCGGCGGCGACGAGGAGTTCCTGGGAGCCCCGAAAAGGGTAAAGAACTCCCCAGGCCTCGATTCTTTGGCTTGTGCCGCCCTGCCGACCCCTTGGGAGTCCTGGATGCCTCTCTTCTTGGGGGCGTCGGAGCGTCTGAGCGCTGTGCGTCCATCTGGGAAGGGCCCCGATGTGATGGGCCCGTTTTCCACCACCAGCACCATAGTTGGAGGGGGTGGGGGTCCTCCTCCTCCTCCTCCTCCTCCTCCTCCTCCTCCTCCTCCTCCTCCTCCTCCTCCATCTCCTCCTCTTGGTCCTCCTCCTCCTCCTTCTCCTCCTCCTTGCCCTCCTCCTCCTTCCTCCCTCCAACTTATGGTGGTGGTGGTGGTGGTGGTGGGGGTAAACAGGCCCATCACGATGGGTTGTGCCGGGGCCCGTGGGCCTTTTTTGGGGGCTCGCTGGGGCCTCTCGAGGCTCTCTGGGGGGGCACGGTGGGCCCCATCCCCCAAAACCTCGACCCTCGACCCTCGAGGCCTGGACCCCCTCTTCCCTGGGAACCTCCGCGGCTCCCCACCCACTTGCCCTGTCCCGCTCGCCCTGCCCCTCCGCCGGAGTCCCGAGGAAGCCGGGTCCCTCCCATGGGGCCCCCCCGAAGGCCCTCGCCACGGAGACGCCCGCCCTCGCTTTTCCAGCGGCGTGTGGCGAATCAGAGACCTCCTCGACCCAGAAACCTCTTCGGCCCCTGCGACCCTCGACGGTCCCTCATGGGCGACGCCGGAAAGCGGGGTCGTCTTCGCCGACGTCGGCGCGTGAGTGTCCCGTGCAGGGTCGCGCGCGAGCGCCCTCGTGTTCGGTGCAGCGCGCCGCGCCCGGCGTCCCGCGTAAGGCACCGCGTGAGGTCGCTGTGCCATCTCGCGTGAGGCCCGCTTCTTCTCGTCGCCCAGAGGGGGCTGGAGCAGGTGGGGTCGGAGGGCCGCGCCGCATCGCCTGCGACTCGGCGATCCCGGCGCGATCTCGCCGATTCATCGGCGATGGGGCCCCAGACATGTGATGTCCTGGTTCTCAACCATCCTGTGGTGTTGGGTCTCCGTTCAAGCGAGACGGTTCCCCGCGTCTTCTCCTCCTCCTCCCACTCCTCGTCCGTTTCTCATACCTGCTTCTGCCTTCCTCATGCCGATCCATCACGCGCTTCGTGGCCCCATGGCCATGGGGAGCTCCAGCTAAGGCCCCAGTGGCAGCATCCGCATGGCGGGGTCCCCGCAAGCCCAGACCCTGTACCCGTGGCAGTTTTTTCATCACGAGTTGTTCTTTGACGGCCTTGGGGTCCGACGAGGGCTCCCAGGGGCCGAAAGCAGCCAAGAACCTCCCGTCGTATTTTTTTCACGACGCGAGCATGTCTGGGTCGCCGACGCTCCAGCGATGCGGTGCAATCCTCTGGCCTCCGTGTTGCCCCAGCCCCACCTTGGGCGGCCTCTAGCAACGAAGGCGCCCAACCTCCGAAGTCCTCGAGGCCGCGTGCCGCGGTACCGCGGGCGGCGCCTTGCAGGGCCGGGAGGGGCAGCGGGGGGGGGGGGGAAGGAGGGAGGAGGAGTCGAGGAGGAAGAGGGAGGAGCGAGGAGGAGTCGAGGAGGAGGGAGGAAGGAAAAGCAGGAGGTGGATGTGCATAAAAGAATTTGTTTTCATTGCGGGAAGTGGTCCGCTAGAAGACAGCCGTCTGAGAGTCATCAGCCGTACACAAGCACAGTTCCTGGGATTTCAACACCGCGAATCGACGTGACTGCTGCGTCCTGACAGTTCTAAATCGTGCCAGCACAAAAATCTGGGGGTTTGGACCATACGAATCCTGAACGTGCTGCAGACTTTTAAAACGAATGTGCGCGGTGCTAAGGCGAGAGCCATTGATGGAAAAGGAGCGTCCTCCATCAATGACAAGGTTGAACACTTTAGGACGAATGTTAGCGACGCTCAGGCGGGAGTCACCTTTGAAAGCCACCCGTCCTTCATCCGTGAATGTGCTGCGAACTTTTGAGACAAATGTGCGCGGCGCTAAGACGAGAGCGACATTTTGAAAATGACCCACCCTACATCCGTGAAGCTGTTGCACACTTGAGACGAATGCGTGCGGCGCTAAGGCGAGGGCCACATTTTGAGAACTACCTGCCCTCCATCCGTGAAACGGCTACAAGCTGTTAAGACGAATGTGCGCGGCGTTGAGGCGAGAGCCACATTATGAAAAGGAACACCCCGGCCCGCCCTACGGACACGTCTGGGGGTGCGACAGGGAGGAGTTATCTATGAGGGAATGGGATGAAGGAGGAGGAGGAGGAGGAGGAGGAGGAGGAGGAGGAGGAGGAGGAGGAGGCGGAGGAGGAGGAGGCGGAGGAGGAGGCGGCGGCGGCCTCTTGACTGTCTCCTGGAGCCTCCTGGCTGCCTGGGGCTATTTTTGCGGGCCTAGTGGGGGCTTCCTGGGGGCCTCCTGGGGGCCTCCTGGGGCCCACTCGGAACCGCTCCCCGCTGCGGTGGCCGCGCCGCCCGCCGCAGGCTGCTGCAGTACCTGCAGCGCCTCGGCTTCGACCGCGCCAGCGAGGAGCCGGACGCCGCGGCGGCGGGGACAGGACGCGCGGCCCCCTTTGACCCCTTTCGTTCTTGCCTTTTCAATTCTTTTTCCTCGTGGATAACTCCTCCATGGCGCGCCCCAAGGCCAGTCGGAAGAGTGGGCTGGGCGTTTCGCTTGAGATTTCTTTACCACTGGTGAGCCTGAAGCTTACACATTGGCAACAGTTTCACAGAAGGAGGGCTGGCCATTTTCAAAATGTGGATATCGTGCTGGCGCAGCGAACACTCGTTGTAAACACTTGGAACAGTTTCACGGATGGAGGGCGGGTCGTTTTCAAGACGTGGCTTTCGCCTGAGCGTTGCGCACACTTGCTTTACGAATTTGTAAGAGTTTTACGGGTGGAGCGCGGGCCACTTTCAAAATGTCGCTCCCGCTTTAGGGCCGCGCATACTCGTTTTAAACATTTGTAAGAGTTTCACGGATCGAGGGCGGCTCCTTTTTAGAGGGTGGCTCTCGCATTGACGCCGCGCACATTCGATTCAAACACTTACACATGTGTCATTGGTTTTCATGAGTAACGAACAATAAATTGTGTTTTGGGACGATTCAGAATTGCCAGGGCGCAACAGTCACGTTGATCCGCGATGTGGAAGTCCCAGGAATGGTGTTCTGCCACGAGTCAGGATGGTCAAGACGCAGCAACCTGGTTGACTCGTGGGGTTGAAATCCTGAGAATGTCTTGGTGTGTTTCAAGATTAGCTTAGAGGGAGAGTGTATTCCAACATCGTTGATGCGTCTTGGGTTTGCACTGGTCCACCTCCTCCTCCTCCTCCTTCGTCCCCTCCTCCTCCCCTCCTCCTCCTCCTCCTCCTCCTCCTCCTCCTCCTGCGGAGCGCCCTCACCGGCAGCGCCACCCGGGGGAGCAACCGAGGGGGCGCGCCGCCCCAAAGCGCTGCTCGTGGGGGGGGGGGGAGTGGGTCTGGCCTTGCACGGCTCAGGCCACCACGCGACCAGGGGAGGGGAGGGAGGGCAGTGAGGAGGAGGAGGAGGGGGGCAAGAGAGCGGGGAGGGTGGCGGAAGTGGCGCCTTCCGTCTTCTGCTCGATTCAGAGTATGGGGAAAATGCGATGTCACATTGGTGCGCGCAAGAAGCGAACGATAAATCATGAGCCAACGATAAAACATGAGCCAACACCTTTCTCGGCCGAGCGTCGACGCGTGGATGCCTCTGTCCAGGCAGGTGCACGAGTATTCCTCGTGAGAGTCGTATTTTTCGTGAGCGGTAGCGTCAACATTCTCACCAGTGCGGCGGCGGGAGCGGAGGTGGAGGGGGAAGTGAGAGCGGTGGCGCAGTGGCGGCCATCGGCTTCCCCCCTTTGCGCCGCGGCGCATCCCCAGACCGACGCTCGTGCTCCCGGATGCACGGGAGGATCGCCTGCGGCCGCGGCCACGATGACCAGGGCTTGCGCTTCGGGGCCTGGCCGCGTCCCGAGAGTGGCCAGGAGCCAGACTCTCGAGGTCTGGCTGCGGAGGCGAAGACGGCAGCCGTGCTGGGACAATGGCACAGCGGGTCCTCCTCCTCCTCCTCTGCCTCCTCTGCCTCCTCCTCCTCCTCCTCCTCCTCCTCCTCCTCCTCCTCCTCCCGTCCTGCGCGCCGCACTCCAGGCAGGCCTCCGCGGTGATCCGGGTCTCGGGCGCGCTCGGCATCGGCCATAGCCCCGTGAGTCGCACGGCGCACCGGCAGCGGAGGGCTCTCCCAAACCTGGGCAACGCTCCGCGTGAATCCCACGCGGCGGGCAGCTGCGTGGATCGGGCATAGAGGAGCGAGAACGGCACGCCGAGCACGGGCGCCGCCGCCTTGGCGGCGAAAGCGGCGTCCTCGCTGGCCTTCAGCGCTGGAAGGACAATGTCGTGGCGGTATCTCTGGAGCAAAAGTCCTTCTGTCCCACTTCTGCGCCTGGGCGCGGACCAGCAGTTCAGCAGGCGCAAGGACCTTGCCTCTTCCACGGAGGGCACCTCAGCGCCGCCCCTGGCGGCCGCAAGATATTGACGCACCTCTGTGAACCACGCGGGCATGCCCCGAGCGGGCACGAGCGCCAGCATCCTCGCGGCAGGGTGGTCCGCGGGCAGCACAGAGGGGCGCGCCAGCGCGGCGGCAGCAGCCTCGAGGACTGTCACTGCCAACCGCCGCACCCAGCCGTACGGCGCCACGGCTGGGGTGGAAACGACGTGGCACGACGGCGGATGCCCCAGGAGTTTCCCAGCCCAGGAGGTCCACAGGGCATACTGATGGGTAGCCTCGGGCGCCACTGCCAGGAGCGCGGCACTGTACAGCACCCTCGTGAGCGTCTGCGCCGCTGCAATGAATGGGGAGAAGCCCCTTGCTTCTCCTCCTCCTTCTCCTCCTCCTCCTCCTCCTCATCCTCATCCTTCTCCTTCCTCCTCCTCCTCCTCCTCCTCCTCCTCCTCCTCCTCGGTCTCCTCCTTCCCTCCTCCTCCTCCTCCTCCTCCTCCCTTCCTCCCTCCTCCTCCTCCTCCTCCTCCTCCTCCTCCTCCTCCTCCTCCTCCTCCTCCTCCTCCTCCTCCTCCTCCTCCTCCTCCTCCTCCCCCCGTCGCCACCACCTCTTCCTCCTCCCTCACCTCCCTCACGACCTTCCTCTCCTCCTCCTCCTCCTCCTCCTCCTCCTCCTCCTCCTGCTTCTCCTCGGCGACTCGCCGCCCGCCTCGGCGCCTCATCGACGGCGGCGGCCGCCGCGGCCGCTGGCGAGGGCGGATTGCGGGCAGTTCGCCCGCCGCAGCCGTCTCGGCCCAGCGCAGGCTCGGGCAGGCGCCGCCCCCCTCCTTGGGGGACGCGCATGCCCGGGGAGGCGGAGCCCGCTCTCCACCGCGGCTGAAAAGGTGACGGGCTAATTTCGCACCGCCACTACCCTAAGTAGGACGGGGGAGAAGGGAGGACGGGGAGGTCCTCCTCCTCCTCCTCCTCCTCCTCCTCCTCCTCCTCGTCCTCCTCCTCCTCCTCCTCCTCCACTCTCTTCTACCTGTGGTAGTGGTGGTGGAAAATCGGCCCATCAAAAGGGGCCGACATGGAGGCCGCGGCGGCCGGCGGCGAGTGGCCCGGCCAGGACGCGACCAGCCAGGTGATGCAGCCTCCGCCGGCCGCCCCGCCTCGGGGGGGCGCCAGCGCGGTCCTCCCCCCGCGCAGCTCGGCGCGATCTAGAGGGGCAGGTCTGAGCCTCCCAAGTGGGGGCGGGGTCGACGGGGTCGGAGGATCGCGCCGCATCGCCGATGCATTGGAGAGGCGGCTCGAGGTGGAGCCCGATCTTCTCCACGCGTGCGTCGCCGCTGCATCGCCGATGCATCGCCGATGCATCGCCGATGTATCGGCGATGCGGCGCGATCTCCTGGCCCCACGTGCTCCGACTTCATCTGGGAGGCCCCATACGGTACGATCGAAAGGGTTCGGGAAATCGTGGGGACGAAGACCGACATCTGTTCATGTCCATGTTGAGCAGGACTAGCTGTCGGTGTTGCTGCGGGCGTCGTCCATCTGAGACAGGACGTCGCCTGCCCACCAGTGGGCGCTGTCTATTTTGGACAGCGTCTGCTGTTGGGCATCGCACCCACCTTTTTCAGTGCCCATTTCGGGCGTGTCACGCAGCGGGCCAGGCCAGTCCTGGGCCCAGGATATCAGTGGATATGCGCCCCCGCCGTGCCCATCCAACAAGGGCCACGCATCCATCGCCCTCGGGCCCAGGATCGGCCCGACCAGGGCCTGTGCGGGCTGAGACATCCGACGATCTTCTTTTTTTCAAGGCGCGAGCCCAGGGGCCCCGACCGCTTCCCCAGGGCCAGGTTTTCGTCCGGCGGCAAAACGCACAGATCGAAACAGTCACATCGTCGAAGATCCCATGAGGGTGGATGCAGCTGTGGCGCCCCCCCAGCCTCCCGACGCGAGCATGTCCCTAGACCTGGCGGCGAAGCAGTACCTGGCCACCGGCACGTTGCCGGAGGCGGGCGCGGCTGCAGGGGCCCTGGTGCCCGCGCCGCCGCCGCCGCAGTACGGGCAGCAGCCGCCGCCGCTGTCGTCGTTCCCGCCGTCCCAGATCACGGGCGACGCCATCGGGTGGCTGGTGCCCAACGACCGCGCGCCGCGGCTGATCGGCAAGCAGGGGGCGGGCCTCAAGCAGATCCGGGAGGCGTGCAAGCAGAGGGCCGAGGCCCGCCCGGAGACGGACCCGGGCAACACGCTGCCGCCGGTCTTCTGCCGCCTGACCATCGCGGGGTCGCACGAGGCCATGTGCGCGGGGTTCGCGCAGGCGCTGCAGCGGGCGTACGGCAAGGAGATGCAGGAGCGACCCCAGGACGTGATCGCGGTGGAGATCCGCATCCCCCCGAACTGGGCGGGGATGGTCATCGGCAAGGGCGGCGAGAAGCTGAAGGCGGTGAAGGCGACCTACTCGGTGGAGGCCACGGTAGGGAGAGAGCCCGTGTACCACGCCGCGAACGGCACGGAGGAGCGCGCAGTGACCCTCACGGGCCCCGGGCCCAACCTGGCGCAGGCGCTGCAGGTGCTGCTCACGCCGAACAAGGGCCAGGGCGCTGGGGCGGCAGCAGGACTGTCCGTCCCAGGGCTCGGCAACCTCGCCGGGTTGGCAGGGCTGACCGGGATTCCTGGCCCCCAGGGGAGAAACGCGCACCGACACCGATGTCCTTCTTTCGATTTTTGCCACGGCTGGAGTCGCCTCGAGATCTTGGAGTGGTCCAGTGAGTACGTAGGAGTATCGGTATCTTTTCGTCCCCCCAGGCCTGGCGCAGCTCACCGCTGGAGCCTCGCCCCAGGGCGACCGCGCTGACAACACGAACTCGGCCCCGAAGGATCCAGACGAGGTGCGCGTCCAGGTGGCGATCCCAGGCCAGATGGCGGGCGTTATCATCGGGAAAGGGGGCGAGAGGATCAAGCAGACCGGCACACAGTCCGGATGCTACGTGAAGATGACGGGCAGAGTGGAGGGCAGCGACAAGCGCGCTTGCGTCGTCAGCGGGCCGCTCGAGCCGTGCATCGCCGCGCAGACGGCCATCTGGGAGCAGCTGAAGGAGGGCCACGCCTCCAACAACATGCCCGAGCCGCAGCACTTTGTCGCCACGATGCTGCTCCCGAGGGTGCTGAGCGGCGCAGTGATCGGCAAGGGGGGATCGACGGTGAGCGCCCTCCGCCAGCAGACGGGCGCGCAGATCCAGCTCGACAACGACAGCAAGGAGGGGGACACCAGGGCCTGCAAGATCGAAGGGGGGTTCATGCCCGTGATGCTCGCAGAGCGGATGGTGCATGCGGTGATCAAGCAGGACCGGGGAGGCGGAAGCCTCGAGCACGCCGCGACTCGGGCCCGCCACCGATCTCTGACGGTCCTGGCGTCAGGTTTGACGGCCCAGGTTTCGTGAGATGCTTGCGGCGGGGGTCCGCGCCAACTTTTAAGACTACGCCCCGCCGCGTTCCTGCCGGCCCAGTCGGGCCAGCTCGAGGCCCCCACGGCCAGGGGCCGCCCTCGATGCGACCCGACGCGATGCGATTCGCGGGCCGGGCCCGCGATTTCGGCTCGGTTCGATTCGGCTCGACTCGCCTGCATCGGCCAGGGCCAGCTGGAGCCAGGCGGGCGATCCGATTCCGATTCGATTCTGGACGACTCGCTGGCGATCCGATTCGTTTCCTGTCCAGTCCGACTCCGCGAGTCGATCCATCTCGAGCCCCCCATGGCTCCAGCCTTGCGTCCCCAGACATGCGCCGTACGGATTTTTTCAATGCCGGGTCCCCAGAACTCCCGACGGCTGGTTTTTCACCCCCGTGTCGTTTTTTGACGGTCCCGGGGCTTGGCGAGGGCCCCCCAGCGCCAAAAACGGCGAAGAACCACCCGCGGTGATCTTGGCATGCCGCGAGTCTGTCTGGGTCTCCCCGACCAGGAGTGCGCGAAGCACCCGGAGAAGCTCGCCGCCCACCAGGCTCATGAGCTGACAACCAGCACCGACACTTATGCGGCCCCTCGATTTCTCGGGGTGGAATCCCGTGGGGGGTTTATGGGTGTGTGTGTGTGTGTGTGTGTTTTCGGATGGGCCCCCCCGCCCGAACGGGAGCCCCCCTCGGGGTTCGACAACCCGCACCCACACCCATAGCGTCTTCATCTCCTTGCCCCTCCCCATCTCCTCCTCCCGAAAGGCTTGCTCGAAGAAGACAAGCGGCATCTCTTTCGGAGGTCCGCGCGGACTGCTTGGATCGGCGCTGGGCCCCCCCTCCCTGGTGCGCAGGGCGCGCCAGGGGGCGCCGCCCGGGGCCCCGCTCGGGGGCTCCGGCGCCGACCCGAGAGGTCCGCGCGGACCTCCGAAAGCCTCCTTCTCTTCCTCGGTGGGAGCGCGCGCCGCTCTCCCCGGGCACAGGCCGCGGGGCTCCCCGCAGCCCCGGGGAGCCAGCGCCAGGCCCTGGACCCCATCGTTTTTTCTTGGGGGTAAAGTCGGGCCTGCCCCTCTACCGGGGGAACATTCCAAGATAGTCAAACAATAGCCTTGGGACTATTTTTGGAGCATTTCTGGACCATTTTGGGGTATCTTCTGGGTATTTTTTATTTTTCGTCGAAAATCCCCCTGTAGGGGGACACGCCCGACTTATTTATTTTTCGTCGAAAATCCCCCTGTAGGGGGGCACGCCCGACCTAGCGCCAGGCCCTTGACCCCATCTTGCTCCTGGGGAACCAGCCAGAGGCGGGCCCTGGAACCCCATCTTCCTCCGGGGGAGCCCGAGCTGGGCCCCTGGACCCCCATCTTTTTCCGAGCCACGTGCCGGTCCGGCTCGAGCCGCGGGGGCCCCAGGTCGCCCCCGAAGCCCTGCAAACTGTCACCCGCTGTGAGCAACGCTGCGACGCCAGGATCTCAGGGGCTGTGCTCTCTCACGCCACGCTCGGGCGTCTTGCCGTCGTCGACGTCAGCGTGTGCTCGGGCTCGGCTCTTCGTCCCGGGTTGCCTTTCGACGGTCTGGGGGGCCCAGTGAGGCCCCCCAGCCAGCGGCACCGTAGCAGGTGCTCGCTGGCGGGTACTTTGGAGAGTTGCCGAAAGTTGCCACTTCCTGGCGTGTTGCAGCGCTGCCCACGTTGGGAAGGGTTGGGTTCGCCGGGTCACTGGCCAAGGTGCCCGTTGGTGGAGGCCCCGTTAGGGGGTCGCTGAGACCCAGAGGCCGAACGCGACGGAAACCCTCCGCCCTGAACCCTGTACGGCGCGAGCAGGTCTGGGAGCGCGTGCTGCTCCCTCGCCACGGGCCGCAGCTTCCCGCGGCCCCTGGAGCCGGAGCCAGCGATTCTATACACCGCTGCCCCGGGTCTCGTGGGAGGATGGCGGTGTGTAACCGCAGTAAGCAATTAAGAACCCCCCTGGGGTTATCGTTAGCACCGCACCGTAATTGAATAATTCCTGGGGGCGGTTTTCGCGGAACGATATCTTTAGCACCGCGCAAAAGAATGGAACATAAACAATTCCCGCGCCTTGGCTCGGGTGGTATCCCAATGGGAATCTGTAGGATTCCTAGATATTCCTTTCCTCTCCTGACTCGCGCTACTGCCGCTGCGACGGTAACGCTGATGACGACGATGGCGACGTGTATGATTCGAAGCGGCCTGTTTCTCTTGCGATGCGCTTGTTTCAGAACCACACGGAGGCCAGATTGCGAGAATGTTTCAGGCGGTTTCCTTGTTTCGGCGGGCAGACTCGTCTGCTGGAGCGTTACACTTTCGCCGGAGAGGGGGGGGGTCAGAATTGCTTCTCCGGGCTATATGTGCAAACTCACCACGACGAGCCAGCGATGTCGTGCACACGCCGCCGCTCCTCCCGCGAGGGCACGGGGCACGCTCTCGCCGGCGGGTGCCCCTGCGCCCGCCTCCCCGGCGTGTGCCGCCCCCCCGCCCGCAGGCCGCGGCCTCCGGCAGCCAGAGCCAGGCCTCGGCCCTGGCCACGCTCGCGCAGGCGCTGCAGCAGCAGCCCGGCCTGGCCGCCCAGCTGGGGCTGGGCGGCGCGGCGCACGGGGCGCCGGCGCCGCCGCCGCCGCCGCCCGCACCCCCGACGACGGCGCCGGGGCTCCTCGCGCTCACGGACCCCATCTGCGGGGCCCAAAGGTATACACCACCCCACCACCACCACCGGCACCACCGCCACCACCACCGCCACCGCCGCCTCCATCGTCCCCTCCCTCTCCCCAGCAGGGGGAGAGAGGAGAGGACGAGGAGGGCAGAGGAGGGGGGGGAATGGGGTGGTGGTGGTGTATCCGATTGGGGCCCGCACCCTCTCCCAGATCTCCGGCGATCCGACTTGGCGCGTCTTTTTTTGTTGTTGCCTGGATCGGCGCGAGAATTGCCACAAGGGGGGCATGGGGGTTATCAGTGGATGCCCAGGTGGGTCATATTTGGCCTGACCTAGGTTGTAAGCGGTTTACAAGTGCCATACATGGCTTGGGTGGGTTAACGATCTGGGCTAAGTGGGCTCCGCCCACTTTTTGGGCCTCACGGGATGCCCTCGTCGCTGCGGCTGGACTCGCTTCGAAATTTTGGTCAGAACGCACCCAGGGAGAGGTCCAGGGGGTAGCGGTATGGGTGCCTTCTGGCTTCCCCTGCAGATCTGTTCTATCTTGGCGTTTCTCTCCTCGAGTTCGGCCTCGGGGGGCTCTGGGGCGAAAGGCCCTCCCCAGGGAGGGGTCGGGACCTCCTGGGGCCGCACACTGAAGCAAAGTCAGATCGCCGGGGTGTCTGGGCCTCGGAGGAGGGCCAGGTCGAGATAGCGGGCGGCCCTCCCTCCCTGAGACGACGGCGACGGCGACGGCGATGGCGATGGCGACGGCGACGACGACGACGCCGACGACGACGACGACGACGACGAGGACGACGACGACGACGACGACGACGACGACGACGACGACGACGACGACGACGACGACGACGACGACGACGACGAGGACGACGACGACGACGACGACGACGACGACGACGACGACGACGACGACGACGACGACGACGACGACGACGACGACGACGACGACGACGACGACGACGACGACGACGACGACGACGACCACGACCACGGCGGCGGCGGCGGCGACGCCGACGCCGAAGCCGACGCCGACGCGGACGCCGACGCCGACGACGATTCTCAGCGCGTCTGGGCTCGGCGGGAGGGCCGCCGCCGCTATCTCGTTGTGGGCCCTCCTCCGGCCGTCGCAATGCTACAACAGGCCGGATTCCACGACCAGCCCCTGGCGAAGCGGGCCCGCACGGACGGGGGGCCGGTGTCCAACCTGTCCCACCTGGGCCCCGAGTTCGAGACGAAGGTTCGAGGAGGAGAACCCCGTCATGCTCGCGCCGCAACGGACAGCGCGGCGGGAGGTTTCCGGCCGTTTTCGGTCTCCGGGGTCCCTCGCCGGGCAGAGCCGTCAAACATTTCTGTAAGAAGCCGCCCTGGGGAAAGGGTCGGGACTTCCTGGGAATCCCGGCCTGAACACATGATTACATCGCATGTTTGGGAACGGCAAGAACTGATGCGCCTGTTTTTCTCCACCACCACCACCACCACCACCACCACCACCCCCACCACCACCACCACCACCACCACCACCACACCACCACCACCACCACCACCACCACCACCACCACCACCACCACCACCACCACCACCACACCACCACCACCACCACCACCACCCCACCATACGGGAGGGTGGAGGAGGAGAGGAGGAGAGAGGAGGAGGAGGAGGAGGAGGGAGGAGGAGGAGGGAGGAGGAGGAGGAGGAGGAGGAGAGGAGGATGAGGAAGGAGGAAGAGGAGGAAGAGGAGGGGTGGAGGAGGAGCAAGAAGAGGAGGAGTGGAGGAGGAGGAGGAGTAGGAAGGAGGAGTAGGAGGAGGAGAGGAGGAGGAGGAGGAGGAGGAGGAGGAGGAGAAGGAGGAGGAGGAGGAGGAGAGGAAGGAGGAGGAGGAGGAGGAGGAGGAGGAGGAGGATGGAGGCGGAGGAGGAGGAGGAGGAGGAGGAGGAGGAGGAGGAGGAGGAGGAGGAGAACCCCCTCGCCCTCCAACTTGTGGTGGTGGTGGTGGTGGAAAACAGGCCGAGCATGAGCTCATACACTTGCGGAGGTGCGCGCGGATTCCTCGGATCGGCGCTGAGGCCCCACCTCGGCGGCGCGCCTCCTCAGCGCCGCCCAGGGGCCCAACAAGAAAGTTTAAGTCGGGCCTGCCCCTCTACAGGAGGAATATCTCAAAGTAGTCAAAACATAGTCTGGGGACCCTTTTTGATTTTTTGTTGTGTTTATTTTTCCTCCAAAATCCCCCTGTACGGGGGACAGGCCCGACTTGAGTTTAGGCTCACGTAGTCTGTTTGCTCAGGTGCTCGTGCCGGACTCGTCGGCTGGATACGTCATCGGCAAGAAGGGCAGCGCGCTGCACCAGGCGAGAGAGACGTTCGGCGTGGACGTGAAGGTGATCCGGTCGGAGGAGACCTGGAGCTGGCTGGGGCGCTGAGGTGACCCAGCATTGGCTCCGGCCAGCAGAATGGGCGGAGAGAGGCGCCCCCTCGTCGCCACGGCTGGACGCGGCTCGACAGACTGGCCGGTTTCGACCACCACGGGGACCGGTTACGAGCGGACTTGCGCTCACCCCCCCCCTCTTTGACAGACGTTCTCGGGGCCCATCAAGTGCCTCATCGTGGAATTCAATCCAGATCCCTACTTACCCTGCTCAGTGCGTGCAGCGCAGGGGGCGGCGGACCGTCTTCCCATCCCACCATCGCAGGAGGACGCGAAGTCAGTGGGGACGAGACGGGATGGGCATGGGCTGGCATCATACGCTGGCCCGCAATCAAAAAGCTTCTACCCCTGTGCAGAGCCAGTTGTGAATCCAAGTAATTGTCCCTTACGGTCGGGGACTTTCGGTCAGCGTGTCGCTCCGCTGGTCCTGGCCCACCGCGCTTCGGCGCGACACGCTGTCCACTTCCCAGTCCCGAAGCGACAACGTTCCGAGCCTTTCCGAGCCTCCCGCCCCGCGGAGCGGAGCGACACGCCATCCACTCTCAAGGCATAGCGTGTCGCCGGGGCCGTTGGGGTGACACGCTAATCAAAATTTCGCGACCGCAATCGGCATCTCATTCTCCAGACCCACAACGTCATGTTTTTTCTTCCCCCCCCTCCTGTTTTCCCTGATGTGGGCCCCCAGGGGTCTGAACCCCTTTCCCAGGACCGGTTCTCATCCCGAGTCGTTGCTTGACAGTCTCGAGGCGCCTGGGCGCCCAGGGCAGCGAGAAAACTCCCGTCGCGCTGTCGCGGCACGGCGCGATGGGGGTCTGAGTCATGCGAGGCAGCAAGCTCTCCCCTGCCAGGGGGGCGGTCCGCGACCCCGGTACCCCCCGGAGGAGGAGGGGGAGGAGGAGGAGGAGGAGGAGGAGGAGGAGGAGGGGGAGGAGGAGGAGGAGGAGGAGGAGGAGGAGGAGGAGGAGGAGGAGGCGCTGCCTGCAGGAGACCCCGCACTGGATCGGGGAGCGGATGGTCATCGTGAAGGGGCCCGCGGGTTCGCGGCCCCCGGCCGTGGAGCACATCGTGGCCACGGCCTTCGAGAAGCAGCAGCCCGCGGACAACATCTCGTGCAAGCTCCTGGTTCCCTACGAGAAGCTCGGCTACGTCGTGGGGGAGGATCGAGGTTCGAGTTTCGAGGTTCGGGATTCGGGGCCTCGGGTTCGAGGCGTGACGTTTTCGGACGCTTTCGTTGCTTCTCGGCGGTCCTCCTACTTCGGGATGCGTTCCAGCGGCTGCGCCTCGCCGCGGGCGTTCCGGGGATGCCGGGATCGCCCCGAACGGCAGCCAGAGAGCCGAGTTATGGCCCGAAAGCCAGGGGCAACGTCAGGGGGGCCTAATGGGGCTTCGGGGGGGGATGCAGCGACGCCGCATCGCCCTCTCACTGTCGATGGGGGCCTGGTGGCCCACTCCGCCCAGGAAGGTGCGGATTCGCTATCGGGGGCCCGTCCCCGGTCTGTCGGCGATGTATCGCCGATTCCAGGGTCGATGTCTCCACCCTGGAGCTGGTCCTCCCCTCCTAACGCCTAACGAATGTTCCCCCTCGGAGGAGGGCGCCATCCTCCGGTGGCTCATGGACAACTTCGGCGTCATCACCGAGGCTCACGAGCGGCGAGCAAGTCCGCGTCCACGCCCTCGCGCCCTGGATCCTGGGGCACGGTCCCGCGGACACGCGGTCGCAGGGGTGCCTTCTGCGTGGGCGTCCGCGGGCGAGAGCTGCCCCGTGTCCGCGGGGCCGCGGCCCAGGGCCCTGGCCCGCGAGGCCGCGGCCGCGGATGTGTTTTTTTGTGGCCACGGGAGGTGGGCACGGAGAACATCCAGGGCGACCACATCTTCATGATCCACGGGCCGAAGGCCCAGACACTCTGATAGCTCGGTGCGCCCGCAAGGGCAACGAGAAGGGAGATCGGCAAGTGCCAAATAGCTCCCACGGGCGACTACTCGATTGCGAATGGGTGACCGACCAGTGGCGCCAGGCAGAGTAGACACTAGTCGACGCAAAGTGTACCCCGCGCGAAGGCTGTTAGAAAACCCGGAATCCCCCTGCCGCGGGCGTTGTCACTTCGAGACAGAGGGCCGTCTGCCCAACAGCGGGCGCTGCCAAGTTTGGGTCACCTTTTCTGGCGGCGAGGGGGGGGACGTGAGAAGGGGCGGGCCTTCTCAGAAGGCTCGGAAGTCCCCCGGCCTGCTGAGAAGTTTTCGAAGCTCTCCCCGAAGATACAGGTGGAAACTCTTCAGAAGGCGCGACGGCTTCTGGCAAGTCCTCCTGAGAAGGCCCTCTCCTTTCCGAGGCAGGAATTTATACATGACCACCGCCTGGAGGGTCAGGTCTCGGAGCCTCGGCAGGCGGTGGATATGGACATATTCGGGCCCCTGGGGGCCGAAACATAGTTATCCATATCCGCCGCCCGCTGGGGCACCAGGACGTCGGTTCCAGGCGGTGGATATGGATGAGTCCCCGCCTCGCACTCTCCTTCTTCTTCTTCTTCTTCTTCTGAGAAGGCACCTATGAGAAGGCCTTCTCGCCCTCGCACTCTCCCTCTTCTTCTTCTTCTTCTTCTCCCTCTTCTTCTTCTTCTTCTTCTTCTTCTTCTCCTTCTTCCTCTGAGAAGGCTCATCTCCCCCCCTCGCTCGCCGCCGGAGCTGCTGTGGGGCATCGCGGCCAGCTCTTCCACCTCCATCCGTGCCGCGCCGCGGCCCCGGCCCCGGCCAGTCCTGGGCTCAGGGCCTCGGTGCAGACATTGGGTCGGGCAGGTCCCTCTACAGGAGGAGTATCCAACAGTAGTCCAAAAATAGCCAGGGGACGATTTTTTGATTATTCTTGGCTATTTTTTTTGGACAATTTAAATATTCGTCGTCCAAAATCCGCCTGTAGGGGGACATGCCCGACCTAAGTGTAGATGTAGGCCTTCCCCGGCTCGGCCAGCAGGGGCCACGGATCCACCGTCCGCGAGCCTGGGCCGGGTGCGGGCTTAGACATGCCGACGACCGGATTTTATCATTGCGCGGCCCCAGGAGGCCCCCACCCCTTCCCTGGGGCCAGCTTTTCGCCCTGGGGCAGGTTTTGTTGGTCTCGGGGCCCCGAATCTGCCCCCAGAGGCCGAAATCTGGGAACAGCCCTGTCGGGCAAGCCACACAAGGTACCGATGCCGCTGCTCCCCGGACCTCTCCCGGGGTGCGTTCTGACAAGAGTTTCGAGGCGAATCCGGCCGTAGCGCTGAGGTCCGCCCAGGAGGCCCACCAAGGCCGAAACGAGGCCAGGGTAGCAGCATCGGTACCTCATCCGCGCGTGTCTCGATCGTGAGCATGCTGGCCCCTCCCCCCCTCTGGAAGGCGAACGTGCTGCAGGCCGCGCGGCAGACTGTCTCGCTGCTCGACACGCCGGCCGCGCCTGCTGCGACGCCCCAGGCGCAGGCGCAGCCGCAGCAGGCGGAGCTCCCGGTCCCGGCGCCGCCGCCGCTGCAGCAGGCGGAGGCGCTCGGCGGACGCCAGCCTCGATCGTCCTCCTCGGTCTGCGATCGAGCCTCCATCCTCGACCCTCGATCGAGCCTGCATCCTCGGTCGAGCCCCGATCCTCAACCGAACCTAGATCGTGTGTCTGCGATCGAGCCTCGATCCTCGATTCCCAGCCGATCCTCGATCCTCGATGGATCCTCGATTCGAGTCACAATGACACGCCTTCTCTGGAGCCCGTCAGCGTGTTACGCCTTCGCTTCGTGCCCGAAAGCCTCTTGTTTCTTCGGGCAGCAGCACGCTGATCGGCTCTCCACGGCGGCGTGCCATGGATGCTGTTTCTGCGCCCCCGCGGGCGCCAGCTGTGCGCCAACGCTGGCCCCGGCCATGCCCGAGATGCCAGTTCGGACGGGCGTGTGCCCAGACGTGCTCGCGCCCTCAAACAACCACGGCGGGAGGTTCTTGCCCGCTCTCGGCGCCCAGGGGATCTCGTGCCCCGGGGCCGGGGCAAGAGACGGCCCCGGGTGGAGCACCGGCCCTGGGGAGAGCGTCGGGACTTCGGGGACCACGCTCGAAGCAATTAGGACATCGCATGTCCGGGACTTCGGGGACCACGCTCGAAGCAATTAGGACATCGCATGTCCGGGTGCAGATCCCTGGGCCCAGGATGGGCCTGGCCAGGGTCGGCTTCGACACGGGGCCCTGCGAAGTCCCGACCCTTCCCCAACGTCCTCTTGTTATGATTCTTCAGTGCGGGCGGGGTCCCCGGAAGTCCCGAACCCTTGCCTGGGGCCGGTTTTTCATCCCGAGTCGTTTTCTTCCCACCCATCCTGTGCAGTTGGGCCCTCGTTTTGAAGAGACAGTCCCCGCGTCTCCTCCTCCTCCTCCTCCTCCTCCTCCTCCTCCTCCTCCTCCTCCTCCTCTTCC
Source organism: Prorocentrum cordatum (assembly GCA_963575745.1). NCBI lineage: Eukaryota > Dinophyceae > Prorocentrales > Prorocentraceae > Prorocentrum > Prorocentrum cordatum. The sequence continues at coordinate 138,406 of CAUYUJ010020229.1, forward strand.
TCCTCCTCCTCCTCCTCCTCCTCCTCCTCCTCCTCCTCCTCCTCCTCCTCCTCCTCCCCCTTCTTACTTTTGCTTTCCACATCAGCTTCCATTCTGGCACACCCCTCCATAGGGAGCTCCACCTCAGTCCCCAGTGGTGCCGTTCGTATGCGTCCCCGCCACCCATTTCGGCACTCCCCTCACATGTTTCGTGGCCCACATAGGGAGCTCCACCTAAGGCCCCAGTGGTGCCGTTCGCACGCGTCCCTGCCACTAATTTCTGCACACCTCTCACACGCCTCTTGGCCCCCCCATAAGGGAGCTCCACCTACGGCCCCTGTGGTGCCGTTCGCATGCTGCCCCGCCACCCATTTCGGCACACCCCATCACATGTTTAGTGGCCCAATAGGGAACTCCATCCAATGCCCAAGTGGTGCCGTTCGCACGCGTCGCGGCCATCCTTTTCGGCACACCCCTCACACGCTTCGTGTGGCACCATATGGAGCTTCACCCAAAGCCACATTGGTGCCATTCGCATGTGCCCCCTCCACCAATTTCGGCACGCCCCTCACACGCTTCGTGGCCTCATAGGGAGGAGCTCCACCCAATGTTCCAGTGGTGCCATTCACACCCCTCACCCGTTTCGTGGCCCCACAGGGAGTTCCACTTACGGCCCCAGTAGTGCCGTTCGCACGCGTCCCCGCCACCCATGTTGGCACACCCTTCACACGCTTCGTGGCCCCATCGGGAGCTCCAGCTAAGCCCCCAATGGTGCCGTTCGCATGCTTCCCCGCGAGCAATTTCGACACACCCCTCACACGTTTCGTGGCCCCATAATGAGCTCCATCTACGACCCAATTGGTGCCGTTCGCATGGGCCCCCGCCACTCATGTTGGCACCCCTCACACGTTTCGTGGTCCCATAGGGAGGTCCACCCGAGGCCCCAATAGTGTCGTTGGCATGCGTCCCCGCCACCCATGTCGGCACACCACTCACACCTTTCGTGGCCCAGCGGGGAGCTCCACCTAAGGCCGAATTTCTGCCTTTTGCACGCATCCTCGCCTCAGATTTCAGCACATCTGTCACACGTTTCGTGGCCCCAGAAAGGGAGTTCCACCTAACGCCCCAATGGTGCCGTTCGCATGTGTCCCCGCTACCATTTCGGCACGCCCCTCGCACGTTTCGTGGCCCCATAGGGAGCTCCACCTGAGCCTCCAGTGGCGCACTTCGTATGCGCTCTCGACCACCACCACTACGGCCCCCCCCTCACACGTTTCGTGGCCCCAGAAGGAACTTCACCGAAAGCGGTAACCACAACGCGGTATTCACACCTGCATCTAAATGGGTCCCTCGCCGGGATAATCGACGATCCCGGGGCGCGGCGAGGGCCTCCCCTGGCGGGAGGCCGAAAGCGGCCAAAGATTCCCCGTGGCGTTTTATTCTCACGGCGCTGGCAGGTCTGGGGATGGGCCTGGCCAGTGCGCTGGTTCACGGCGGGCGCCTCCCCCCCGCCCGCCCCGCGGCCTCAGCTGCTCTGATACGGCCGTGCTGGGGCGCAACACGCACCGTGTTCAAAGCGTCTGCGCTGACACGCAGAGTGTTGGCTGGGCACGCGTGGGCCCACGTTTCGGCGAACGTATCGCGCCAGACCAGCGTTTCCAGTCTACGCGTCGAGCTCCCTGTCAACACGCTACGTGCTGTGTGCTGCGTATCGGGGCAGCTGAGCCCGAGGCGCAGCAGTACCAACAGCAGCAGTACCAGCAGCAGCTGTACGCGCAGCCCGACGCCGCGGCGCAGCTCGTGGCCCTGCAGCCGCAGGCCGCCGGCGCGTCGCAGCTGACGCCGCAGCAGCAGCTGGAGTATTATCAGCTGCAGCAGGCGGCCGCCGCAGGGGCGGCAGCCTGATATTGGTATGGTGAAAACTCGGGCTGCGATGGTGGGAGGACCGTGCAACCTTATGACCAGGCGTTTTCCCCCGGCCCCAGGGCCCCAGGGCCCTCTCACAGATCGATCCCGTTCGAAAAGTGGCAGAGAAAGATATAGAGAGAGATGGGGTCCGGGGCTCTGGTCGCGTTTTTTCGTCAGTTTTTTCTGGAAAATGAGGCTGCGAGTTGGAGCCGGCTGGGGGTCTGAGGTGGTCCAGCCCTCGTTCTGGCCAGCAGCAAAGGGAAGGGGGCCTTGTTCGTCCTTTTTGGACCTCCTCGGAGAGCTTCTCGTCGCCACGGCTGGACGCGGCTCGAACATCTGGTGCGCTTGGGCCCCCGAAAGGGTAGGGGGTCTTTCGAGCGGATTTGGTCTCATCCCCGCCTCCCCCTCTTGACCGATTTTCTCGGCCAGCCGCCTCCAAGCTGCGATGGTGGGATGAGGGGGGAGGCCCCCCTGCCCCGTCCCGGACGTGCTCGCGCCGCGGCAAGGATCACGACGGGAGACTTTGAGCAGTTTCGGCCCCTGGGGGCCCTCGCCGGGCCCAGGGACCTTCAAACAGTCACTCGGGATGAGAAGCTGGGCCTCGGGAAGGGGTCGGGACGGCCGCCCTGCGCTTCTCCTGACACATCCTCGAGCCCCCCTCCTGCCTACTCGTCTCTTCCCCTTCGCCCT
>CAUYUJ010020229.1:145982-161336 GCA_963575745.1 Prorocentrum cordatum
GCCGCCGCCGCCGCCGCGGTCGTCACCGTCGTCGTCGTCGTCGTCGTCGTCGTCGTCGTCGTCGTCGTCGTCGTCGTCGTCGTCGTCCTCGTCCTCGTCCTCGTCCTCGTCCTCGTCCTCGTCCTCGTCCTCGTCCTGTTCGCCTTGAAGCTTGTTCGCCCTGAGTTGGGTAGCTGGCCAGGCTGCGCTGCAGTTTACTAGTCCAGCGCAAGCCACCTGCACGACGGGTCGATGCCTAGGCCCTGCTTACCGGCCAACACACAATTTGGCCGTGCCATAGTTTATGCAATTGCAATTTGTTCGCGAATGTACTTCGCTATTAAATGGTAATTTGCTGATGCGCATGGCTTGGCGTGCAGCTAGTGCAAAGCTGAAATTGACTTCCTTCATGGCATGATACGGCCCAGGCGGGTCGAGGGGTGGTGGTGGTGGTGGTGGTGGTGGTGGTCGAATGGGCCTGTCCTTGTGACTGGGGGGTGTTGGCCTTTGCGTCACCGCTTGGATCAAGCTTGATACGACTCGTTGAGAGAAGTCAGCTGGCTGACATCTGGTTACCATCTACCATCCTGCAAAAGAAGCTCCAGCATCGTGTGCAAGGAGGATCAGGGGTAAAATGGGAGACAATCGCAAGGAGCAGGGGATGAGGGAGGAGGGAGAAACAGGGGAAGCTTGACGGAGGGTGGATGGGGGAGGACGAGGCAAGGACAACCGAGAGGGGGAAGAGGGAGGGGGATGATGGAGAGGACGAGGGCGAAACGGAGGGGGGACGAGGATTGGACGAGGAGAGTCAGCATGAGGCGCCTGTTGTTCAGGTACCCGAGCTGCCTGCGGCGGGTCAGTACAGCATGTTCGCCTCCATCTCGAGGTGAGCAGGCCCGCCCCGCCCTCACGTGCCACCCGCGTCCTCTTCCCGCGCTGCTCCCTCTGTTCTTCCAGCTCTGCCTCCTGCTCGTGCTTCTGCTCTTCTTGCGCCTCTTCTCCCTTCTCCTCCTCCTGCCTTCGCCAGCCGTTTGCGCCTCCTCCTCCTCCTTCCCCAGCTCCTGGTCCTCCTCCTGCTTCTCCTGCTCCTGTTCCTCCTGCTCCTTCTGCTTTTTCCTCCTGCCCTCCCCCATTCCTTTCCTTGTTGATGCATCCTCCCTGTCGCACCAGCAGACGTGTCGGTATGGCGAGCCGGGCGTTTCGCCGGAGATTTCATCACCCCTTAGGAACGGAGGGTGGTTCCGCTTCAAAAACAGAGCTCTCGCCTCAGCGACGCGCACACTGATCTAAAAGTTTGCAGCAGCTACTGGGATGGAGCACAGATGGGTTTCAACATGTGGCTCTCGCTTTAGCGCCGCGCACGTTCGTTCTCATTGTTCGGTTCTTTGTGTGTGTTTGTGTATATATGCGTGTGTGTGTGTGTGTGTGTGTGTGTGTGTGTGTGTGTGCGTGCGCGCGCGTGTGTGTGTGTGTGTGTGTGTGTGCGTGCGTGTGTGTGTGTGTGTGTGTGTGTGTGTGTGTGTGTGTGTGCGTGCGCGTGTGTGTGTGTGTGTGTGTGTGTGTGTGTGTGTGTGTGCGTTCCTCTATAGAAGTAACAAATTATGGAGGGCCTCTCTTTTCCAACCTGGGGCTGTCTCTTTAGCGCCGCACGCATTCGTCTTCAACGCCCGAAGCATCTAAATCGACGGAGGGTGATTCTTTTTTGAACGGAGCTCTCTCCCAAGCGCCGTGCACACTCGTCTCGCGCAAATGCTTGCAACAGTCAAACAGGATGGACGGTGGCTTTTCTTCCAAAAGGGACTCTCGCCTGAGGATCGGGCACGCGGTCTTACCAGCTCGCAGCCATCTCGAGGATGGATGACGGCTTCTTCTCGGGATTGGCCGATCGCTTTAACTGACAGGGCCAGAGACTCCTTCACATGCGTAGCAGCTGCACGGATGGAGGGCGGTGCCTTATCAACGTTGGGTTCTTGCGTGAGCTTTCCTTGACGCTCGTGCCTGAACGTGCAAAAGGAAGCGACGGTTACACGGGTGAGGGGCGGTCCTGTCTCGAGACGGAGATCTCGCTGCACACATCGTTGGAATGCATGGTCGCACTTCTCTCGCATGTTTTTTTAGGGTTTAATCGTCAGCAGGATGCACGGCAGTTCCTTGTCAACACGGGGTTTTCGTCCCAATGAAAGGCCCATTTGGTGTTGATTTTTCAAGGGACGCTTCTTGTAGTGACGGCGAATGCGGCTTGTAGGGGCTTATGAAGGGGGAGGGGGCTTGGGGCGGCAGGGTGTGTTGGATGCATCTTGGGTTTACTCAGGTCCTCCTCCTCCTCCTCCTCCTCCTTTTTTCCCTCATGGTCTCATGGTTGTGCTCCCGCCCCTCTCCCTCCCCTTCCATCGCACCCTCCCTCTCCTCACGCTCCTCGCTCCTGCTCCTCCTTTTGGCTCCCCGTTCTTCGCCTCCTCCTCCTGCTCCCAGCCCCATTGCTCAGGATGCTTTCATTTGGGTCAGAAGTGTCACAGCACACCCGCGTACTGTAACCCGCCAGTGCTGATGGCCCCACGGTCAACATCTCGCAGTCCCGCGGGTGAGAGACTTGTGGGCGGGTCCGCGTCCAGCGATGCTGAGTTTCTTGCCCTGGAACTGTACGGCCGCTGTTGATGAATTGCGGCTGAATTCAAGCACATTGACAATATTACATTTACCAGTACGGGTGAACAGGCTGGTGAGCATCCCGTCACAGTGTCGCACTTTCGGCGTCATTTTGCGTTGCGCAGTGGGTGCGTTCCAGGTCGGCATGTTACCAAAGCCTCTGTCATCACACTTCTGCTGAGGAGCAAGAAGGTTTGACAGAAACACGTTGTAGATTTTCTGCCTGTGCCCAAGTACCTGCAAGGACGAGTTGCTCTTCACCGTGTTTCGGGCAAGTTCGACCTGATGATCCCGATCACGTATTTCCCCCCCCAAGCCGTCCCAGAGAAGGGAAGGACGGGAGTGTACAGAGGACGCTGGTTTTCGAATGTGCACGGGAGACGGTGGACTGCATGTGCACGTGGGTAGAAACATGTATCACGTGGTCGAGAGCACGATCGGCCGTCAACGGGGGCTCTGACCTTAACGACCCGTTCGGCATCCAACGGAGTGCTGCAGGGAATCTTGTTTTGATTCGATCACCAGTATTGGGACAATATGGTCGGGGTGAACAGAGATCTGCCGGGGATCGTGTCTCGGAAATTTTGGTCAAGTGCACACTGAGAGTGCCGTCGATGGATTTTCGTGTGGGAAATATTTCCATGGACACAGCAGCTCCTCGCCGATTGACTACGTGGCAGTCTTCGAGACGCAGGTGTCGTCGATTGTGATATGGGCAGGCTTCAAGTAGACCGCCCAGAAACTTGAGTTGATATCAGGGCCTCTACGATCACAGTCCAAGTTCGATTTCAACTAACTACGAGCTTGGAATGTCATGGCCTAGCCCAGACATGCCGAATGGGACTTCAATAGGTTTGGGCCGGCATTGCTGAAGGGCGACGGAGGTCAGGACTTCATAGGCGACATAGAAACCAGTTTCAACACGAGGACTACCATGAGTTGCATTTTAATGCCAAGGCTTCCGGCGAAGCGTGGGGAAAGTGGGCAAGTACAGTAGATGTGACAGCGGAGAGGCACTTCGGAGTGATAGCCACGGTGAGAACGCTACGCAGCGGAGAGATCGAGGTTATTGGCGCTGCGACGGCAGCAGAAAAACATTGGGGGCGACGACGCGGAATCGGTGCAAGCGCTGGCCAGATGTTCTCGCAAGGTTGCGCAAGTACGGAGAAGCAGGTTTGAGGAGGTGACAGCTGAACTGGTTGATGAGATCCAGCATGCATGGCAGGAATAACGACGCGCCGAAGTGTGGGGATTGGCTCACATGTTGCCTGGGCGCTGCCAGGCCCTCGAAACAGGGGATCTGATTTGCCGTATGAGCTTGCGCCGAGGAAAGAGGAGGTATGTGATTCTTCGGCAAAGATGGCCCAGTGGAGGATTGGTTGTCGAGCCAGTCGAGGTCCAAACATATTTGCAGCACTACCTTTGGGGCCAGCCATCCCCCGCGCCGCATGCATATGATAACGTCGAGCGCGTGGAGTTGAAGCGTTGATTTCGCGCGGGTCTCAGTGCTCCTCAAAGAACCCCTCGGCGGAAAGCAGCGCCCCTGCGCGGTGTACCTTCAAAGATCCCACGACTTGCGGTGGCCCCCGAGAGGAGGTTCGACGGCGCGCGCAGGAGGCCCGAGAAGAGAAGGGAGCACGACGAGGAGGACGAGGAGCAGGGGGGGCCCACGCCGGCAGCGCGCGCGAGCGCCGAGGACCAGTTGGCGCGACGAGCGGGCCAGCCACCCCCAGCCCGTGCAATGCCCGCGCGCCGGAGCACGCTTGCGGGCACGCGTCCGCGGACCGAACACGTCACGAGGGCACCCCCGCCCGATCCCAGCGGGCGCGGGCTAGAAGCCAAAACTAAGCCCGCGGGCACGCTTGCAGCCGCGCGCGCCCCCGCAGGGGGGGCGCGCGCGCGTGCCCTTCTCGGCTTCGGGGCAGCGAGAACCAGAGACGGCGGCGCGCACACAGGCCCGGTAGGCCACCCACTTCGGGGCCCACAGATGTGACCGTTGCCATTAATCCCACCAGCCCTCTGGGCGTCGGTGGTTTAGGGCGTTTCCTCTTCCACCCCTCCTTCTTCCCCTTCGGGGAGGGGTTATCACTGTTCCCTATTAATAAACACCCCCTCCCCCAGGCGACTGGGGGCCAACCAGGGACCATGACGACCCCCCCCCACCATCCTTCTTGTAAAAAACAATACAACACACACGCTGCCTCCAAATTCGGAGCATGCGCAGCCAACCCGATGCGGCCCCCCCCCACCATCCCTGTCAAAAACCAATACAGAGTACACTTGGCGGCGGCGGCTGCGGCGGTTGCGGCGGCGGTGGCGGCGGCTGCGGCGGCTGCGGCGGCGGCGGCGGCGGCGGTGGCGGCGGCGGCTGCGGCGGCGGCGGCGGCGGCTGCGGCGGCGGCGGCGGCGGTGGCGGTGGCGGCAGCGGCTGCGGCGGCGGCGGCTGTTTGGCAGCGGGGGGCGGAGGCGGCGGCGGCGGCGGCGGCGGCGGCGGCGGCGGCGGCGGCGGCGGCGGCGGATTGGCCCCCCGTAGCTGCCCATCCAACGACGACTGCTGAATATGCTGAGGCTCGGGCCAGGTTCGGGTGCTACGTATGTGTTGGGAGGGCGGGTGGGGGTGAGCGAGACGGCTTCGCGGCCCTCCCCGTGGACCTGGACTGGGGGGGCCGCGAGCGGTCAGAGCGTCCAAAACGGCCTCGACGAAGAAGCCGAAATCATCGATTGTACTAGGGTTTTGGCCCCATTTTGGCCTCCTGAGGGGGCAACCCTAATTGAAGCTCCCTTCTTCTTTGATCACTCTCCTCCAAGATGGCCCCAAGAAGCGCCCAGGAGGCCCCAAGAGTGCCCCAAGATGGCCCCAAGAGGCCGCCAAAAGACCCCCAGGAGGCCCCCAAGAGGATCCCAAACGGCCCAAAGAGGCCCCCCCAAGGCACCCAAAACGCCGAAAAGCCCCTCAGGACGGCCCTCTACTCGCCTGGGCGTCGTTTCTGGATGGGCTGGCGGGGATACGTAAAGCGTTTTTAGAATTTTCTGGGAGGAGGTCCCAAGCGAGACCATCATTTGTAGTGGTGTTGCCCGAACCCCCAAATTGCGAGACGATCTGCGCAGCGAGCACTCCAGCATACCTGGTGGCCTCACAAGAAATAGTGGCCACATCGGCGAAAATTAACGGTCACACAAAAACAGTGGTAAACACTACTGGCCACACTGAGGAAATCGAGGTCACGCAGAAAGTAGTTGCTCCCACATCGACGCGCAACAGCGATGACGACCACAACAGTAGTGATCACAACAGTCGCGCCCACCCTTCGCCCGCGCACTCTCTTCCTCGGGAAGTTGGAAACACGGGCGCGCGGTTTCGGCATTCACTTCGACCCTCATAGTTTCGCATATGGACAGGCCGGCGCAGTGTTGATTACGGGGACTACGGGGTGCGATGATTCCAACGCGCCGTCGAGCTGTTTTCCGAGGCGCCCCGGAGCTCACGCTCAACATCGGAACGTCGTTGTCTGTTGGCCTGCGGAGCCCGGCGAAGCGAGTGTGGTGCATGCCCTCCTTGCCAAAGGCCAGGACGTCGCAGGCACCCATCGTTGGCCCAGGATGGGTCCGGCCAGGATCGGTGTGGGCGTGCAGCTGGCGTCCTCCCACCTCCTCGGCATCGCTCGGCCGCGTGCGTTTCTCTCGGCGGGGCCAGCGCCAGAACGTCCAGACCATCTGCGGGCATCTTGGACCATCTTGCGGAATATATGCATCATGCCTGCGAAGGACCCAACCATATGCAGTTGTGAGTACCGTCGTTGCGGGTATCGCCTTCGGGGGATCTCCTCATGGGGCCATGGAGCATGCGAAGGGTGAGCCGATGTGAGGCGGGGCCGCCATGTGGGCGCTGCCACTTGTGCTTCAGGCGGGACTCACGAAGGGGCAGCGAAAAGTGTCACGCATGCGGGCGGTGGCACTGGTTCCTTCGATGAAGCTCCCTATGGGGCGACGAAACGTGTGAGGGGTGTGCCGACATGGGTGCGGTGACCGCATGCGAATGCTGGCATTTGGGCCTTCGGTGGGGCTCCCTTTGGGGCCACGAAACGTGTGAGGGGTGTGCCAACTTGGGTGCGGTGACCGCGTGCGAACGCTGGCATTTGGGCCTCCGGTAGGGCTCCCTGCGGGGTCACGAAATTGTGAGGGGTGTGCTAACATGGGTGCGGTGACCGCATGCGAACGCTGGCATTTGCGCCTTCGGGGGGGTTCCCTGTGCGGCCACGAAACGTGCGAGGGGTGTGCCAGAGTCGGGGGGGAGGGTGACGGCAGGAGGCAGGAGGCAGGGGGCAGCGGGAGGAGGCGCGAGGGGTGAATGCGGGGACCGCCTCTCTTCAAGACGAGGACCCAGCGCCACAGGCTGCTTGGGAAAAGGCGCGCACGGCAGCGAACCGTGCACTGGGAACGGGCGTCCGAGCGATGGCGGGCCTCTCTCCGCTCCCCGCACGCCTGCTGTGCGGCGGGGGCGTCGCTCTCGTGCCAGGCCCGCGCGGCCGCCGGTGTGCCGGCCGCGCCCCCCGCGCCTCTGAGCTAGATTTCCCTCCTGCCGCTGCCGACGGGCTGCTGCTCGGCGCCGTCGTCGTCGTCGTCGTCGTCGTCGTCGTCGTCGATCGTCGTCGTCGTCGTCGTCGTCGTCGTCGTCGTCGTCGTCGTCGTCGTCGATCGTCGCCATCGTCGTCGATCGTCGTCAACGTCTTCGTTGTCTCAGAGGACTCTGGGCGTTTCTCCAGGTCCTCGTCGCCATGGCTGGACGAAGCTAGAGGTACCTGAGCGGAGTTTGGTCGTCGTCGTCGTCGTCGTCGTCGTCGTTGATTGTCGTAGTCGTCGTCGTCGTAGTCGTCGTCGTCGTCGTCGTCGTCGTCGTCGTCGTCGTCGTCGTCGTCGTCGTCGTCGTCGTCGTCGTAGTGGGAGGGGGTGGATATGGAGGAGCGCGGAGGAAGTGGGAGGGCAGTCGTGGCACCTTTGCCCCATCCTTCTGTCAGTAACTGTTGACTGGCCGTATCTCGTTGACCTGAATCTGCTGGTCATTGCGACGCTTCTTCTCAAAAAGAGTGCCAATGCACGTGGGCAGCGCTTGCGGCGGCGGCGGCGGTCGATTTGGAGAAGCGGGGGTGGTCAGAGCGCATTCAGTTCAGATAGTGTTCGTTCCTGGGAGAGTAGCAGATCAGACGTGGCCATTTCGCATAAGAAGCGCCGTTATTGAAGCATTGGTTTCCAGACTCATGGGCTTAGCTACGGACGTGGCATGCTTTTGTTCCTGGGCATGTGCGACCCCGCGCTTCGGGCGTCTGTCCTCACCTTGCCTTACTTGTTATCGAGCTGGTGGACTGTTGAACGATAGCGATAGCTACCATGAGCTAGAACGTGTGTGTGTGCGTGTGTGTATACATGTCTTTCTGTCTGACTGCCTGCCTGCCTGCCGGTCTGTCTGTCTGTATGCATGCATGCATGCATGTACGTACGTACGCACGTATGTATGTACGTATGCATGTATGTATGTATGTATGTATGTATGTATGTATGCATGTGTGTATTGTATGTATGTGTGTATGTATATGTATGTATGTATGCATGCATGCCTGCATGTATGCATGTATGCATGCATGCTTGTATGCATGTATGCACGTATGAACGTATGCATGCATGCATGCATGCATGTATGTATGTACATATGTACATGTACGCGTATGTGTGTGTGTGTGTCAATGTATACGTATATGTCTATGCATGCGTACATGTACGTATATGTATTTGTATATGTATATATACATGTATATGTATACGTATATGTATATGCATATGTAGTTGTATATGTGTATATAGGTATAGGTATATGTATATGTATATGTATATGTACATGTATATGTACATGTACATGTATATGTATGTGTATATGTATATGTATATGTATGTGTATATGTGCATGCAGGTATGTATGCATGCATGTATGTATGTACATACGTACGTATGCATGCATGCACGCATGTATGTATGTATGTATGTATGGATGTATGTATGTATGTATGTATGTAGGTAGGTATGTATGTAGGTATGCATGTATGCCTGTCGGTATGTAGCTATGTATGTATGTATGTATCTATGTATGTATGTAGGCAGGTAGGTATGTAGGTATGTAGATATATAGGTCTATAGATATGTAGGTATGTATGTATATAGGTATGTAGGCATGTCTGTATGTCTGTATGCCTGTATGTATGTATGTATGTATGCCTGTGTGTGTTACATACGTATGTGAACATATAGTGCAGACACCTCTCTTCTAATGTGCCCCAAGGCATGAGGAGACTTGGCAGCCATTCTCGGGGCGTCGGGGATTTGAGAGCCCCGTGTAGAACACAACGCGTTCAGACTCTGCGTCGGCCCCAAGAAGTCGCCGCCTCATGCGCTGGCTGGCATTGCCGAGTTTTCGCACTGCGGGCACCCGTTGCCGCCTCGTCGCCTCTTCGTGTGGTGGCTAGTATTTTCAGTCGCCGCCCATTCGTATCCTCCGCTTTATGGCTTGTCCTTCTGTCATCCTTCACCCGGCTCCGCTCTGACTGCTTTTGTTCTCCCCAGGGGGGCACGGTTCGTCCAATCCGACCAGCGCCCGCAGGGGGCAGCAGGTCAATTTCGTGTGTACTGGTCCATCAGAGGGCTGCGGCCCGCAGGCCAGAGGGGGTTTAATCAGGACAGTATGCATTGTTGCTCGTCTCGTCCTATTAGACCCGCTCAGTCCGGCCTCCAGAGTCTGTGTCCCCCCTCAACTGCGCGTTCAGACTTTGCGTCGGAGGCTCGCCGTACTGCTGTGATGGAGGGTCAGAAGCTCGCTCTTCTCCTCTTCCTTCTCTTCCTTCTCCTCCTCCTCTCGCCCCTGGAGGCTTGAGGGTTGCCTCGGCGCGAGGGCCGCGCATCGGTGCCCTGGGCAACGAAAGTCCGCCAAGTCGTTGCTTTTGTGGGGCCTGCGCTGCGGTGGGAACGGCTGTGCCAAGCGGTCCTTGTGCTGCGCTCGTTGGGTTTGTCTTTGGGCGGCGCAGTCTTGGTTTTCGAGGTTCGGTCTTTTTCTGCTCTGCGGTCCCACCGCGGGCGCCCCGCGGCCGTGCCCGGCCATGTTTAGAAGGGTGTGGGGGGCCAGGGTTGGCGGGATCCAGGAGTATTGACGCTATCTATGTAAAGGTTTGTGGCGAGTGAATGAGCCCTGCGAACAGGAGGCTGGACATTGCAGTTTCTCTTTTGTGGTAGTTTGAGACCCCAGTTGGAAGGCACAGTGACTTGTGGCTGCAGCTGCCTCTCTGCGGCCCCCCTCCTGTCTCTTGGCACTTTTTGGTGTCGCCGCCTCGCATGTCATTCAATGATTAATGATTGGCACGTTTGGAGTGCCCTGGGGGTTATGACCACGACTGTAGTGGAGCTCGCAGCGTTGATGGTGGGGTGCACGTGTGTGCGCATCAGGAGAATCCCAGAGAATCCTCCTCCTCCTCCTCCTCCTCCTTAGCCGTTTCGACCAAGCATTTGCTAAGGGAGCGGCTTTTACCCTTCACCTGCTTCCTCCCCCCTCCGCGATGCCTTTGCTCGGGCGCGTCGCATGGCTGGAGCAGCAGGTCGCTGGTGGACGACAGGTCCATCTGTGCATCAGCCAGGCGGAGGATATCAGGAAGATCAAGTACAAGTTCGTGCTGAAGCCTGCTGGCGGTCCCCCTGCGTCGCCACTTCTTCAAGCGCACCTTCGGGATCAACTACTGGCACTACGAGGCCTGCTGCAGACCCATGTTGCGATGGACAGGGGGCAGCTGCACTCCTCGGGCATAGCGGAGATTGCCTTCTGGTTGCAGCCGCGCCGACATCATGTTCGTGCTGATGATTGGAGTGCTGGTGGAGGCGACGACGGTGCAGACGGTGGAGATGGCGATGTTGGACGTGGCCTTCGACGTGGAGCTGGTGGTCGTCGGCGTGGAGGCGGTGATGGCTCTGACCGAGGTGCTGAAGATCCTTGGAGTGGAGGGCGCGACCCGTGGTCGACTGGCCCGCTGCTCAAAGTGCCGCGTACTCGTGGAGACCGTGCAGCTGATGGCGATGCTCAGGTGGATGTGCTTCCGCTGGTACCTGCTTTCCCTACGCTGGCTGTGCCTTACCAGGTGGCGGAGGCCAAACTCTTCGAGAGCCTCCGCATGATGATGCACATTGTGATCACGGCATGGGCTATTGCATCTCAGGCGATGGCGGCGTCGCATGTGCTTCGCAGTGGTTATGCTGCTCTTCCTGCCCGAACTGATGGTCCCGTTCCATGCGACCACCAGACCGACAGCGACATAGTGGACCTCATGATCTACGAGATGGGCGTCGACGGGTACCCTGAGGATGACGCCCTGCGCGTTGCCCTCAATCTTCCTCTTCGTGGGGCTCCTGTGGATGCTGCTGCTGAGGGTTTGGCAGTCATGGCGGTGCTGATCACGGTCTCCGTCGTGATTGCGCTGGCGGTAGAAATGTCGAGGACTTACTTGCGGAGCTTCTCCAGCCCTTGGCGGACGCGCAGAAGCACTTCCAGAACGCGCTCGAGCGGAATTTCGGTTCGTGTGGGCTGTCCTCTGGCGGGGCTGAACTTCATCGAGAAGGTGGTGGTGATCACGTCGTGCGGGAGTTTGTCTGGCTTTCGGAGGGCTCGGACGACAGCTGGGACGGCATCTCGCTCCTGGACCTGTGCGGTCGCTATTCGTGGCCGTTGGAAGAGTTCATAGGGCGCTACGTGGTGGTCACGGAGTCTGAGTTCATCGGGAGGGTCGGCAAGGTCACGGCGGTTTCCAACCAGATCCTCTCCCTGGAGATTTTTCACACGGGCGAGAAGGTGCTTGTTGACGCGGGTGGCGTGCGTGAGGTTAGCAACCCTTCCAGTATTCGGCAGTGGGATGGAATGTTGGCAGAGCTGGAGGCGATCGGCGCGCACCCATGGTCTTCTTCATAGGTGGCTTCTTCTCTTTCGGCACGGCTGCCCTGCACATGCGGTTCATCATGTTCTGCTTCACAGGTGGCAAGGTGCTCTTCGCAGGTGCTAACCACTGGCAGGTCGTCGTACCGTGTTCTGGTCGTGCTTCGGCTTCCGCGTGGGGTTCGGCCTCCCGTACCTGTTGTGCTCCTTGTTCCACCTGTGCTTCTACTGGACGGCGGGGCTGGCCCACCCAATATGGGCCACCTGTCGCACCTCTTGTGTGCGCCTCCTCCTCCCCCCCCAAAAAAAAACTCCTCCTCCTCCTCCTCCTCCTCCTCCTCCTCCTCCTCCCCCCTCTTCCTCTGGCGCGCGTTACCAGTCTTCCCCTGTGCACGTTTGCGCGGGTGCTGGAGGCAGAGCGCCGCACGTTTGCGCAGCGGTGTGTGTGTGTGTGTGTTTTTGTATGTTTGTGTGTGTGAGAGAGTGCGCGCAGGTCTCTGTGTGTGTGAGTGTGCGCAGTTCCCGTCTCCCGACACGCGCAATGGTGAGTCCGATCCTCGGCGACGGGCGAGCGGGGGAAGTAATACGGAGAACTATTTGTTCTTCCTCTCAGAAGGCGGCGGTACTGCGGTACTTCTCAGAAGCCTTCTGGTGTTATGTTTTTTTTTTTCGTGTGTTCGGGGACGGCTCAGAAAACTTCTCAGAAGGCTGGGGGGACTCCCGCTCCTCTTCTGAGGAGGCCCGCCCCTTCTCGCTTCCCCCCCTGGGCTCTCACCGCCGAGCTCCGCTCCGATCCGATTCCTCCCTTCGCCCTCTTCGCAGCGGCGCTTCGCGGCGCCGGCGGCGCGCTGCTCGGCCATGGCAGAGGGGCCTGGGGCGGCGGGCGCCGCCGCGGGGCCGGCGTCGGTCACCGCGGCCGGGGGCCCCGCGGGGGGGCTGCCGGAGACGCTGCGGGAGGGCGGGCCAGCCCTGGCGCCGCCGGCGCCGCTGCGCCCGCTGCGGCCGGAGGCGACCACCGGCGGCGGCGGCGATGGCGGAGGCGTTATGTCGGGCCTGTCCCTCTGCAGGGGGAATATTCAAAAATAGTAAAAAATTATATTGGGCGGATTTTTTGTACAATTTTTGAATATTTTAGGGTTTTTTGTCAATTTTTTGGTTTTCGTCCAAAATCGGCCTGTAGGGGGACAGGCCCGACTTAACGGTGGCGGCGGCGGCGGCGGCGGCGGCGGTCGAGGCGCTGCGGGATGGCGTGGAGACGCTGAGCTGGTCGCCGAGTGCTGAGCTGTCGGCGGACGAAAACGGGCTCGACCTGGCCCTGGTGCTGACGCGCGGCAACCGCTGCAAGGGCGGCTCCATGGGCTGCGTGGTGGTGTCCCCAGAGGCCAGGGGCAACAGAGGTTCGAGGCCCTCTGGCGTTCTCATCGGTTCTCGGCGGTTTCCTCTGGATGCGTTCCAGCAGCTGCGCCTCGCCGAGAGCGTTCCGGGGCTGTCCGAACCGTCCGAGGGGCCGCCAGAGGCCCGAGCTATGGCCCCCCCAAAAACCAGAGGGGGACTGGCCTGGGGTGGATGCATCGACCGCCAATCACCCATTCATCGCCGATAGGGGCCCGATGGCCCACGCCGCTCATGAACCTGCAGACGTGCTATGGGGGGCCTATCGCCGATCTGTCGGTGATGGATCGCCTGGTCCAGCTCCATGCTTTCCCCCCTGAGGAGGCCCCCCTCCCCTAGCGTTCACCGTCACGAGGGCGACATCCTGGCGTGCGCCATGAACTCAGCCCTCTGGCACCCAATCAACAACGTCTGATGGGCCTGTTTTCCACCACCACCACCACCATCAGTTCGAGGGGGGAAGGAGGAGGACGACGAGGAGGATGAGGACGAAGAGGAGGAGGAGGAGGAGGAGGAGGAGGAGGAGGAGGAGGAGGAGGAGGAGGAAGAGGAGGAGGAGGAGGAGGAGGAGGAGGAGGAGGAGGAGGAGGAGGAGGAGGACCCCCTCCCCCTCCAGCTTCTGGTGGTGGTGGTGGTGGGTGGAAAACAGGGCCATCAACGTCCGCCCCGCGTCCGACCTCCACGCCGAGATCAACGCGATCGGGCACTGCGCGAGCCAGGGCTTCAGCACGAGAGGGGCGACGGCCTACATCACGATGCCGCCCTGCAAGAGGTGCTTCTCGGTGCTGTGCGCGGCGGGCTTCAGGCGCATCGTCACGCGCAAGAGGTACAACCCCCAGGACTCGAAGGACCTTTTCCCTGTGGCCGTGCGCGACGGCATAGAGCTGCGCATCATATTCGACACGCAGGCATGCTTGGGAGGAGCGCTGTGTGTGTGTGTGTGTTTCTTGGCTATAGATAGCTTTCCCGCCCGTGTGTGTGTGTGTGTGTGTGTATTCCCCAGTATGAGGCCCGGTGGAGTTGCACGCTTGCTTGCAAACCATTCTAGCACTCGCTACGACGACGTCAGATGGTCGGCGGAGGAAACGACTGCGTTCCCTTCTTTCCTTCTGCTCCCCTCCTCCCGTGGAGGGATTTTCCACCCTTCTCCTCCTCCTATCGCGTATACGCAGCTGCATGAAGCCACTGCGAACTCCCACGCGGTGCCACGCAGGGAGTACACAAACGCACCCACGCTCTTGGGCGAGGGAGCGGCCATTCCTTTCGTGCTGGTCCCTTCCAGTTGTTCGCGATTTTGTCTGTTTCCCACGATTGCTGAGCACGCGCCCGCAGGCCAAACAAGGGACTCCATCTCTTGGACCATGGCAGGACTTGCACTCTCAAAACCAAGGTTCGATAGGGTGAGATGCAATACGTACGAACATACGCAGACCCACACGCAACGTGGACTGCTCGTAGCGTACATACTAAGACACAAGCGCACATGCAATGTGGCCCAGCCGTGGCGTGGACCTGCAGGCGGTCCACTCCCACAGGGGGCGGGGACGTCACGGAGTTGGACGGAGGAGGGGTAGGGAGGAAGAGGAGCAGCAGGATGATGATGATGATGATGATGATGATGATGATGATGATGATGATGATGCTGCTGATGATGGTGATGCTGATGATGGTGATGAGGATGATGATGAAGATGATGCTGACTATGCTTATGATACTGATGATAGTGCTGATGAAGATGATGCTGCCGCTGATGATGATGATGATGACCATGATTATGCTGATTATGACTATGCGGATGGTGATGAGGATGATGATGATGATGATGATGATGATGCTGCTGATGACGCTGATGCTGATGATGACGATGATGATGCTGATAATGCTGTTGATGCTGATGATGCTGATGATGATGATGCTGATGATGCTGCTGCTGATGATGATGATGCTGATGATGCTGATGATGCTGATGATGATGAGGAGGAGGAGGATGAGGAGGTTGAGGGGGAGGAGGAGGAGGAGGAGGAGGAGGAGGAGGAGGAGGGGGATGATGATGATGATGATGATGATGCTGATGATGACGATGATGATGATGATGATGATGATGATGATGATGATATGATGATGCTGAGATGATGAATGCTGATGATGCTGATGGTGATGATGATGATGATGATGATGTTGATGATCATGATGATGATGATGATGATAATGATGATGATGATGATGATGATGCTGATGATGACGATGATGATGATCATGATGTGATGATGCGATGATGATGTGATGATGCTGATAATGCTGATGATGCTGATGCTGATTCTGGCGATGATGATGCGGATGCTGATGCTGATGCTGATGCTTGTGCTGATGCTGGTGCTGATGCT
>CAUYUJ010020230.1:0-22500 GCA_963575745.1 Prorocentrum cordatum
GACGACGCTTGGGCCGACGAGCTGCCCGTGGTGATGCAGGCTCGTGGCCCGCCTGCCAGCACAGACCAGCGCGAGGGCAAGGGCAAGAACGCGGGCAAGGGCGGCGAGAGCGGCGGCAAGGGCAAGCTTGGCCACCTCGAGGTGTGGCAGCTGAGGAACCTCGTCGTCCGCCTGCGGGAGCTCCCGAGACGGCCCCCTTCGACCACGGCGTGCTGGTCGCAATGGCCGTCGAGCTCGAGGAGTTGGCGGCCTCGTCCGACGGCGCGCGTGGCGGGGGTTCCGGAGCGGCTGGTGGCCGTCGAGCGCGTGGTGGTCCACGTGGTGATGGTCCAGGGCCCGGGGCGGCCGGCCGCGGGAGGAGCAGCGGGAGGGGGTGGTAGGCGGCCTCGCCGCTTCGCGTGCAGGGCCCTCGCCCCTTCCCCCTCCCGCGGACATGGACGGCATTGACAAGTCCGTCCACGTGTGAGCTCGACTGCATCGAGTTCGCGGTCGGGGGGTCTGGCTCCTCAGGTGGTGGCCAGGCCCCCCGCGGCGGGAGGCGGGGAACACGTGCCCTCCTGAGGCTCGGTCATCCTCCTCCTTCTCCTCCTCCCTCCTCCTCCTGCTCCTCCTCACCCCCTCCCTCCTCCTCCTCCTCCTTCTCCTCCTCCTCCTCCTCTTCCTCCTCCTCCTTCTCCTTCTCCTCCTCTTCCTCCTTCCTCCTTTCTCCTTCTCCTCCCCTCTTTTCCTCCTCCTCTCCCTTCTCACCCTCTCCCTCCTCCCCCCTCCTCCACCTCCCTCGTCCTCCTCCTCCTCCTCCTCCTCCTCCTCCTCCTCCCTCCTCTTCCTCTTCCCACCCCCTGCTTCTCTTCTCCTCTCCCTCTCCTCCTCCTCCTACTCCTCCCCTCCTCATCCTCCTCCCTCCTCCTCCTCTCCTCCTCCTCCTCCTCATCCTCCTCCTCCCTCCTCCTCCTCGCTCCTAATAATACAGATCATCTCCTCATATACAAATCCTCCGTCCTACCTCCTCCTCCTCCTCCTCCTCTCCCTCCTCCTTTTTCTCTTCTCCCTCGTCCTTCTCCTCCTCCTCCTCCTCCTCCTCCTCCTCTCCCTCCTCCTTTTTCTCTTCTCCCTCGTCCTTCTCCTCCTCCTCTTCTTCCTTCGCCTCCTCCCCTCCCTTCTCGCCTGGCGGGGTGGGGCGTTGCGCTGTGGAGGTGGAGGTTCCGGAGGCGCGGGGGGCTCATCCACATGGCCAGGGCGCACGGCCAGGGCGATCGCCTGCCTCGCGCACTACAGGCTCGCGTCGCGTCGACGCGGCGGCGACCCCAGCGCGGGCGCTCAAGGCTGAGTGCTGCCGGTGGCCCGCAGTCGGCCGGCGTTCGAACGGTCTGCACCGTTCGGGGTTCAAGAGGCGGGGGAGCCATGCAAGCAGGGGTCAGCCAGGGCGCTGGGTCTTGCAGGATCCTGCAGAGCCAGGGCCGCAGGAACCCAGGCGTGGGTGCAGGGTTCGGCAGGATCTTGCAGGATCCTACAGAGCCCGACGGACCAGGGTTTGCAGTGGGCCGGGTCAGCAGATCCCGGAGACGCGGGAAGACCAGCAACTTCCGCCCACGTCTGAACGATCCGCGTGGCGCCGGGGACCAGCGCGCACCCCCGTCGCGGCACGAAGCTGCCGTCGTGAGCCCAGGGCGTCGGCCAGGATCGCAGTCGCAAGCTGTTGTGCTGCAGGTTCAGGGGCAACGCTTCGGGGACTTGGCCCCGCCGCTGGGCATATTCGCCTCGATCGCACTGGTGCCTGCGGCGCCAGGAAGACCAGCCGCGTGAGCCGACTCGCTAACATCCCCCCTTTCGTTCGTGCTGGCTCTCTTCCGATTGCCAGTTTGAAACATATCCCTATCCCTATGTTTGACATCACCTCACCTCGATGCCGATCTTAAGGGTTCCCTCAGTTTCTGAGGGCCTGTCCCTAAGATTGTCCTCGCTTTTTTGTTCGCCCATCTTAGGGAGAGGGATACGTTCGAGGCTGGTTATCCGATTCTCGACGAGGGACCTCTGGGAGGCCCCGGGAAGGACGGAAAACGCCAGGGAGGGCTGCTGGTGTCTCCTACTCTTTGAGCCTCTGTGGGTCAGGGGTGGCATCCGGGGGGGGTGGTCGGCTCAGGGGGGGATCGCTTCGACCCCCGCTCGCCCACGGGCCGCCGATGGGGGGCCCGACAGCCCTCCCCGCCCAGGAGAGTGCGGTTCCGCTGCCGCCGGCTGGTCGCCACTCTGACGGCGACGTGCCGCCGATTCCTTTCCTCCCTCCTCTTCTCCGCCTACTTTAAGCTTCGCGCGGCCCGCTTAGCTTCGACCGGAAGAGGTGCGCTCTCGACCCGCGGATCAAAGCATGTGTCGCCGATTCCTGCTCAGTCTTCCCCCCTCCCGAGGCGCCCCCCTCTCTACGGTAGGCTCGTGCTGCGTTGACGCGGCGACGACCCCAGCGCGGACGTTCAGGGTTGAACGCCGCCAGTGGCCCGGAATCGGCCAGCATGGAACGATCCGGCGATCGGAAAGCCGCGGATCGTTCCAGGTTGCACGATCCGCGCGGTGTCAAGAACGAACGCCGATGTCGTCACGACGCGGAGCTGCCGTAGGGAGCGCACGTCGGCAAGGGCCGCAACCGTGTAGGCTGCTGCTGGGCAGATCCGGGGGGCAGCGGCAGGGGGGCGACGGGCTCGCGGGGGAGCGCATCGCCCCACGACCGCGCATGGATCACCGGTATGGGGCCCGATGGTCCATCCTGCCGCCAGGACCGTGCGGCCTCACTTCGGAGACTGGAGCATGTGCACTGCCAGGGGCAGGATGTCTCTCAATCCCAGGACCTTCCTGAGGGTCGGGAGCGACGTCGGGGTGGTGCGGCGTATACTTTCCCGCCTGTCCCCCTGGAAACAACGAGGCATGTGTACCCTCGGTCGTTGAAAGTAGGTATTTTTGGATTCCCAGATTCCAATCTACTTCCAGCGCCTTCCTACTTCAAGAGTCGAGTGATTTTCCCTCTCCCCTCCTCCTCAGGAGGCGGGGCGGAAACCCGATCTATTTCCAACGCCTTCCTACTTCATCTTTCTGCCTACTTCTTCCGACCGATGGGTACACCAGGATCCCGCATGCACCAGGATCCGCTTCCCTGTGCAGATTTCGGTGCAGGGCTGGAACAGAAAAGCGTCGGTGTATAGAGTTCGGCTCCCTATCACTGTAAGGGGGGCCCCTGGCCGATCTATATCAGCGATGCACCGCCGCTTCCAGCTCTCACGCATCCCCCCAGAGCCGGTCCCCTCCATGCGCTTCCCCAGCACCAGTCCCCCGACGCAATCAATTTTTTTCATGACGTGTACCCCCAGAGGTCTTATCCTCGATCATCGATCGATCTTCGATCCTCGTTCGATCCTCGATCCTCGATCCTCGATCCTCGATCGAACCTCGATCCTCGGTCGATCCTCGATCCTCGATCCTCGATTTTCGATCCTCGGTCCTCGATCGATCCTCGATCCTCGGTGGATCCTCGGTGGATCCTCGGTCGATCCTCGATCCTCGATCGATCCTCGATCCTCGATCGGCCCTCGACCTCCAAACCTCGATCCTCGATCGATCCTCGATCCTCGACAGGCCCCCCGCGCGCAGAGACTTGCTGGTCGGAAACTGGCGGCCAGCGGCTGTCGGTGCTCGAGCAGCGCGCCCAGCCCGGGGCGCAGGGCGGGCGCGGCGCCGCGGCAGGCGCGGCAGGCGCGGCGGCGACGCGGGGGCGGCAGCGGCAGGCAGAGGGTCACAGACCCCCCGCGGCTCCGGCCGGCGCCGGCAGAGAAGCGACGGCCCACACTGCGGCTCCTCCTCCTCCTCCTCCTCCTCCTCCTCCTGCTCCTCCTCCTCCTCCTCCTCCTCTCCTCCTCCTCCTCCTCCTCCTCTCCTCTCTCCTCCTCCTCCTCCCTCCCCCTCCCCCCCCCAAGCGTGGTCGCCTTGGCGGCGAGGCCGGCGCTCGCCTGGGCCAGGGAGAGCAGGCTCGACTGGGCGTGAGAGCGACCTCTCGCCGGAGGGACCTTCGGTGCGGGCCCAATGGGGTCCCCCGATCGCCGGTGGCGATGCGATACCGTCGCGTCTTGCGCGCTCGCTCGTGTTTGGCCCTGCCCCGGTCCTCGAGAGGCCGCGCACCAGGGGTCACTCTTGCCCAGGGGTCACTCTTGCGTGCAGTCGACAGGCGGAGTTGGCGGCGGCAGCACTCTTGCAGACTGAGGATCAGAGCATCGGCCGGCGTCGCTTCCTCGGGGCTCGAGGCAGGCAGGAGCGTGCCGCGAGGAGGCTCTGGCGCTGCGCCAGCGGGCGCAGCACAGTGCCGTTTTTAATATACATGCCCCGCGTGCGGATAATGTATTAAAAATGCAGGGTTTAGATCAACAACAACAACGATGAGCTCATGCATAAATTCATTCACTAATTAATCATGTATTGAAAATCCTATATTAAAAAAAAAAGCCTGTGTATTGAAAACTGCCCTGTACGGGGAAGAGGTGGACGCAGCATTGCCTGGCAGCCCCCACGTGGACGCACACGTGCGGGGGGCGTGCGCGTGCCCGGGGAGTGTGCTCCAGAAAAGGAGCGACCAGAGAACGGTTCGCCCAGTACTGCCCGCAAGTCCTTCTCGCGCCAGCGCCAGAAGGAGTGGCATATTCGGCGGCGAGCGAGGGGGGGAAGTGAGAAGGAGAAGGCCTTCTCAGAAGGCTCGGAAATCCCCCGGCCTTCTGAGAAATTTTCTAAGCCTTCCCCGACGACGGAAAAAACTTCTCAGAAGGCGCGAGGGCTTCTGAGAAGTCCCGCCGCCTTTGAGAAGGCCTTCTCCTTCTCATTTCCCCCCTTCTCCTTCTCATTTCTCATTTCCCCCTTCTGAGAAGGCCCTCTCCTTCTCATTTCCCCCCGCCGCCTTCTCAGAAGTCCCGCCGCCTTCTGAGAAGGCCAACATATGCAATGCCGGTGTTTCGCATCGGGCGCAGCAGGGGCAGAACGCAGCAGGGCGGCGACAAAGCGAGAAGTGCAGGTTCCAGTTGCAGCTTCACCACGCCCAGCACCAGCTCTGCACGGCGCTGATCACCCAGCAGACGGCCGAGGGAGCTGCGCGCCGCGTGAGAGCTGCGCCGACGGGGGCGATCGGTCGAGAGAGAGAGAGAGAGGCCGCCTCGCGAAGCAGCAGCGAGTGGGGCAGCGAGAGAAGCAACAGGCAGCGACTTAGCCCATGAGCACGGGGTTCGAATTAGATCGGTCCCTCACGCCCCCCCGCCCCCCGGTGGCGGTGCCAGAAGTTTGTGCTCGCAGCGGGAGGTTCCGGGAGCTGTTGCGGGCAGGCACGTCCACCCCCCCACCTCCCGAGCGGAAGATTCACCGCCCGTCTTCTGGATTCTCCAGAGCACCGCGTGACGCACCGTCCCCCCGCCACCCCCCCAGGCCCGAGCAGCCGCGGCAGGGGGGCGGCGGGGCTGGCTCAGGACAAGGGGCAGGCGAAGCAGGCTGGAAGGCATCCGCGAGCAGCGGGTCGGCAGCGGGTGGGCGCCGCAGGTCGGGCCCGAGCGCCGGCTGGCGTCAGCGGCGCCCTCTCGACGAGGTGGCCACAGCTGGGCCGCACCGGGCTTTTGATCGTGCTCTGGTCGAGGCAGCGCAGCACCGAGCGGCCCGAGAGTTCGATCGATCGATCGAACGATCCTCCCCCTCCTCCTCCTCCTCCCTCCTTCCTCCCCATCTCCTTCCTCCTCCTCCTCCTCCTCCTCCTCCTCCTCCTCCTCCTCCGCCCCGTCCTCCTCTTCTTCGAGCGACGTGCTCTCCACCTCCGCCTCCTGCTCTTCTCCCTCCTACCACCTCCTCCTCATCCTCCGCCTCCCCCTCCTCCTCCTCCTACTTCCTTCCCTCCTCCTACTTTCTTCCTTTCTTGCTCCTCCTCCTCCTCCTCCTACTTCCTTCCCTCCTCCTTCCTCCGTACTCCTCCTCCTTCCTCCTTCCTCCTTCCCTTCTTCCTCCCTCCTCTCCTCCTCCTCCCCCTTCTCCTTCCTCCTCCCTCCTCCTCCTCTCTCTCCTCCTCCTCCTCCTCCTCCTCCTCCTCCTCCTCCTCCTCCTCCTCCTCTTCCTCCTCCTCCTCCTCCTCCTCCTCCTCCTCCTCCCTCTCTCCCTCTCTCCCTCCCTCCCTCCCCTCTCGTCCATCCCTCCCTGCTCCCTGCTCCTCCTCCTTCCGCCTCTGGGCCCCGAGGCCACGGGCACCGGCAAGACGCTCGTCATGTTGCGCATCCTCGACAACTTCTTCGACGACCCGCGGCCCAAGGTTCGCGGGGGGAGCGGGAGCTCGGGGCATCCTCGCGCGGCTCCCGAGAATTCTCGGGCAGGCTTTGGACAAGGGGTTCTTGACGCTTCGCGTGCGCCGCCCAAAGCATGCAGCGCCCGCGGGGCGCCGATGCGTTCGCAGAGTGAATCCGTGCCGTTGTAGCTGCCCGTGTTTCCGCACCACTGCATTGTCTGTTTCGTGCCCGAGCCGGGGCCACTGCTCGTTTCCGGGGCCGGGATTTTGCCCCCCGGTCTGAAGGCTTCGAGTCTTCTTCTCCTCCCTCCCCTCCTCTTCTCATCCCCAGGACTTTGCCATGCGCGGCTGCATATTTCACATGCGTCGGCAGAGCCCCCAGGGAACAAAAACATGCCAGGCGGAGTTGCCTGGAGGAGGGGCGTGGGTAAGGATTTCGTAAAGCAGTGGCGAAACACTGTGACATTGGAGATCTCTTGGGGCCCTCGTGGGGGCACTTTGAAAGCCTTTGGGGCTCTCTTGGGGCCCTCTTTGGGGCCTTGAGGGGCTTCCTCGGGCAGCCTTTAAGCCATCGATCAAACAAGGAGGCGTCATCAATTGTGCCCCCTCCCCCTCCCTTCCTCCCCTCGGAGTCTGAATAGTTGCCTCTTAGGGTCCTGTGGGGACGCTTTTGGGTGCTCTTGCGCCCGTCCTTGGGCCCCTCTTGGGCCCCTCTTGGGCCCCTGGCTGGGGCTCTCCTGGGCCGTGGTAGAGCCATCTTGCGGGCTTAGGGGCCCACTGGAAGCGACAAGGCGGCAGTGCAGACGCATGGATTTTCCATCGTCAGGTCTTGGCAGGATGCTGGCCTCTCGGTGGGGAGTTCCTCGGGAGGCTCCGCGGTCGCTTGGGAACCGCCTTGGGGCGGTCTCGGGGGCTTCTTGGAGGCATGTTGGCCGCTGTCTTGAACCATCTTGGGCTACCTCGTCCGATCTTGGGCAGCCATGTTGGGCCACCTTGGGCCCTCTTGGGGCCCTCTTGGGCGACCGCGGACGCTCCAACGCGCCGCGCTCTCCCCGTCCAGACCCAGGGGAGGGGGCAGGGGGAGGGGTACACCTTGTTCATTTCTAATTCTTTGAGGGTTCTTTGAATTTTTGGGGGGCAAGATCCTTTCATTTCTAATTGTTCTATCCTGGGCCTCTTCCTGGCCACTAGGGGGCCAGGAACAATTAGAAACGAGCACACTTAGAAATTAGCACGATTAGAACTGAACGACGTGTACCCCCCTTGCAGAGTAGGGAAAGGAGATTATATATTCGAGGAGAAAAGGACCGCTATACCGTCTGTGCCCCAAGTGGGCTGGTGGGAGCTGAACACTTTCGCCCTGCCTGGCTGTTCTGGACTCGCGGGCCTGGGCAGCAGTCACATGGTGCGATTCTGCTGTTGTTGCTCCTCCCCCTGCTGCTGTTGCTGCTTCTGGCTCCTCCCGTTCTCCTCGTCCTGCTCCTGCTTCTGCTGCCGCGCCTCGATGCTTCTGATGCTGCTGCGTTGCCTTGGTTCTGCTCGGGCCCTCTGACCAGCGTCCCCGCCAAGGAGGAGCGGCATGGCGGCTGGGCTAGCGATCTTCTTGTCTCTGGCACGAGCCCCTTAAGGGGGTGGGAGGGGGCCTGGGAGCTGCTTCTTGTACAGCACAGGAGCGTGTATACTCTCGCCCAGGCTCGGCTTCTTCCCGATTCCCGTGCCGCGGGCCGGACCCTCCCATCGCATTGCCTTCGGCAGGACCACCGCGCTGAGGTGCACGGGAGGCTGCGGAATCAAATATTTGCAATGCTTGCACACGGGAGCGTGTATGCTTTGCCGTTCAGGATCAGTGCGGGTCAGTGGCGTTTCTGCCGTTCTTCTTGACGCTTCGCAAATCCCCACCAGCCCGTCCAGAAACGATGCCCACGATAGCTGACAGGGGAAAGAAGGAACAGACACATACAGCTAACAGCGCGGGTAACAAGGGTGAATCGAGAACCCTCTCGGGGCGAGGGGGGGCTGGCCTGGAGGGCCTGTTGGCGCAATCCCCGGGCCCGCGCGGGGGTCGAGGAGGAGGAGGAGGCGGAGGAGGCAAGAGGCGCAGGACGAGGAAGTGAAGGAGGACGAGGATGAGGAGGACGAGGACTAAGAGAGTGAGGACGATGACGATGATGATGATGATGATGATGATGATGATGATGATGATGATGATGATGATGATGATGATGATGATGATGATGATGATGATGATGATGACGATGATGATGATGATGATGATGATGATGATGATGATCGATGATGATGATGATGCTGATGCTGATGATGATGATGATGCTGATGATGATGCTGCTGATGATGATGCTGATGATGATGATGATGATGATGATGATGATGATGATGATGATGATGATGAAGACGAAGGGGATGATGAGAACGAGAAAGGATGACAGGAGGAGTTAGGAGGAGGGAGAAGAGGGGGATGAGGGAGGTGCGGGGCGGAGGCGGTGGGAGGGGGAGGAGGAAGAGGAGGAGGAGGAGGAGGAGGAGGAGGAGGAGGAGGAGGAAGAAGAGGAAGCGAAGGAGGAGGACACGGAAGTGGAAGGAGGGAGGAGAGGCGGAGGCCAACCAGAAGGCCAGAGGCCTCTTGGATGTATTTCATAATCTCTTGGGATACTTATTGAAAATTGACTTGGAGGCCTTTAGGGGCGTCTTGGGGGTCTCCTGGCGGTCTTGTGAGCCTCTTGGGATGTCATGTATGCCGCTGGGAGCTTCTTGGGGGCCTCTTGGGGGCCGCTTGTGGGCTTCTTGGGGGCCTCTCGGGAGCCTCTTAGAGCTGTCTTGGGGGCCTCGGAAGCCCTCTTGAAGCCATCTTGGAAGAGTTCGAGCAAAGAAGGGTGGGCCCTTCATTCGCCTTTCCCCTCGGACGCCCCCAACATCGCCTCTTGGGCCCCTCTTGGAGCGGTCTTGGGGCTCATGGGCGCTCTTGTTGCCGTCTTTGGACTCTCTTGGGCCTCTCTTGGGGCCCTCTTGGGCTCTCTTGGGGCCATCTTGAGGCCTGGGGCGACCATCGAAAGCAAAAGGGCGAGAAGTCAATTTTCATTGATTCTCTGCAGGTTCTTGTAGGATGTTGGCCTCCCGGGGCCTCCGTGGAAGGTTCCGTGGCAAGTTGGAGCCGTCTTGGAACGGTCTTGGGGCCCTTTTGAGCATCTTGGAAACCAGATTGAACCAGCTTGGGCTTTCTTGAACCATCTTGGAGGTCATCTTGTGCTCTCTGAGGGCTATCTTGGCCCCACAAGGACTCTCTGACATTTCGCGGGGCGCCTTGTCCAAGTCCAGGGGAGTGGGTCAGGGCAAGCTAGGTGCGCTCGTGTCATATCTGACGTCCTATCCCTCCCTCCCATCCCTTACCATGGCGTAGATCTCCTCTCTATTCGCACAATAGGGTGTCGTAGCATGGTGTAGCACTGCATGGCATAGCATGGTGTCGAAAATCAACGCGGAGCATGGCATAGCATGACGTGGCGACGCTCCAAAGTGGGGGGGAGGGCTTCTGCGGCCCAAAAGTTAGTGAACCGACGCCGACTGTGTAGTCACTTCCGGTATTTCTTTTTCGGGAGGCCATTTTCTAGATTTTGGAGCCTATTTGGAAGGACCGAGAACCATGCAGTGGTATGGCACTGGAAACAATGACGCCGCCGCTGCAGCGGGAGCACGATTCGGGACGAGCGGAGGCGCGGAAATGAGGCCAGCGCTGCAGCGGGAGCACGATTCGGAACGAGCGGAGGCGTGGAAATGAGGCCAGCGCTGCAGCGGGAGCACGATTCGGAACGAGCGGAGGCGTGGAAATGAGGCCCGAAAAAGAAGCAAGCGACAACCAACTTCCAGGGACTCATTCTTGTAAAAAACAATACGTGGAGGGGCGCCGGATATCTTCCGGACGTCATGAGGGGAGAGATGAGAGTAGTATTCATATTCGTAATTGTGAAGGGGTAAGCCCCTCCCCGAATGGGAAGAGGGGAAGCTGTAAGAGGAGACGCCCTCATCACCTACGCCCAGAGGGCTGGGGGAATTCTCCTGTGGTGTTACTGCTTGTTCACCCAGCATTATGTTTTGCTTGAGTGCGAGTGGTCTTCAGAAGTTATTGTGTGACTGGCGCGGGGTCCGCTTTTCTTTCCTCTGTTGCTCTCAGTCCTGCTGTGGTGCTCGCAGGCTTCTACGGCGGCCGCATGCGCAGTATTGGTTCTTCTCGCAGGCATAGTGCGGCGCTTGCAGGCTATCGTGGGATGTGCTGGCGCTGCTGTGTAAACGAGTGGTGCTGGCAAGCGAGTGTGGCACTGGCAGAATCCAGCGTCCTTCACCACGCGCTGGCCGCATGCGCTCTCTTGCGTTTACGGGGGTTTTGCGCGCAGGCTGTTGGTGTGCCCTTGCCACCAGGCACGTGGCATTGCTGGCAGGCCACCACCGTGGCGCTCGCGGGCATTGTGTGGTTCTCGCGATGCGGGCGGCGTAGGCGGGAGTGCGATCAGCTATACCGAGCGATCCCTACGTACGTACCAGCGCGGCTGTCCTCAGCTATCCGTAGTCATTCCCAGAACCCGCCGGCGCCGAACGTTCCGTCGCTATGTGTGGGAGGCTGGCCCGGTGACTGCCGCTACGCAGAACAATCGCAACACTGCGCTCCTCGGCTAGGCAGTTGCGCCTCGGTTATTCCGAGAGCGCCTCTGCGCGGGAATCTGTGTATTGTAGCACGTACCCGGTGCAAGTTGTGGGTGGGGCCACGGAGTTCAGCACAGCCTGCATAGGTCACGTACAGGTCCGCGAGCGGCGAGCATATCCTCTTCCTCCTCCTCCTCCTCCTCCTCCTCCTCCTCCTCCTCCTCTTCCGCTTCGCGCGTCGTGGAGAGCGTCGCGACAATACTTCCGCTCTGCGCGTCGTGGCCTTGGCCACGAAGGTGTCTTTTTGTCAAGGGGGCGGCGCGAGAGCGCGGAGCTCGGCGTGCGCCGCGCGTCGCGGCGTGCGACGCGCGCAGGCAGGTGACCCAGACTGGCTGGCCGTGGGGCCCACCGCGGTTGACACTGCAACGCATGTCGATATTTCGCTGAATTCACTCTTCCTCCTCCTCCTCCTCCTCCTCTCCTCCTCCGCCTCCTCCGCCTCCTCCTCCTCCTCCTCCTCCTCCTCCTCCTCCCCCTCCTCCCTCCTCCTCCTCCTCCTCCTCCTCCTCCTCCTCCTCCTCCTCCTCCTCCTCATGGTCTGCATGCTGGATGTCTGCGAGGGCCCTATGTCGCCATCGGGGCGCCAGGAAGATTTGGAAGCACGCGCAGTGCACTGTTGGCGTTGTCGGTCCTTGACGAGTCTGCATTCCCAGGAGGGTGCCAGCTTGGCCATTGCCACCACCGAGCGGAGAGCGACACGGCCTCCTTGCGATGACGGCAGCATGCCGGATCACTGCGCAGCTACCCCGTTCAGAAAGTTGTTGGCTTGGACGGTGCTCCTATATCGGGCAGGGCGAAAGGGGGGGATTGGGCAAGGGGGGGTTACGAAATTTGCTGCATGCAGCTGGTTTCGGCCTCACCGAGGGGCCCATTCCTCGATACATGGCCGCCTCCGGCGCCGGGAGGCGCCGGGGAAATCAGCTACGTGAGCCGATTCTCACCCTCCTCCCTTTGCTATCCCCCCCTTTCGCCCGACCCGGCTATAGCTCGGATCCGCATCGAAGGCTTGCAAAACAACCCTTCGATTGGACGAAGGATTGCAAAAAACCCTTCGAAGGTTTTTTTTTTTTTTTTTTTTTGCAATCCTTCGAAGGTGTTTTTTTTTGCAATCCTTCGATTGGTTGGTTGTGTGTGTGCACTTGGGGCTCTGGGCAGCACGCGTCGGGCGGCAGCCGCGGAGGACCAGCTTCTCTGGAGCCAGCTGGTCCGCTTTGCGGCCTGGGCGGCCTATGAAGATGGGCGCCCTCCGCGGTCGGCAGATCACCAGCCTCGAACTTATCCCTATCCCTAAGATTGCCACGCCAAAAGGCAATGACAATCTTAGGGATTCGCCCTGAAAAACTAAGGAAATCCCTAAGATGGGTGCCTATGAAGATGGGTGCCCTCCGCGGTTGGCAGATCACCAGCCTCGAACTTATCCCTATCCCTAAGATCGCCACACCCAAAGGCGATGACAATCTTGGGGAGGTTCGCCCTGAAAAACGAAGCGAATCCCTAAGACTGGCATCGTGGTGAGGAGGTGCCCAGCATAGGGATAGGGAGATGTTCCAGGCTGGTAAGCAGACCGACTTTACCGCCCGCTCGAGGCAATGCCACTGCACCCTGCTGAGCTTCACCTGCCGTTATGCCGACCTGTAGTGTAGGGTTTCACCCTCTGCCTTGGCATCGCTCGGACGTGTGCGTTCTTTTCCTTCGGCGAGGACCATCGAGGAGCATCCTTGATCACTTGGCGAAAAAACCGCGCACGAGACCGAAACAACACAGGGAATGGACGTCCGAGCGATGGCCAGCTGCAGCCGGCCCCCCTCAGCTTGCTTGCATGGCCACGCTCGGTTGGCAGGGTGGACTGCTTTGTCGGCTGACGACGTTCTGGCGAATCGGCTGAGTGGCTTCTTGCCTGCACTGCCAGCTGGCCATCGATCGGGGCCTATTGCTGGCTGGCTGGCTGCTTGCGCGCGTCTGCAATAAGTCGTGAGAGGTCGTGGCCTCGGCAGCCTGCTTCCACTGTCTACGATGCCTCGAGCCTTCGGGAGCGCGCATCCGCCGACGACGACGCCGACGACGACGACGACGTCGACGTCGACGTCGACGTCGACGACGTCGTCGACGTCGACGTCGACGTCGACGACGACGACGACGACGACGACGACGACGACGACGACGACGACGACGACGACGACGACGACGACGACGACGACGACGTGGTGGCCTCGACGGCCCGCTTCCACGGTTTGCGATGCCTCGAGGCTTTTCGGGAGCGCGCGCCCCCGGCTGCTCGCGCGATGATCTCCGTGGCCTCGGGCCCCGGGCCTGACCTCAGGAGGGAAAGATCGCCGACTCCCCAGAAAGTATGGGAAAAGTCGTCGGTTCCCCAGAGAATCTGGGAACATTTCAGGAGGGAAGAATCGTCGATTCCCCAGAAAACAAATTTCAGGAGGGAAGAATCGTCGATTCCAGGAGGGAAACATCGTCGCTTCCCCAGGAAAAAATCAGGAGGGAGAAATCGTCGATTCCAGGAGGGAAACATCTTCGATTCCCCAGAAAATATGGGAAGTGGGGGGAAGACAAGAACCAAGGGGAAATGGGAAAATATTTGGGATTCTGTTGTTCGTGTCTATTCATTTGTGTGTCCCGGGGCCCCTTCATAATTCTCAGGAAGCGATGGGGGGAGGGGCCGAATAGCGCCCCCCGAACACGTACGTACCCCAATACGGGAAATGACAGTTCCCCAATCAGTGCTTGCACTGAAGGGGTCCTATCGGAGGTTGAAAGACTTGGCGAACATTTCCCGCCGATTTTTGGTGGCAGGCTGGGTTCCTGGGTGCTCACCCAGCTCCGGGTTCCTGGGTTCCCGGCTATTGGTTCCGGGCCGATTTCGGTGGGTTCTGGGTTCCCGGGCTCCCGGGTCCCCGGTCGATCTCCTCCGCGAAAACCATCCACGGATTGGGGCTTTTGATCTCTGGTGTAATGACGGTGTTTCTGCTCTGGAGAGGCGGTGGTGCCTTCAGGCAGCTTCCGTGGGGTGGCATCGCGGCCTCGGGAGCGCCGCGGCGCGGCGAGGTGCGATGGGGCTGTCGCTTCGAGGGCGCAGCCCTGCTTTCCTCTGCGTGGGGCTGTGGCCCCGGGAGTGCGTGGGGAGAGCGCGCGGCCTGGCGTCACTGCGAAGGGACTGCTCTCGGTTTGCCGGCCATCCTCCTCCTTCTCCTCCTCCTCCTCCTCCTCCTTCTCCTTTTCCTCCTCCTCCTCCTCCTCGTCCTCCTCCTCCTCCTCCTCCTTCTCCTCCCGCTCCTCCTCCTCCCGCTCCTCCTCCTCCTCCTCCTCCTCCTCCTCCTCCTCCTTCTCCTCTCGCTCCTCCTCCTCCTCCTCCTCCTCCTGCCGAGGAGGCAGCGGCATCGGTAGTTGCCATTGGTCTGACGTGGACTTTCCCGCACGCTGTGCCTCTGGGGAGCGCGTGCCTGGTGCCGCTTGCTTGGGACTGTGGCTTGGGGAGCGCAGGCCTGGTATGCAGTCAAGACGCTGAGGTAGGGAACAGGTCGGGTCCGGAAGGGGCTCGACGGTCCTCGGCTTCCTCCAGTGCTGTTCCTCTTGCCCTCCTGGGGCACGGCGGCGCTTGCAGGGCCAAGAAGGGGCCTCGTTCCTTATTCAGCGTTCCTTCTTTCAGCGGCCCGACGGTGATGCTGAAGGGGTTGTGCCTCTGGGGAGCGCGCACCTGCGTATTGTAATTTTGCGGAGGACGGGCCTCGGGCGCGCGAATCGGTTGTGTTTTTGCGTGCCCCGGGCCCCACGCGGGAGATCAGGTTGCGTGATTCCAGCGTGGTCAGCGGCCGCTTTTCCAGTTCGCCCCCTGGCGCGGTCCTCGACCAGTGCAACAGTGAGAGTAGAAGTAGAGAAAGTATCAATAGTTCTTACTCGGGAGCCAGAACTGGCGCAGAGAACGGGACAGATTACGCCTCGCAGCCTGCTGGCCCCCTAATGGGGACGGCGGATTTCTGTAGTTTCACTCCATCGCGCTTTCCGTTGCCCTTCACTCCATTTCACTTCGCCTCACTCGGCTTCACTTCGCTCCACTTCGCTTCCCCTTACCCCGTCTCGCTCCAACCCCGTGCTATGCTGGTTGTCCCCGATGCCAGTGCGGTAGCACTGCGAGCCGGCGCTCTGTGTTCCGCGGCGGGGCTTCGTCCATGACCGCCGGCTGGGGGATCGATCTTCGAGGACCTCGGCGGGCGGTGGATATGGAGATTTATCTACATAGATATTGACATGTCAAAGTCGATGTATATATATGTATATGTATGTATATGTGTATGTATGTGTATATATATATGCATATATACACATATATATATATGTTACATTATATAGTTCCCCATGGCCCGAATCCTTGCACATTTAAGTATGCACATTTGCGGCTGTGATACTTATGCCGAGACAGCGATGGAGACATAGACGTATACACATACGTACAGACGTGTCGGTTTGCATGCATGAGCGTGTATGGACACAGGTACATGTACAAGTCTGTATCCGCCTCCCGCCGCGGTCCCCGAAGATCGATCCCACAGGCGGTGAAGCCCCCGCCTCGCATGTGTATCGGCAAGCGCCCCACGAGGTGGCCATCTTCCCGAAGGACAGGGTGTGCGACAACTTCTACCAGGAGAGGCCAGCCGGTGCGCGGCCCGTGCTCCGATGCCGTGGCCCCCTGGCTTCCCCGCGACCTCTCCGAGACCGCCGCGCCCAGCGTGGAGGAGGAGGAGGAGGAGAGAGGAGAATGGAGAGAGGAAAAGGGTCTAGGAGAAGAAGCAGGAGGGAGGTAGAGCGGACGGGGGTGCTGAGGAGGAGGAGGACGAGGAGGAGGGGAGGGAGGGAGGGAAGGTGAGGGAGGAAGGGAGGATGGAGGAGGGCGGAGGAGGGAGGGAGGGAGGGAAGGAGGGAGGAAGGTACGGATGAATGGTGATGCTGTTTCTAATTATGCTTTTGATGATGATGCTGCTGCTGCTGCTGATGATGATGATGATGATGATGATGATGATGATGATGATGATGATGATGATGATGGCGATGACCATGATGATGATTATGCTCATGATGATTATTATGATGACCACGATGATACTGATGATGCTGATAACGGCAAGGACGACGATGCTGATGATGCTGATGATTGTGTTGATGCTGATGCTGCTGCTGATGGTGATGCTGTTGATGATGATCATGACGATGCTGCTTACAATAATGACGATGATGATAGTGATGATGGTGATGATGAGGATGATGGTGATGCTGACGACGCATATGATGATGCTGAGGACGATGCTGATGATGATGATGATGATGATGCTGATGATGATGATGATGATGATGATGATGATGATGATGATGATGATGATGATGATGATGATGTTGATGCTAATGATGCTGATGATGACGACGATGATGATATTGATGATGGTGATGATGATGGTGGTGATGATGATGATGATGGTCATGCGCTACTGATGGTGATGATGATGGGTGTGGCGACGACGATCACGACGACGGTTCTGGTGGTGGTGATGATGACGACGTTGCTAATGTTGGTGCTGAGGATGTTGTTGCTGTTGGTGGTGATGATGGTGATGAGTCGGTTCAGCATCGGAAGCTGCGCGCCGTGCGGGGCCTCTGCCGCACAGCCGTCGCAGGAGCTACTCAAGTGGCCCACCCGCTGGCGCCACTTCTTCGCCTTCTCGCGCCCGGAGGATGCGGCGCTGGCCAGCGGCGCCAAGGCCAGACCCTCGCGCGGGCCCAGGGCAGGAGGGGAGGCGGAGAGTGCCAGCGGGTGTTTCCATCGTTCGAGGGGAAGGGGCGGGAGAGTAGGAGGTAGAGTTGGAGGAGGAGGAGGAGGAGGAGGAGGAGGAGGAGGAGGACGCCGCTCCCTCACGCGCCCCCGCATGCGCTTGTGCAGGGCCTCCCGATCCTCCAGTTTACAACACGTCCAAGGCATACTTGTGCTTCTCCATGATTGCTTCCCTTGCAACAGCGACCACGCTATTCACACTGCGCCACTCTGGAGAACGCCCAATATGCCCATGCCAAACTCCGCGTGGCCGCCCTAAATTGAAGCTCCCAGCCGGTCGGTTCCTGCGCAGGGACGGACCAAAAGCGCCGACGAGGCCCGCCGAGTCCCTGAGAAGGCCCCAGGAAGCCCAAGAGGCCCCGAAGAAGCCCCAAAAGGTTCCAAAAGGGCCCAACATAGTTTTCCCCAGCCCTCCCGCGTTGGATTCTCGTTTTGAATAGATGTGTGCTGTCGCGTCTCCTTCCCGCCTCCCTCCCCTCCTCTTCTTCCCAATCATCCTGCGCTGGGTTCGTTTCGAGCAGAGCGCTGCGGTCTCCACTTCTCCCGCTTCCTGCCTCCTTACTCATCTCTTCCCTTCTGCCTCCTGCCTGTCTCCTACTTGCCTGTCACCTTGCCTCGCCATCCCTGTGGGGCTGCGAACTGCGAAACTGTTGCCACTCTCGAGGTCTGCTGGAGCGTCCACCAGAGAAACGCCCCGACGCCCCGCCGGGGATTCATATCAACGTCGCCATTCTTGGGTGGCTGCGAAGTGCGAAACTGTCGCCACTTTCGATGCCATGCTGGAGCGTACAGCAGAGCGACGCCCCGCAGGGGGCTTACATTTTACCTCGCCATCCCTGGGGGCTGCGAAGTGCGAAACCGTCGCCACTTTCGAGGGCTGATTGGGTGGTTCAGCGGAGCGACGCCCCGCTGGTGGTTTACATTTTCCGCTCGAGTCTTTCATGCGACGCATTGCCTTGATGCCAGGGAGCAGCCCCGTGCGCAGGTGCATTTTCCAGCGCGGTACTTTCGAGCTCGTGCAGGCTGGGGCTCGCCCCGAGGGGTCGGCCCCGCAACGCGTGGAAGTTTCAGGTGTACGACCTTGCTTGCCAGACGGCCGGCGGCGAGGAAGCTTTGCGCGCCTTGTGGAATCAAGGGCTGAACGCTTATCTTTTGTCTTTGAAGCACGAGTTTTATGATTATGATCTTATGGATGATTTGAGGGGTTGCGAAACCTCGCCCGCCCGCAGCCTGCCCTCCAGGTGGTGGCGTCGCTCCCTCTTCCCGCCGTCCTGCGTCGCTCCTCTGCCTGCTCAGGGACCACACGTGAACCCTACCCCTACCCCCCACGATTTGTGAGGGGAGGGTGGGGTTCACTTCGCTCGGGAACTCCCGAACGAAGTGAACCCCACCCTCCCCCTCGGAACTCGTGGGGGGTAAGGGTAGGGTTCATTTGTGGCCCCCTATGCTTGTCCCTCCTGCTCGTCCCTCGGGCCGTCGCGCGGGCTTCGCCCTCCACCCCCCTTCTCCCCTGCCCTCCTCCCTCCCCTCCTCCTCCCTCCCCCCGGCCCCGGGCTCGTCCTGGACCCCGGGTGTCGTCCCCTCCTCTGCCTCCCTGCTGCGGCTGCCCCCCTGAGTCGTTTTCTGTTGTTTGTTTTCCTCTTGTTTGTTTTTTGTTGTTTGTTTTCCTCTTCTCCCAGCCCCGGGTTCGTCCTGGACCATGGGTGTCGTTCCCTCCTCTGCCTCCCTGCTGCGGCTGCTCTCCCGAGTCGTCCACCCGCGGGCAATTCTGGCGAGTGGGGTATGCATGATGCAGTTTGCAAGCCTTCCTTGTGCATGGAGCCGGCGGCGCCCGAGGCTTCGCATCGCTGGTCGGTGCTGTTCCACCCCCTTTTGCCAATGCACCTCTGACGTGCACTGCTTCTCTGTCTCTCTCTCTCTATTCTCTCTTTCTCTCTCATCCCTTGGGGGCTACGAGCTGGGGGGCTGCGAGCTACGAAACAGTAGCCACTTTCGAGGGCTGCTGGGGCGTCTAAGTGGAATGACGCCCCGCCAGAGATCCAGATTTGAATTCGCCATCTCCAGGGGGCGGGCGAGCTGGGCCTCGCTCGCTTCCTGCACCAATCGTGAGCAGCTCATCGGCCAGGGCGCCTCAGCGACCTGGCGGCGGCATCGCTGCTCATCAGCGAACTGCGCGAGAAAATCGCCACCCTCCTCTCTCGTCCTCCTTCTCCCTCACGTCTCCCTGCCGCCGCGTTGACTTTTAGGCTTTCCTTTCGTCCTTCGCCTGCCCCTCCTTTCCCTGCCACCCTCGTCTCCGAGCCCCGGGCCTCGCTCCTCGTCCCCGTGCTGCTGTCTTAGTGAGTCGTGTCACACCCGCGCATCCCGAGTAGCGTGCACACCAGGCGGCGGGTCTTGCCTCGCCGTAGTGCACACGATGCGAGCCACCTACCCTGGCCATTTGTTGCAAATTGGGTGGGTACGCCGCAGGGCATTCTGATTGCTCTTTTCCATGGCCGATCTGGATCGCGCTGTCCCGGGCTACATCAGACAACAGCAGGGGTTCGCACCTTCCTCTTTTTTCCAAGCGCATGTTGTCATCTCTGAGATGTCCTCTCTCCCCGCCTTTTCCACAAGCCCACGACGAAGTCCCTTCCTAGGAGATGTGCTGGACTTGAACTGGCGGCGATGGTAGGTATTTCTTAGCTTTAAATCGTTTTGAGAAGTTCCAAGACGGCGCAAGAGAGTCCCAATTGGCCCCCGAGACCGCCCGAAGGCACCCTCAAGACGGCCCCAGGATTCCCCCCAGGCAGCTCCAGACAGAGGCCTAAAGTGGCACGATAGCGCCTCATGAGAGCTCCAACCAGGAGTCGGAGAGAGGAGGGCATGGGGAAGATGGGCAATGATATGTGGAAGGGGGACGGAGTATGGGAGAAGGAGTGTGAAGAAATGTAGATTAGGGAAGGCGATGGATGGGCCAGGATGGGGGCTGAAGGAACGACGGACGGAGAGGTGGGAGGAGAGAGGAGGAGAGGAGGGAAGGTGAGGAACAACAGGAGGAGGCAAGAGGAAGGGGCCTGTGGTGAGGCTTCCCTCCCTGGCCCTCTGAGGATGTCCTTGTATGTAACTGTCGTCGCAATTCATGTTGAATACATGCTGTGTGGTCGTGCTCATGTCGTTGCAAAGGGCTGTGACGTGCTAGAATTTAGTCGCGCGCAGAGCGTGCGAGATTGGAATGCAGGTGCACGTGAACGTATGTATGTGTATGTGCATGCATGCATACATACGTGCATGTATGTATGTATGTATGTATGCATGCATGCATGCATGCATGCATGTATGTATGTATGTATGTATGTGTGTATGTCTGTCTGTCTGTCTGTCTGTCTGTCTGTCTGTCTGTCTGTCTGTCTGTCTGTCTGTACGAATGAATGTACGTGTATGTGTATGTATGCATGCATGCATGCATGCATGCATGCATGTAGGCATGTTATGTATGTATATATGTACGTACGTACGTATGTATGTATGTATG
Source organism: Prorocentrum cordatum (assembly GCA_963575745.1). Classification (NCBI taxonomy): domain Eukaryota; class Dinophyceae; order Prorocentrales; family Prorocentraceae; genus Prorocentrum; species Prorocentrum cordatum. The sequence goes on from CAUYUJ010020230.1 coordinate 20,344, forward strand.
CATGTCAGTAGGCATGCATGCATGTGTGTACGTGCATGCATGGATACATACATGCATGCGTGCAGGCACACATGTAGGTATGTATGTATTCATGCATGCATGCAGGGATGTGTGCAGGTATGTATGCATGCATGTATGTTTGTATGTGCGTATGCATGCATGCATGCATTCGCACTTAGCGGTGGTCGGGACTGTGTGCACGCTCCAGGACTGGAGGCGAAAGAGGAGCGACGTGTGGGACATGGGCAACGACCGCCTGCGCTTCGAGGCCAAAACGCGCGGCGTGCGCCTGGAGAAGGCCCCTCGGCAGGAGGGCGGCACAGACATGACGGGGTGGACGCGCTGGAGGAGGATAATGATGACGGGGGTGTCGCGGCGAATGAGGAAGTGCATGATGCGTTGGTGGAGGCGGCGTGCTAGCAGGCGGACGAGGAGGACGAGGAGGAGGAGGAGGCTGATAGCGATGCTGCTGCTGATGGTGGTGGTGGTGGATGAAGATGATGACGACGACCATGGTGATGCTGATGCTGATGCTGATGATGATGCTGATGACGACGAATATTATGATGATACTGATGATGATGATGATGATGATGATGATGATGATGACGGTCATGCTCACGATGACGATGACGATGCTGACGATGATGATGAAGTTGCTGACGACGGCGATGGTGATGCTGATGATGCTGAGGAAGATAATGATGCAGATGCTGATGATGATAATGAAGATGACGATTATGATGCTGCTGATGCTGATCATGCCGATGTTGCTGTTGATGATTATGATGATGCTGATTATGATGATGATGATGTTGATGATAATGCTGATGATGACGATGATGCTGCTGATGACGATGATGATAATGCTGATGCTGATGATGCTGATCCTGACAACGAGGAAGAGGAGGAGGGTGATGCTGATTCTGATGATGATGCTGATGGTGATGATGAGGAGGATGAGGAGGATGGGTCAGAGGATAATGATGAGGATGATGATGAGGAAGAATATTAGCAGCTGGTGGAGGAGGCGGATGTGGAGGAGGAGGAGAAGGACAAGGAGAACGTGGAGGAGCACGCGGTGGAGGAGGAGGAGGAGAAGGAAGAGGAGGAGGAGGAAGAGGTGGAGGAGGAGAAGGATGAGGAGGAGGAGGAGGAGGAGGGAGGAGGAGGAGGACCAGAGTAGACCCACTACGCATCGCTGGTGCTGCACTACACCCACCCGTTCCAGGCGGCCTCTCCAGGAGTCATAGCTTACCTCACGCACGGTAGGGTCGCGTCGTGTCGACCATCGGCGACCCCGCCGCGGGCGTTCAAGGTTGAACGCCGCCGGTGGCCTAGAAATCGACCAACACTCTCACGATCGGGCGATCGACAAGCCGCCGATCGTTCCAGGTTGAGCGGTCCACGCGGTGTCGGAAACCAAGGCTGGGGTCGGCACGGCACGAACCTGCCGTATTGGATCTCGGATTGTCCCACTGGGCTAAGCCCACCGCCCCGCCCTCCATTCCAGGCTTCAGTCGGGCCTGTCCCTCTACAGGGGGAATCTTCAAACATAGTAAAGCAATAGTCTGGGGACGTTTTTTTTTGTGTTCCTTTTTCTCTTTCATTTTATTATCATTGTTATTATTGTTATTATTATTATGATTACTCTTATTGTTATGCTTAGTATTTATTATTATTATTATTATTCTTATTATTACTCTGATTATGATTATTATTCTTATTCTTATTCTGATTCTGATTATGATTCTTATTCTTATTCTTATTCTTGTTCTTATTCTTATTATTCTTATTATTCTTATTCTTATTATCATCATTCATAATTGTAAGGCATTTGGGGGTATTTTTGTAATTTTGTGTCTGTTCGCCCCAAGGCCCCCTGTAGGGGGACAGGCCCGACTCAAGCCTAGGCCTCCTAGATGGGGTCGTCACGACACGAACCTGCCGTATGCCCTGCCGCGTCGGGCGGCGCCCCTGCCGACAGGCGGCCGCCCCGTGGGCCTGCCAGTGCGCAGAGGCCCCTGTGTGCAGAGGGCCCGCATTGCGTCTTGCCACCAGGTTGGGGGTCCCAACCTGGTGTGGCACGTTCGCGAGGGCGACGTGCACGTTCGAGAGGGCGGCTGGCCTTTTCGGCGGCTGACGCACGGGCGGCGC
>CAUYUJ010020230.1:27500-30000 GCA_963575745.1 Prorocentrum cordatum
GCCCGGAGGGCTGCCGAAATCGAGAATTCGTATTTCACGTTGGTGGGAGCGCCCAGGACCGAATTGATGTACGGTGGGGTTTTCCTTGTACGAATATTCGAGAAGGAATAGGTGTTTAGGTATGTATGTTTGTGCATATATACGCATACATATAGCAAACGTATGTATACGCATCTACGCAAAACATATATAGGTTTATATGTTTCCATCTGTAGAAATACATGTAATTCTGTCTACAGATACAACAGCGCATACATGAGTATATGTGTATATGTGTATTTGCGTGTATACATGTGTATGTACACATGTATCTGCGTATGTGCAGGTATATGTATATGTAGATTAATGCCACTATATATATATATGTGTGTGTACGCACCTGTACATGCACAGACACATGCACATGCATTTGCACATGCATATGTAAATGCATATGTATACGCTTATGATTATGTAAATGTATTTGTATATGTATATGAATTTGCATATGTATGCATTTATGAATAGACTTGTGTCGTTATGCATGTGTATATGAACAGGTTTGCCGACACGCTTATGTATATGCAGAGGCATCGCCATATGTATATGTATATGGCAATGCACCTGTATAGGGATATGCACAGGTGTATGTATACGTGTGTGTAGATGGTTATGTAGATGTGTAATGATATGTACAGGTATAGGTATATGTACAGGTATGCGTATAGGCATATGTTTGTGCATATGTATGTGTATATGTATTTATATATACGTGCTACTCTGCCACACTGGAGCCACATTGAGGCACAGGAGGAGGAGGCGGAGGAGGAGGAGAAGGACGAGGAGGAGAAGGAGGAGGAGGAACAGAAGGGAGGGATGAGGGTATTGCTCTCGTTTGTTGTTCTCCCTCTCTGTATATTCAAATATTGGTGTGTATATGTACAAACATAGCCATACGAATGTGTATCGCGCGCGTTGTTCCCGTTCCTTCGCCGATGCCACCTCCCTGCCGTCTTTCGCCCGACCTTTTCGCTTTTTTTGCTTCACCAGGTCATACGCGAGCTGATCGACTCCATGCGGGAGGTGCATGTCCTCCTCTTCCTCGTCCTCCTGCCCCCTCTTTGTTTTATTGTTTCTACTTCAAGACGCTTCGCTTTCACTGCCCGCCCTTTCCAGTTCTCGCCGGGTGTGTCCAAGATGGCTGAACATAATACTCAGACGGCCCTAGATTTTCTGGACGCGGCCCAAGGGTCCATGCAGATGAGCGAAACGAGGGGCTTGAAGACGACCGGGAAGACGTTCCATCCCATCGCCGAGCGGTCCCAGGTATGCCGCGTGTCGGCCGACTCGTCGCACCCGTCGCGAGGGTCAGGGATGCTGGGAATGCTCCGTATCGCTGCACGTATGCCGCTGGGCGAAGTACCCCCTGATTGCGCGAGGACCCGCCCAACACGGGCCCAAGGTGGCCTGGAAGGCAGCCCCAGGGAAGCCAACAGTGGCCCGAGAGGGCCCCGAAAAGAGTTCAGAATTGGGGGCAGATGGGCCCGAGGCGGCCTGGCAGACGGACTTTGGACGGCCCAAGCGAGAGCACTCCCGCGTTGGGCCGCAGCCCCGTTCCACGGCGGGGGCGTTGGCCAAGGACTGCGCCCAGGAGGCTTGAGATCCTGGGGGGTTATTCATCTGATGACAGCGGCTTCCAGACTCTGGATTCCTGCTCCAATGCTTCCTTATCCGATGCCCCCACCGTATCTTCCATTGCCAACGGGCAGAAGCCGGGCCCAGAACCGTCGAACATCGGCCCCAGAGCTCGTCCGAACACGGGAGCGGACGATGCGTGCCGAAGAGAGAGCTCCAGAGGAGCCCGACCGTGAGCCGCAAGGGGCGTCCGCGCGACCCCCTGGGAGGCTAAGCTCAACAACACCCTGAGAGATCCGCTACTGTCGGCACTGATTAGTCGGTCGATCCTGCCAAATCAAGGGTCCCCCTCCTCCTCCTGCTCCTCCTCCCGCTCCTCGAGGTGCTCGAGATGAAGAACGCCATCCACAGGGGCAAGGCGCCGCGGCGCCCGCGCCGTGCCCGCCGGGAGGGGCGGAGCAGCGAGCGTCCGGAGGGGCGGCGATCGAGGGAGGAAGCGTGAGAAGGAGAGGGCCCTCTCAGAGTCAAGGGAGGGAGGCGGAGGAGGAGGAGGAGGAGGAGGAGGAGGAGGAGGAGGACGAGGAGGAGGAGGAGGAGGAGGAGGAGGAGGAAGGGTGAGAGAGGAGAAGGAAGGCAGAAGGCAGAAGGCAGGACGAGGAGGAGGAGGAGGTCAAGGGGAAAAAAAAGAACTGGATCCGACAGTTGGCGATCAAACCAAGCGGCCCTGGGCGTTTATGGAACAGCCCTGCCCTGTTTGATTCCTTCTTTGGGTGCGTTTGCTGAACGGCTTCGCGTGTCGGGGTGGTCATTGTCGGGGTGGAATTCCTGCCTTCTACAGAAGGCGGCGTGGCTTCTCAGAAGCCCGCGCGCCTTCCGAGAAGTGTTC
>CAUYUJ010020230.1:35000-52500 GCA_963575745.1 Prorocentrum cordatum
CGCATTGTGGGGGGAAGGGGTCGGGGAGGAGCTGGAGTGGAGAGCAGGGGCGGGGAGATGGATTTTTGCGGCGGCGGGGAAGCAGGGCAGGGCGAGGGGCAGGGGTCGTCGTCGAGCGTCGGATGAAGCGTCTGGCTGTTCTCGCACGCGAACGACGAGCAGAGGAGGTGGGAGCACTCCGTTGGCATCGGAGGGCATGGCTGAGGGCAGGAGGGGCAGGGGAGGGGTTCGACTTCGAGGAGGACGAGGATGAGGAAGAGCAGAGGAGGAGGAGGAGGAGGAGGAGGAGGAGGAGGAGGAGGAGGAAGGGGAGGGGGAGGATGAGGGTGGTGATGATAATGATGATGATGGTGATGATGATGATGATGCTGATGATGATGATGATGATGAGAAGGAGGAGGAGGAGGAGGAGGAGGATGAGGATGAGGTTGATAATGCTGATGATGCTGCTGCTGCTGATGATGATGATGATGACGATGGTGATGATACTCATGATGATGGTTCTGATGCTGATAATGAGGAGGAGGAGGGGGAGGATGGGGAGGAGGAGCAGGATCCGAGCCGGGGGCTTGTACATGACCACCGCCTTGGGGATCGATCTTCGTAGACCTCGGTAGGCGGCGGATCTGGCTATATATATATATATATATATGTGTATGTATGTGTATGCATGCCTGTGTGTCTGTCTGTCTGTTTGTCTGTCTGTCGGTCTGTCTGTCTGTCTGTCTGTCTGTATGTATGTATGTACGTGTGTAGATACACACATATGTACACACGTAGCGCCCCGCAGTTTCGGATAAGAGTGTGGGGGGGGGGGGCGGGGACGTCGGCAGTCTGCGAGGCTCTGATGAAGCCCGCCGCAGGCGTCTAATTTTACAGATTCTAGACTCTTCGCGTAACCCCACCAGCCCATCCAGAAACGATGCCCAGAGGAAGTGCCTCGATCAGGGAAGTGGGCAGCACACAAAGGAAGGGTACCCCAGTGGAGGCCGGCTGGAGCGTCTTAGGGGCCTCTTGGCGGTCCCGGACGCCTCCTAGAGCGTCTTGGGTGCTTTGGAGAGCTTCTTGGGGCCTCTTGGGGGTCTCTTGGGGGCCTCTTGGAGGCCTCTGGGGCGCTTGTTGGGGCCTCCTGGGGCCTCATGGGCGCCTCGTGGGGCCCTCTTGAAGCGCTCTTGGGAGCCTTCAGAGCGCTCTTGGAGCCCTCTTGGGCCATCTTGGAGTCATCTTGAAGCCTCGGATGGCCATCGGAAGCGAAAAGGCGAGAAAGCCCAAAATGTTGATTTTCCGAAGGTTTTGGAAGGATTTTGGCCTCTTCGGGGCCTCCTGGGGGAGCTCTTTGGCCACTTGGAGCCGTCCTGAAGCGGTCTTGGGGCCTCTTGGAGCATCGTGGGAGCCATCTTGAGGCATCTTGGGATATCTTGAGCCATCTTGGAGGTCATCTTGGGCTCTCCCAGGCGCTCTTGGAGTCATCTGAAGCAGTGCCCCCCCCCCAGGAGGCCCAAATGTGGCCAAAACCTTAGTAAAATCAATGATTTGGGCATTCTCGCCGAGGCCTCTTGGAGCGTCTTGGGTGGGGCCTCGTGGGGGTCTCTTGGGAGCCTCTTGGGGATCCTGGGGGCCTCTTGGGAGCTTCTTGGGGCCACATGGGGCCATCTTGGGGCCATCTCGGGGCCTCTTGGGGCATCCTGGGGGCCTCTTGCGGCCATCGTGGAGGAAATCGATGAAAGAAGAGGGGAGCTCTAATTAGCGCTGCCCCCTCAGAACGCCAAAATGGGGCCAAAACCATAGTAAAATCAATGATTTTGGCTTCCTCGCCGAGGCCGTTTTGGACGCTCTGACCGCTCCCCGCCCCTCCTGTCCAGGTCAGTGGGGAGGGGGTAGGGGGAGGGGTAAACCCCTCCCCGAAGGGGAAGAGGGAGGGGTGGAAGAGGAAACGCCCTAAACCACCGACGCCCAGAGGGCTGGTGGGATTTTGGAGGACATCGGCCAAGGAAGTGGGGTTCCCTAAATACAGCCCCCCCCCCAGGAGCTCCAAAAATCGCTTCCTGGACCCCTCTTCGATCGCTCTTGGAGCGCTCGTGGCCGCTCTTGGAGCCATCCTGAGGCTCTCTTGGGCCCCTCTTGGAGCTATCTTGAGCCATCTTGGAGCCATCTTGACGCGTCGGATGTGCATCGCAAGCGAAAAAGTGAGAACACCAAAACCATTGATTTTCCCTAGGGTTTTGAAGCATTTTGGCCTCTTGGATGCATCTTAATGGTGCTCTTGTGGGCACTTGGAACCGTCTTGGGGAGTTCTTGGAGCGTCTTGGAACATCATGGGGACCATCTTGAGGCATCTTGCGCTATCTTGAGCCATCTTGGAGGTCATCTTGAGCTCCCTGAGGCCCCCTTGGAGCCGTGTTGGGCCGTCTTGGACGCTCTAACTACCCGCGGCCCCCCCCTGTCCAGGTCAGTGGGGAGGGGGTAGGGGGAGGGGTAAACCCCTCCCCGAAGGGGAAGAAGGAGGGGTGGAAGAGGAAACGCTCTAAACCACCGACGCCCAGAGGGCTGGTGGGATTATACAACGAGCTCGCCGCAGGCGCCAGTTCTTTTGTTGCAGCAATGTGGGTGGGCCGAGGAGGGGTCGCGGGTGGGTCGCGGGTGGGTCGTCGCGTGTGGGTCGCGGGCTGGGTCGCGGGTGGATTTCGGGTGAGTCGCGGGTGGGTCGCGGGTGGGTCGCGGGTGTGTCGCGGGCGGGTCGCGGGGTGGGTCGCGGGTGGGTCGCGAGTGGGTCGCATACTGGGTCGCGGGTGGGTCGCGGGTGTGTCGCGGGTGGGTCGCGGGCCAGGTCGCGGGGGGGACGACGACAACAAAAAACAAGCAACAAACACAAGACAACAAACAACAAACAACACACAACAACACACAACGAACAACAACAGCGGAGGGGCGGGCGAGCGTGGCGGGGGCGGGAGCGCCCCGCAGGTGAAGGCGAGGTTCGCGCAGCGGTTCCTGGAGGACCTCCGTCGCCCCGCTCCTCCTTCTCCCCCCGACTCCCAGGCCGCCGCGCGGGGCGCCCCTGGGTGCCCAACCTGCGCGGGACTGCGGCGCTTGCTCTTAGGTCTGTGATGCGAGCGGATGTCCCTGCGCGACTGCGGTCCCCCGCTTTGGTATGGTCCGCTCCGCTCGGTGTCTTCCTCGGCCTGCGCCTCGCCCGCTTTCGTGCCCTGGTTCGGTCCCCCTCGGTCGCGCGCTGCGACTGCAGAATCTCAAGGGAGTTCGGGCTTGACGCTAACCTAACCCACGTCCAAGCAAGACTCTCACAGGCCATCCCATGTTTGGAACGTCGTTGAACTGCTATCTCGCAGAAGCAGCTCGTAATGTTTGCATTGTCGCGGCGCGTCCAAGTTCACGTACCAATATTCGGAGTGACGGGGCCGAACGGTCATTCATTGTCCCTTTGCGCGTGGCTGAAGTGAGGGTCTGCGGTGCGGGTTATTGTTGTTGCCGTTGCTGCTGCTGCTGTTGTTGTTGCTGTTATTGTTACTGTTGTTGTCGTTGTTGCTGCTGTTGTTGTTGTGGTTGTTGTTGTTGTTGTTGTTGTGGTTGTTGTTGCTGTTGGGTTGGTGTTGCTGGTGTTGTTGTTACTCTTGTTGTTGCTATAGTTGTGGAGTTCTCATTTTAGATGATGATTATTGTTGACATTCCCCTTCGGGGCACATTGTTTTCTTATCCCCCAATTGAAGTGACCCCCTCGGGGCTCGCACCACGTGTTTTAGAGTATGCGAGGGGTCACCCAACTGGGCCCCTGGCCCCCGAGTTGCAATAACAACGGCTCCCGCCTGCTACTTCCGCACAGTTTACTTCACATACGCGCTCTCGCACGGGAATTCTTAGAATTCATGCAGGCATCGCGCTCTCGCGGAGGACTTCCTCGCAATTTATTATAGGACTCATTTTATGGCTGTGGATTTCCTTACGATTTATTCCGGCGTCGTGCCTCCAACCCTTAGGCATCACGCTGTCACTCTGGCCTCTCCCACGATTGACTTGGGAATCGCGCTATCGCTCGAGACTTCCTCGCGATTCATGCTCAAGCTTCGGCAACCCGCCTGCTCGACCTGGCCGCCTGGGCCCGCCTTCCTGACCCGCCCATCAGGGTCCACCCGCCCGATCTGCCCGTCTGGTTCTGCCACGTGCGTTCTGGTCCTAGCCCCTCTCCTGCTAGTCTCTCTCGTGCTCCATTATTCTCCCTCCCCCTTCCATCCGTCCACTTTATCCATGTTTTCGGGACTGCGCCAACTACACGTGGCAGGTAGGGAAGATATACAAGGGCGTACGATCGACGACGAATAGGGCGGGTACCGAGGGTTTGGGCTACACGTGTTGAATGGCATGCGAGCGTGTAGGAGCGAACAGTCTGAAACGTGGTGTTGTTGCAACTGCTGCTGCTGCCGCTGCTGCTGCTGCTGCTGCTGTTGTTGTTGTTGTTGTTGTTGTTGTTGTTGTTGTTGTTGTTGTTGTTGTTGTTGTTGTTGTTGTTGTGGTTTGGTGTTGTTTTCAGGTGTGCTTGAATTCTCTTTCTTGAAGAATAATTATAATAGATCCCCCCCTGTGGGGCTCACTGTGTTTTCTCAGTTGAAGTGCCCTTCCACGGGGCTCGCACCTAGGTTTTTATTGGGGGCCGTCTCGAATCTCGGAAGCCGCCCAGTTAAAACAACAAGCAGTGGGTCCCACCGGATACTTCATGGCAATGTACTCCCAAGTCGCGCTCTCGCGCGCGACTTCCTCACAGCTTATATACAGGAATCGCGCTCTCGCATGGGACCCCCTCTCAACTTGTTACAGGAATCATTTTCTCGCTGTGGATTTCCTCCGGATTTACGTGTGAATCGCGCTATCGTTCCAGACTTCCTCGCGGTTCATGCGGTAATCACGCTTCAGCAACCCGCCTGCTCGACTTGGCCGCTTGGGCCAGCCTTCCCGACCCGCCCGTTAGGGTCTACCCGCCCGATGTGCCCGTCTGGCTCAGCCACGTGTTTTCAGCTCCTAGCTGCTCTTCCTGCTGTTCTCTCTCTCTCTCTCTCTTGCTGCATCCTCCTCCCTCCCCCTTGCCCCTTCCATCCGTCTTCTCTTCTCCTGCCTTAGGGGCTGCACGAAATACATGTTGCAGGTAAGAACTCTCTCTCTATATGTATGTATGTATGTATGTATGTATGTATGTATGTATGTATGTATGTATGTATATATATATATATATAGATGCACTCCTGAGGGGTACGATCGAACACGAGGGGGGCGGGCATCCCGTGTTTGGAGCGTACGAATTGAATGGCCCGCGACCAGACAAGAGCGAATCACCTAAGTTGGTTGTTGCTTAATGTTAATTACTAAACAATTACTCTTGTTGAACCCCTTAAAGGCGCCCTGGCGCTCACGCCGAGGCGCCGGCTACATTTCATTGAACATGAGGCTCACGCTCGAGCGGTTTGGGGGAACGCCAAAACCGGCCCCCCAACAACAACAACGCTCCCGCTCGAGACTTCCTCTTTTTTTGACTCAGGGCTGGTGTTCTTGCTCGCCGCCGAAAGACGCCGTCCTAACAAAACCAGCGCTCCCGCTCGAGACTTCCTCCTGTTCTACCTTGGAATGGTGCGCTAGTCTTTCTCTCATCGGCGCCGCCCCCAGCAAAACGCTCCCCCTCGAGGCTTCCTCCCTTTTTTACTCAAAAGGGGTGCTCCTCCTCGCCGGCCAAAAACTGCCGCCCCGACAAAACCAGCGCTCCCGCCCGAGACTTCCTTCCGTTTTACGCTGGACTGGCGCCCAACTTTCTTTTGAATTCACGCCGGTCCCAGCAAGAGCAACGCTCCTGCTCGAGATCTCCTTTCTTTTTTTCCTGAAGACGGTGCTCCTCGCCGCCGACAACCCCCGTCCCGACAAAACCACGGCTCCCGCTCGATGCTTGCCCCCTTCTTACTCAAGGCGGTGTTCCTCCTCGCCGCCGAAATCCGTCGCCCCGACAAAACCAGCGCTCCCGCCCGAGACTTCCTTCCGTTTTACGCTGGACTGGCGCCCAAGTCTCTTTTGAATTGGCGCCGCTCCCAGCAAGAACAACGCTCCCGCTCGAGATTGTAGTGGCCTCCGGCCAGTGCCGCCGATCCGGGGCGCTCCGGATGATGATGATGATGGTGACGTGACGATGGTGATGGTGATGGTGATGGTGATGGAGACGGTGGTCCCGGCCCCCCCTCCTTCCCCCCCTCCTCTCTCCTGTCCCACCCTCCCTGTCTCCTGTCCCCCTCCCCCCTCTCTCCTTCCCCCCCCCCCTCTCTCCTGTCCCCCCCCCTCCTCTCTCCCCCCCCTCTCTCCCGCCCCCCTCTCTCCTGTCCCCTCCCCATCTCTCCTGTCCCCCCCCCCGTTCCCCCCCCCTCTCTCCTGTCCCCTCCTCCCCCCTCTTTCCTGTCCACCCCCCTCCCCTCTCCCCCCGCCCCTCTCTCCTGTCCCCCCCCCTCTCTCCTGTCCCCCCTCCCCTCTCTCCTGTCCCCCCCCCTCCCCTTGCAGAGGCCCATCTGCAAAGCGGACCCTCCCGCCTTTCCCTGCAGCTCCCGCTCCCGCCTGAGAGGGCCCCCCCCCTTTGCAGCCCCCCCCCTTGCAGAGCGCCCCCCCCCCCTCTCCTGCCCTCACCCTTGCAGAGCAAAACTCCGGGGGGGGGGGGGCCGAAATCGAGGGGGGGGGGGCTGGCAGGGGGGGGGAGGTGCCGAGCACTGAATTCGTCAGTTAATGAGTCCCCCTGCCCTCCCCCCCTCCCGAGCAGAGCTAAAGCTCATGCTGAAGCAGAGCTTCAGCTTAGTCTTCTTAAACTCACACGCCGGATCGGCGGATTTCCTTTCTTTTTCCTCGGGACGGTGCTGTTCCTCGCCGCCGACAGCCCCCGTCCTCACAAAACCACGGCTCCGGCTCGATTCTTCCTCCAGCGTTCCCGCTCGAGACTTCGTTTTGTTTTACGCTGGACTAGCGCCCGACTCTCTTCAACATTGGCGCCGCTCCCAGCAACAACAGCAGCCCTGCTCGAGACTTCCTCCCTTTCTATTCAGGGCCAGGTCCTTGCCTCACCGCCGACAGCCCCCATCCCCACCAATGCAACCCTGTCGTTCGGCATTGCATTGTGCTTTACCCTTCGCTGGGGTTCCACTGGCGGTCTGGCGGTCTCGCATCGGCGCAGCAAGGCGCGAGCATGTGTTTTCGAGGCGGGATATGTTGAAATTCCTTGGAGCAGGTGTTTGCAAGACCTCATTGGGCGGGAGATCTGGGAACGGGAATATCGGACCCCGCTATAGAACAAGAGTCCCCCATGATGTGGATGGTTATCATGATGGTCGCATGCTTCGTGTGGAAACATCGCGCATGAGGGTAAACTGATTGTTGTTGTTGTTGTTGTTGTTGTTGTTGTTGTTGTTGTTGGACACGTGCGCTGGCGGCCCGTCCCCCCCCCCACACCCACTCCGACACCCCAACAGACCCCCACGGGGGCCTTCGGCCGGCCTGGGGGTCTGTTGGGTTGTCGGTGTTGGTGCGAGAAGGCCATTCAGGCCTCCCTATGGGGTCACGAAGCGTTGCACTGAGTGGGAAGACGCATGTGGACACCGCCACTGGGGCCTTCGGTGGAGCTCCCTACGGAGCCACGAAGCGCCGTGCTGGGTGGGGGAGACGCCTGTTGACAGTGCCCTTGGGGCCCTAGGTGGACCCCCCTATGGGGCCACGAATCGCTGTGCTGGGTGGGGGGTACGCATGTGGACATTGCCATTGGGACTTACGATCACCACTTATTCTTTTATAGTATTACTCGTACTACTACTTCTACGATTACTACTACTACTACTTCTACTACTACTGTTGCTACTTTTACTGTTGCTACTGTTATTACAACTACAACATCTACGGCTATTACCACGACTATTATTATTACTACTTCTGCGACTACTACTATTACTCCTATCACTATGGGTTCTACTATTACTGTTGCTATTACTATTACGACTACGACTGCGACTACGACTACCACCACCACCACCACCACCACCACCACCACCACTACTACTACTACTACTACTACTACTACTACCACTACTACCACTACTACTACTACTACTACTACTACTACTACTACTACTACTACTACTACTACTACCATTACAACTACGAGTACGAGTATTATTACTACTACTGCTACTAGAACTAGTATTTCGAAACTTATTCTTGGCATTACAGTTACTATTACTTTGATTCGTATCGATATTACGATTGCTACTACTACTACGACTGCTACTACTACCACCACTACTACTACTACTACTACTACTACTACTACTACTACTACTACTACTACTACGGCTACTTGTACTACCACGAATGCTGCTGCTTCTACTATTACCACGGCTACTATTACAATCGTTATTGTTTCTGCTACTAATGCTACTACTTACTATTACTAGTACTCGGAGTTCTACTACTACTACTACTACTACTACTGCTACCATTCCTCCAAGTACTATTGCTACTACTATCACTATTGCGACGACGGCTACTACTACTACTACTACTACTACTACTACTCCTACTTCGACTACTCCTAGTACTACACAAATATTACTACGACAGTTGCGACGAATACTAGGCTGCCACTACTACTTCTACCACTACGACCATCACTACTACTACTACTACTACTACTACTACTACTACTACTACTACTACTACTATCGTTACTAGTACGACTACCACGATTAAAACTGTAACGAATACGATTGGTATTGCTACGACTACAGCTACGACGGCGACGACGACATGTTTTGTGATACCCAGATTACTACTACAGCAAAAACAGCGACTCATGCGATTATCTTTTATTACGACCTCTACTACTACTACTACTGCAACTACTACTGATAGTTGTGATTATTACTACGCTTTCTACGACTACTACGGCGATTATTATTGCATGTGCCACGATACCCTTCGCTATGTCCACGTTTCCTAATATTGATGCTATGTGTATTGCTATTTCTATCGCTGCAACTATTACTACCAGTGCTACAACTACTATTATCATTGTTATTGCTATTGCTACTACTACTACTACGACTGCGACTAATACGATTACGATACGGCTGCTACTACTACTACTACTACTACTCCTACTGCAAAGGCTAGTATTATTACTATCAAGGTTTCGACCTCCACAACTACGACTACTACCACAACTATTTTTTCGTATTGCTACTACTACTACTACTACTGCTACTACTACTACTACTACTACTACTACCACTAATTCTATTACGATGGCCACGACTACTTATAGTTCGACTACTACTACTTCTGCTACTGCTACTGCTACTGCTACTGCTACTACTGCTACTACTACTACTACTACTACTACTATTGCTACTGCTACTGCTACTACTACTACTACTACTACTACTACTACTACTACTACTACTACTACTACTACTACGACTACTACTACTACTACTACTACTACTACTACTACCACTACTACTACTACTAGTGTTATTAAATATTTTATTCCGTTTACGATTACTATTGCGTCTAGGGATACCAAAGAGCTCTGCCGGATTTCGAAACATTCCTTCGGAATCCAAGAGATTCCGATGATTACCAACGATTCCGACGAATCTCTTAGGGGTTTTTGAGGATTCCTAGGCACTCCTAAGGGTTCTGAGGCATTCCGAAGGATTCCTAAGGATTCTTAGGCAGTCCCCAGGATTCATTCGGATTCCTAGGGATTTTCAATACCTCGGGAGTTTGAAGGATTCCTAGTCTGGTGGCCTTCGCATGGGGACCCTACGTCTTGAGTAGAGTTTCCTTTGTGAGGAAACCTTCGCAGGGAATCCGTACTCTGGAACCCTTAGTCGGGATTTTTATGTCGAAATGATCAATCGGGCATCCTTCGGGCATCCACAGTAAGGTAGCTTTTGCCGGTAATTATTTCCCAGTAGGGAATCCTGTGTAGGCGTCCCCAGTAATCCATAAATTTTTTGTAGGTAGGGAATTCCCAACAGGGAATCGTTTGTAGGCGTCCCCAGTGAGGAATCCTTTTGTAGTGAATTCCCAGTAGGGAATCCTTTCTGGGCATCCCCAGTAAGGAGGTAGCCTGAGGAGGAATCCACGATGAATCACAAGCATCCATGGTGCGACAGATTGTCCAGCAGAACCTCGCTTCGCCCCCGCGTACACGTCTCAACGTCTGCAAACTCGGAAGGATAACCGTCAGGCTTAGTTCTTCAGAATTCTCTCATCATTGCCCCCTCGGGTTGGAGGCCAGGCTGGCCACCTGGGGGCAGCGTCCAGGGCAATCCATTGCACTGCATCGCTCATCGTATGCTTTGAACGTGCGGACGCGGATGCGGCAAATCGTACACCGGCGCTGGCCATTCACAATCGCCCAGACGTGGGCCCTCGGAGTCTCGCGAGGGGCCATAGGAGGAGGAGGGGGAGGAGGGGCGGAAGGCGGGGCCCCAGGGTCCCAGGAGCCCAAGGCCGAGGCAGCCCCTGAGGGAGGG
Source organism: Prorocentrum cordatum (assembly GCA_963575745.1). Taxonomy (NCBI): domain Eukaryota; class Dinophyceae; order Prorocentrales; family Prorocentraceae; genus Prorocentrum; species Prorocentrum cordatum. The sequence continues at coordinate 45,563 of CAUYUJ010020230.1, forward strand.
GAGAGGCTCTTCACGGGCTTGGCCAGCGCCTTGTTGCGACGGGGGGCTATCGCGGGCCACTCTCCAAGGGCTTTGGACACATATCGAAGATATTTCTTCAGCAGAGCAGTGTCTCTCTGATACTGCTCTACTTCGTCGAGACTGGGTTCACTGCCAAGGTTCGCGTCGGCCTTGGCAGTCCTATCTGCGGCATCGCTGCCGCTAGCTAAACGGAAGTCGTCACTATCGGGGGGTAGCAACTCCAGATCTTGGTGAGCCTTGAGGTTCTGGAGTTTGGGGCCGAGGTCAAAATAGCTTCCGCCCGCGAGCACTTTACAACTTGACCATTGGTTACGGCGAGGGTATCCAGCCTCGCCGTGCAACTGCAACACCCCTGTATATTATCCGAGTAAATCTTGTCAGCGTGAGGCGAGAGCCTGCCTGCCGCCACTGCGGCGAGGTGCTCAGCGGCCCCCGAGGTTTGGGCCCCCAGGGACCCATCGCGGCCATAAAAGGTGGCAAACTCCTCTCCATCCGCCATGCACACTACGGCAAACCCAGCAGCATTGAAGTTATAGTGGCCGTGACACGTGCAACTACCATCTATGCAGACATCACCTTTGAACGCTTCCTCAGGCCTTCAATTAGGGTTTCGACACCAAAACTTAGCGGCCTCCAGGCCAGTGCCAGGGGGAGGGTTGCCCACAAAGTTGGGCGTAAACTGAAACCCAAGGTGAAGCGGGGAGGTGTCAGGAATCGGTTCTTTCAACCTACGAAGCTCCCCACTGGTGAGCTCTTCTCTGGCCTGGGCAGTCTTGGGGCACTCGAGGAGGCGATGTTGGAGGTCATCTTTGTGGTGTCCACATGGGCAACCTTGGGGCGCATCATATCCTGCTGAAAGTGCGCGCCCCATGGTCCAGATACTCTGGGTGACGAAGGCCAGCAGCGTGCCGCGCTGTCGCTTGGTCAGCTCGTCTGAGCTGAGGCCGGTGCGGAGGGCTGAAACATCAAGCTGCTCGCCATGATTTCCCATCATGGTGGCAGCCTGCACTGCTAACTTGTCGTGCCATGCAACCTCGAGCTGTTTGGAAATGTAGGCTGGGGAAGTTCCTGGGAGGGGATACGCAAGGCCTGTAGGAGTCACAAAACTGAAAAGGACCCTTGAACGACCACCCCACCCTGGCCAACGAGAGGGCCGCCGCGCTGATGGGGGCCCCATACAGGAGCCCCAAGTTTTGGAAACTCTCGGTAAAACTGCCTCTCCCCAGAGGCTGATCTGTTGGAGGCTGGCCACGGAGGAGGAGGAGGAGGAGGAGGAGGAGGAGGAGGAGGAGGAGGAGGAGGAGGAGGAGGATAGGAGGAGGAGGAGGAGGAGGAGGAGGAGGAGGAGGAGGAGAGGAGGAGAGGAGAGGAGGAGGAGGAGGAGGAAGAGGAGGAGGAGGAGGAGGGGAAGCGAGCGGCTTGACGCCCACCTCCCTGCCTGTAAGAGGAGGTGGAACAGGTGCATCGCGGGTGCGGTGCGGCCAGGTCCAGCCGGGCCCCGGCCGCGCCTGCGCGCGCCTCCCCGGCCAGGAGCACCCTGGCGCGCCCGTGCCGCGCGCGCCGTTGCGCGCCTTCCGCTACACCACCGCGGGCGGGTGCGCCTGTCAGCTGTCGGAGGCCGACGGCTGGCCGCGGAGCCCGATCCTGAAGGCGCGGCGGCGCGGAGATGGGTCGTCCCCCCTCGGCCCTCCTCGAGCCTCCTCCTCCTCCTCCTCCTCCTCCTCCTCCTCGTCTCCTCGTCTTCGATGTTTCGCTTCCTCCTCCTCCTCCTCCTCCTCCTCATCCTCCTCCTTCTCCTCTTCCCTCCTCCCTCCTCCTGCTGCTCCTGCTGCTGCTGCTCCTCCTCGTCCTCCTCCTCCCTATCCTCCTCTTCCTCCTCTTCCTTCTCCTCCTCCTTCTCATCCTCCTTCTTCTCGTCCTCCTTCTTCTCCGTCCCTCCTTCCTCCTCCACCTCCTCCTCGTCTTCCTCCTCCTCCTCCTCCTCCTCCTCCTCCTCCATCTTCTCATCCCTCCCTCCCTCCCTCCCTCGCTCGCTCCCTCCCTCCCTCCCTCCCTCCCTCCCCCCCTCCCTGCCTCCTTCACCCAGTTCTTGTTTTTTGGTGGCATGAGGTCCTAGCGGGTGCTGCCTCCCCCCCCGGGCCGGTCGGCCCCGGGGGTTTGATCAAACTGGAGCGAGGCACTCCCCGGAACACCGCTGCAGGGGCTGCCGGCTGGCGGGGGAGATATCAAGTAAGCACGGAACGACGGACAGTAGGAGGAGAGAGGAGAAGAAGGAAGGACAGGATCATTACCTCGACGGGGGTAGTCGCCGTTGGCATCGACAGTGCAACGAGCCTCAGTAATCATGCGTGGTGGCAGTCCCCCAAAACGTAGCAGATGTTGTACCCCGTCCCATTATGCATTGTTGCCCTTGAAGTCGCTTGCGCTGTGGATGTTGTCCGCGTACCCCTCAAGATGTGCCTCTTTATCGGCGCGTATCCTCGATGTGAACTGCTTGCCAGGCTGGCACGAAAGCATTGGTGGCGAGTTGTAGCTCCTCGTGCTTATTTTGGCGTCGTGCCGCGCTGGTCAACCTGCGCCGATCAGGCTGACCAGCGTGGGCGAGTCCTCCATGGCATCCTCAGCAGATACTGTGGGGATCGATGCCTCGTTGAGTTGGTAGGCCAATCGGATTGTCAAGATTCGAGCGTGGGTGGATTGCTGGGCGTCGTTCCATGCGCGGCGTGGTCTCTTGCACGCCCGTCGAACTCGCAGCAGCGCAAATGAGATGTCCGTGATGTATGGCTTGCGTAGCATGACTGCCTTTGGATTATAGTCGTTATCGGCAACCTTCCTAACTTTCTCGTTCAGGTCGAAGGCGGGGTCGTTGATGTCGCAGTCCAAGGGGTGCAACTGGATGTTATTTAATCGCTTCGCTCATTCCGCCGGCCCTGGAGCCCACTTTAGGGCCTCTTGGGGGCCTCCTGGGGACATCTTGGGAGTCTCTTGGGGCTCCTTGGCGGCGTCTTGGGGGCCCCCAGGGCCTCTTGCGGGGCTCTTGGGGGCTTCTTGGGGCGGGAGGGGGGATAGTCGATTGCGGCTCCCCCCTCGGAGGCCCCGATCCTCGTGAGGGGTGTCGAAAAATTGCCCGGTCCGGCATCCCTGACCCGGACCTGCCGGGTCCTTGCCGGGACCTTGCCGGGACCTTGCCGGGGTACTTTTCGCCCAGAGACCCCCAGGGGCCGCCCCGCGCGCGCGAAGTAGAATATTGTTAACCAGTTAACGGAGATCTTAGCACGCCTCTGGCCCGTTGGGCCGGCGAATTCAACTCTTCTTGGAATATCTTATGATATGTTGGGTTGGCGATTTGTTTGGTGTTCAGTCGTGGTGCAGCGTGCTTGGCGTGGAATGCCGCAACGAAGGTCTGGCGCCTCATAACTGGCAGGTGGTCTTCATCTTCTTGTACCACGTCAATGTCACGGATCGTAGCGATGTCCGTTATAGTATCCATGTTGTTGGTTGGCGTGACCGTGTGGTCGATGCGCACCTTCTTATTACCTCCATGTTGACCGCAGTCATTTGGTAGCTCGAAAAGAACTCGTGGAACCGCGTACCAGCCTCGGTTTCCTCGAGTCTCTATCCGCATGCCCCTATTGAGTCCGCGACGTGTTTCCCAGTTGTAACGTTAGCGTTGATCATGATGAGATCGATGCTGAACTTATTGGTCATGCTGATGAGGTCCGTCCAAATTGGTCGGTCTTCTCATCCGCTGAATGTCCGTGGGTGGCGCGTGCGACCGCCACCGTCCTCCATAGACCTGGCGCGGTAATGCGCACGACCAGCAGTCTCGGATTTTGACAAAGAATCTTGAAGCGGTTGGGGCGCATGTAGTTTTTTGATCCTGTTATTTTCCGCGTAGGGCATTCGAGATTTACGAGTTGCGAATCGCCTAAGTTGTAGTCATCGTCCCAGCTTGAGATTACGTGGAACCCATGCATTCTGGTTGCACCTCTCGGCAGTCTGGTCTCCTGCATGCCGATGAGGTGGACGCTCGTGTGATTCAGCTGCTGGCTGATGACCTCTATTCTTCGTTGCCTGCCTGTGCTGTTCCCTTCGTGTGTGGGTTGGCTCTTCGACGCTCAGGACCTTGAAGGTCATAGTGTCAAGGGCGACGGCGGCTTCCTTGCCGGTTTTCCCGTGCCGTGGTTCGAAGTGCTCAGGCGCAGCTGCAGCTGTAGCCACTCCAGCGCTCAAGCCGTGGTCGGTGAAGTCAGGGTATGCCCTTCGGGTACGTATCGTCGTCTGCTTGCTGCAACCATCGCAGGCCTAGAGGTTGACACCAACACCAAGATCGGCGGTGTGCCTCCACCGAGGGAAGACGATCCCGATCTCGGTGATGGTGGCAATATTCTGGCTTCCAAGGTGACCGAACTATTACCACCAACACGGAACTCGAGGATCGTCTTCCCCCTGTGGAGGCAGCCCCCTGTGTTGGTGTTGGTACCCATTTTAGGGGGCCACATGCGAACCCTACCCCTGCCCCCCACGATTTCTGAGGGGGAGGGTGGGGTTCACTTCGTTCGGGAGCTCCCGAGCGGAGTGAACCCCACCCTCCCCTCAGAAATCGTGGGGGGTAGGGGTAGGGTTCGCATGTGGCCCCCTAGAGGTGGAGACTGGCTGGTACAGCCAGAGTTTCAAGGACCTGATTTTTTTCGATCCGGCGGCTTTTCCTGGATTTCGGCCTCCGGGGCCCGCGATCGGGCCGGGGGACCATCACACATCGATCTGGGACGGAAAACCACCCCCTGGGGCCTCATGGGGCCGCAGATTGAAAAACTGCGGATGTTTGGCAGTTGGTCGGTGAGAGCGACGAGGTCGTGGTTGTGTTGCGGTATGTATTTGCCTTTTCCCATTCCAGTGGCAACTTTTGAGTCGGTAAGGACCGTCGTTGGCGGGTCGTTGTATGCCGGTGCCTGGCTGTAAATCCAAGCGCAAGCCCAAATTAGAATCGTCAGCGCAGAGGTAGTCGATGTAGACTTGTCTGTGCTAGTCGAGGTGGAAGCCGCGACTTTGGCTGCCATGGTACCGGCGTAGACGTATGTAGGCGAAGCCGTCCTCGTCCTCGATGTCCTCGGTGGTGATCACTACAGCCCATGCGTCTTTGGTGGGGTTGTCCTGGTGGGTGCCGTCGGTGTATAGGTGCATCCGCTTGATCAATCCATGAGTTCTGTGAGGGGCAAGTTCCAGTGCCGTGATGGCTGCCGGGTGGAAACTCTTTGGGTCGTGCAGGTCAGTGAAATAGGGTGCAAGGTGGGTTGGGGAGGTGCGTCTGAGTACGTCGGCGATCGGTTCTGTCACTTTGAAGGTGGATCGAAGCGGTTCTCTCGCTGAACGCCTCTCTGTGTGGTCTGCCGGTGCCCTGGCCCTCTCGCACGGAGCGGGGTTCCTCATCGGTTAACCTCCGTCGCTGGTAGACGTAGAGGGTGATGACCGCCGAAGCTGGTCCTTCAGCACGGGCTTGCGATATGTTGCCTCTGCCTATGCGGTGGCCTTCTGCCATGTCTGTCGGAGGGTGGTCGTGCGTTCGTCGGGGTCGGAGTCGGTATCCCGCAGCCTCGTCCAATTCTCGTACGCAAGGTCGCAGTTGTGCCCCATCCGTTGCCTGTGCTGGTGTCGTGGTGCTCTGTGGCGCCGTCAAAAATGGTTCTGGCAGTGGTAGTGGTCGTCGTGTGTTCACTACGTCGTCCATCTTTCCATTGCCATGAATGCGGGATCTGCCTGGCTTTGCACGCCGTCTGAAGGGCGCCATGGCAGGTCCGCGTGATAGGCCAGGGCCTCGTAGTCTGCCCATCTGAATTCTGTGCTCCATCGGTTGGTGGGCAGGGTTGTCCCGTTGCGGTGGGTCATACCTGTTTGAGTCATGTGTAGGTGGTGGCGCTCTAGACTCAGCATGCGCGGCGTGGTTTGTAATTGGTCCAACGCCGTTTCGGAACCTTCAGTAGGATTTCATGGCATCCCTACCGATGTCGGCTGCGTCGTCGCTCGTAGCCAAGTCGGTGGTCTCGTAAGCGTCGGTTGTTAAGTGTACGGTCTGAAGCGGCTCACTGGGGTCGATGGTTGCCCTTCTTCATTTTCGTGCTTTTGAGCTCCTTTCTGGTGGTGCAGGATTTTTCCGCGTAGGTTGCAAGGATGAACCCCTGCCAGGCGTGCCGATAAATCCTCGTAGCAGGCTGATGGCTTTCGGGGTCATCTCCTCCGTTGGTGATGCCATCGTCTCTTTTCGGCATCGGGGACGGGTTGTCGACGTCGATGCTGATGATCTCGGTCGGAAAGTTCGGCTGCCCTGACGGTATGGACTCTGTAGACCATGCTATCGGTGTGGGACAGTCCTGCTCGTTGTTTGGCTGCTGTGCTGCGGAAGGCGTAGTCGGAGCTCTCGGCGGTCTCGTCGGCGTGGAAGGGTAGTACAATTCTGGTTCTGGTATTTCAGGTTGTGATAGAAGTACACATTGTTCATGTCTAATTCTTCGAAAGTTCATTGGTTTTTGGGGGGCCAGGATCCTTTCATTTCTAGTTGTTCTATCCTGGGCCTCTGCCTGGCCACTATGAGGGCCAGGAACAATTCGAAACGAGCACAGTCAGACATGCGCACGATTAGAAATGAACGACGTGTACTCCGAGTATATCGCTCTCCCTGGCCATCTCGTCGCTCCGGCTCTGGGTAGGCCGCGCTGCCTCATCTTCTCCCTGGTGGGGCGTGATGGGGTTGTTCCGGTGGGAGAAATGGTTGTGCCTCCTCGTCCCCGAACGAAGTGAACCCCACCCTCCCCCTCGGGAATCGTGGGGGGTAGGGGTAGGGTTCGCGTGTGGCCCCCTAGATACCCGTGTTCAGGGCCTGCTCGATGGCGTCGACCATCTCGGCGCTCTTGCGCTACCGC
>CAUYUJ010020230.1:57500-70000 GCA_963575745.1 Prorocentrum cordatum
GCAGCAGCAGCAGTAGTATTAGTAGTAGTAGTAGTAGTGGCAAACATTGTAATACCAGTAGTCGTAGTTGTAGAAAAAGAAGTCGGAGTAGTATTGTTACTACTATTACTACTAGGCTTAGTTGTAGTAGTGGTGGTAGTACTCCTTCTAGTACTAGTAGTAGTGGTGGTAGTAGTAGTAGTAGTGCTAGTAGTAGTAGTACTAGCATCAGTAGTAGCAGCAGTGACAGTAGTAGTAGAAGCAGTAGTAGTAGTAGTAGTAGTAATAGTAGTAGTAGTAGTAGTAGTAGTAATAGTAGTAGCAGTAGTAGTAGTCGAAGTCGTAACCGTAGTAGTCGTAGTAGTAGTAGTAGTAGTAGTAGTAGTAGAAGATGAATAAGAAGAAGTAATAGTAATAGAAGTGGTAGTGGTGGTGGTGGTGGTGATGGTAGTAGGCGCCTGCTGCTCGCTGTTTTCGCTATTGGCGATGCCAAGCCAGGTTGGATCACGACGTCGTGGCCGTCGTGGCCGTGCAAGTAGTGCCTGTAAAGGATTAATACCTGAGCAGGGAGAAAAGAACGGATGCATATGGTAAGGGTATGGTATGGAAGTAAGAGGTGAATGGTGACATGTATCTCGTGCAGCGTGGCACCTCCAGGCGCACTGCCACTGACACGCCTCAATCGCTCGGCGGTTCGTGGCTCCTCCTCCACCCTCCCTCCCTCCTCCTTGCCTCCCTCCCTCCCTCCCTCCCTCACTCCCAACCTCCCTCCCTCCCTCCCTCCCTCCCTCGAACCTCCTTTCCTCCCTCCCTCCCTCCCTCCCTCCTCCCGATCCTTGCCGAGCCTCCTCGAACCTCCTCCTCCTCCTCCTGCAGAGATCGGGCTCCGCGGCCAGCCGTCGGAGACCGGCGGCCGCGGAGGCGCGGAGGGGGCTCGTCGTCGTCGTCGTCGTCGTCGTCGTCGTCGTCGTCGTCGTTGTGGTCGTTGTCGTCGTCGTCGTCGATCCTCTTTCTACCCCTCTTTCTCCTCCTCCTCATCCTCCTCCTCCTCCTCCTCCTCCTCCCCTTCCTCCCCCTCCTCCCCTCCTCCTCCTCCTCCTCCTCCTCCTCCTCCTCTCCTCCTCCCCTTCCTCCCTCTCCTCCTCCTCCTCCTCCTCCTCCTCCTCCCTCCTCCCCTTCCTCCCTCTCCTCCTTCTCCTCCTCCTCCTCCCTCCTTCTCCTCTTGCTCTGTTCTGTCCTGTCCTGTCTTGTCTTGTCCTGTTCTGTTCTGTTCTGCAGGTCCACATGGGACATTGGTGCCGACACTGCAGGCGCGGAGCGGGCGGGTTCGCATGCGCAAGAAACCCCCAGATTTGGTGGATGTCACACCTCGCCCTCCTGCCCTCCTCGCCCTCCTCGTCGTCGCCCTCGCCCTCCTCTTCGCCCTCCGCCTCGCCCTCATCCTTGCCCTCCTCATCGCCCTCCTCCTCGCCCTCTCTCCTCGTCCTCCTCCTCGCCCTCCTCCTCGCCCTCCTCCTCGCCGTCCTCGTCGTCGTCCTTCTCATCCTCGAAAGGTGGGCTTCGATCCATCGGAGATGAACCCGTACTCCAACAAGCTGGTGATCATGGACGAGGCCCCCACAGCGATGCCCTGGTTCGTGATGCCCGCAGATCTCTCCCTAGTGGAGGAGAGGAGGCGGGAAGAGACGGGAGGGAAGCGGGAGGAGAGGAAGAGGAGGATGAGGATGAGAAGGGGAGGAGGGGGATCAGGAGGCAGGTGAGAAAAAGGAGAGGGGGAGGCGGAGCAGGAAAAGAGGAGGAGGAGAAGGAGGAGGATGAGCAGGAGGAGGAAGAGGAGGAGGAGGAGGGAGGGAGGGAGGGAGGGAGGGAGGGGAGGAGGAGGGGGGAGGAGGAAGAGGGAGTACCTCTTGCCACCCTTCTTCCTTCTTCTGCTCCTCGGCTTTCTTTCAGGTTCCACTGGGAATCGAAATCCCCTATCAAGGGTCGACAGCACTGGTCTTTCAGCTGCCAGGTGGACCGGCTTCCAGACGAAACGCAATCACTATATCCTCGTCTACCCTCCTCTACTCTCTCCCTCCTTCCTGTCCCTCCGTCATCTCCTCGTTGTTCGCTTACTGCTGTTTTTCGCCTCTCCCTGCTCCTTCTCCTCCTTGCTTCCTGACTCCCTCCCTTTCGCCCCCTTCAGGCTCACAACCTGGCGCGGCCCACGATGAAGTACCAGCTGCAGCTGGACTGCCTGGCCGGCCACCTGGCGCTCGCGAAGGACGCCCGCCTGCCACGCGGTGCCCCCCCCCCTTCTTCTCGGCCCTCCTCCCTTTGGTCCCTGGCCCCCTCCTCCCTCCCCGCTGTCCCCTCTCCCTGTTCTCCCTGTTCTCCCTGCCCCCTCCCCCCTCCCCCCTCCGAAGAGCCGGGGGGGCACCCGAGCGGGCCCCCACCCCCCGCCACCAGAGGGGGACCCCAGGGCGCTGGGGCTCTGGCCCCCGGGGGGTGCCCCGCGGGCAGCCGCTGGGACACCGTCTCTTCGAGGACCGGCCCGGGGGGCACTCCTCCTGGCCTGGCTGCCGTACCTAGTCTGGAGGGGCAAAAACGGAAGCAGGGGCGGCCCAGCCGGGGGGGAGGGGAGGGGGAGTGAGGGGAAGGAAGGGGGGAGTCTAGGACTCCCAGATGGGGTTGGAGTAGATGGGGTCGGAGGATCGCGCCGCATCGCCGATGTTTCGCCGATGCTGCTCGATGTGGATCCCGATTTGCTTCACATCGACGTGGCCGATGCATCGCCGACGTCGACGATGCATCGCCGGTGCATCGCCAATACATCGCCGATGCATCGCCGACGTGTCGGCGATCTGGCGCGATCCTCCGACCCCATCCACTCCGACCCCATTTAGGAGGCCTCTAGGGAGGGCGGAGTCCTCCACAGCTACACAATCTGAATACTGCTCTCCTATCTCCCCTGGTGACGTCCGGGAAATGTCCGCCCCACCTCTCCGCGCACGCTTTTTTGCATAGGATTCTCGGGAGTTCGGTTCTCGCTGGGTTTTTTTGTTCAACATGCTGCTCTCGCTGAAGCGTTGGCCTCCTTTTCGGGCTACCGGTCGTTCCGAATCGTGCGCCCGCTGCAGGACTGGCCTCATTTCCGCGCTTCCGCTCGTCCCGAATCGTGCTCCCATTGCAGCACTGGCGTCATTATTTCCAGCGCCATGCCACGGCATTGTTTTCGGTCCTTCCACATGGACCCTAGAAAATGGCCTCCCTAACAAAAACCATCGGAAGTGATTCCACATTCAGCGTCGATTCGTTAATTTTTCTGGGCCGCAGAAGCCTCCCCAATTTGCGGCGTTGCCACGCTATGCTATGTCATGCTACGCGTTGATCTTCAACACCATGCTATACCATGTGATGCTATGCTATGCTGTGACATCAGATTATGCGAATAGAGAGGAGATCTACGCCATGGTAAGGGATGGGAGGGAGGGGTAGGACGTCAGATATGACACGAGCACACGTAGCTTGTCTCTCCTCCCTTCTCCCTCCCCCTCCTCCCTCCTGGGGGGGGAGGCTCGCACCTTTTCCCAGGCTGTAGAGCGGGCTTACCCACAGCATTTCCGTGTGATTTCGGTGCACCCTTCACACGTTTCGAGCCAAAGTGGGAACTCCACCTACGACTTCAGAGCGGGCGCACCTATAGCATCTTCGCCTCATTTCGGCGCCCCCCCCCCCACGCCTTTCGGACCCCTATCGGGTGCCCCACCTGCGGCCTCAGAGCGGCCGTCCCATACGGCATACGCGCCTCGTGTCGGCGCACCCCTGGGACATTCCGTGCCACACATGAGGCTCCACATACGACTCCAGCGCGGGCGTCCCTATCAGTGCGTCCCCGCCTCATTTTGGCGCACCGCTCCCGCGCTCCGTACCCCCACGGCGAGTCCCACCGGCATCGAGCTCCGCGCGCGGCTCCAGGGCGGATTGCCTTGTAGCATCTCCGCGCCATCTCGGCACACACCTCACGTGCTCCGTGCCCCGCCAGGAACTCCACCTGTGGCATCAGAGGTCTCCGCGCACGTCTTGGCGCTTCCTTCGAACAGAACCCGTCCAGAAGAGAGCTCCACGTATGACTACGGTGAGACAAGTTCCGATCGTTTGTCGATTCTGACCGTTCGTGCTGTCTCCTGTGCGAGGGGCCCTCGAACTCCTTGTTTCGGCCACGACAGCTGCCCGAGGTATCCGCGATCTTATGTTGCCGGCAATGGCTCCCGCGCGAGAGGTCAGCGTATTCATGACTTTGCACTTGGCATCGCTCGGACGTGTGCATCCTCCCCTCGGCGAGGACCATCTAGGAACATCCTTGATCATTTGGCGAAAAAGCCACGCACGAAGCCGACAAAAACACAGGGAGTGGACGTCCGAGCGATGGCCAGTGCACGGGCTGTGCGGGGTGTGACGTCGGCGGGCACAATGTGTTGTCATAAGTATGCCTCTTCCACAGGACATGGTCGGGCCCCGGAGCCCCGGAGTCGACCTCACAGACCACCCTTCAGGTGATAAGTTTTTGTTGGCGTGGGTGGGTGAAATGGGCGCAGCCGTCGGTTTGTGATTTGGGTTTCGATCGGATTCGCAATGCATCTATCTCTCGACCTCGCTATCTGGCGATCTCACCACCTTGCGGGCGATGCCATTATCCATCTATCGACCTCACTGTCTACCCGTCGATCGCCTATCGGCCACACTGTTCGTAGATCTACCGATTTCGCTTTGTATCGGCTTCGCTACTTTTCGCTCTCAGTAGCCATCGGAGCTTCTTGGGGCCTTCTCGGCCACCACTGGGCCGTCCTGGCCCCCCCCCCCAGCGGGCCCGCGACTCGGCCTTCCCGGATGTGCTCACGGCATGCTGGACCAGCTTACGCTGTGCCGGACCAGCTGGCTTGCGTTGTGCCAGGCCAGCTCGCTGGCTGTGCTGGTGCAGCTATTAGGGGGCCACCTGCGAACCCCACCCCTGCCCCCCACGATTTCTGAGGGGGAGGGTGGGGTTCGCTTCGCTCGGGGGGGTAAGGGTAGGGTTCGCCTCTGGCCCCCTAGCGGTGTGGAGGTGCCTCGCCTCCGGCTCACCCCGCCTCTGGCGGAGGCCCGCGCACGGCGGCGGGAGCATGGACTGGCGACCGCGCTCCGCCGGCGGATGCTCTGCGGGAGGCGGCGGAAGGCGAGAGGCCGGCGTGGGGACTTCTGGGCTCGGCGCGGGAGCCTCGAGACGGGGGTCAACGCAGACGGGGGTCAGCCACGGCACCTCAAACGACGCGAAGATCGGGGCAAAATCGGATCGGGATAACTCGAAATCTCTGAGGATCGGCGGGTTTGGAGGATGTATTGGGCGCCGCGGCCGCTCCAGAGCGTTCCGGAACGCTCTGAGAGCGCTCCGTAACGCTCTGGAGCGATTTATCCCGATCCTAGCCCTGTTTTACGGGGGTCAGCCACGGCACCGGATCTTGCAGGGTCCTGCGAAGACCCCCTCTGGCTGACCTGGGTGAGCGAGCCGCTCGTGGCTGCGAGGCGGCCGCGCCTGTTGGCTGACCCGGGTTTGCGAAGACCTGCGTTGCAGCTTTTGTTTTCTTGCATTGCAGTTTTTGGTTTCCTGCTGACCCGGGTCTGGGTTGACCCGGGTCAGAAGATCCCCGACTCGGGGTGTCTGGAGCAGAGCCCGTGCGGAGCAGACGCTGATTCGGAGGTTGATAGGCCTCCGACCCTGACACGTCGATGTCAGTGAATTGTCCGTCTCCGGTTCTCGCGGGGGCGCCGCGGCCGGCATTGTCCAGGCTTGCGCCCGCCAGGTTTGGGCCCGAGGTCGTTTTCACGAAACCATGTCTTCCTAAAGGGCTGTGCGTAGCCCGCCTGGCTTTTCACCGGAAGAGGCTCGCTCTTGACCCGCAGACCCCCCAACAAACATACGAAAGGGGTCCCTGGCCATCCCCGACGGATCAGGAGCATCGAGGAGAAGCCACGGCACACACGCAGAAGCCCGCGGAGCTCCGCGCGGACTTTTCCCGGATCGGAGCGCCGGGCCCCCCCTCGAGAAGTCTATGATGATGCTATTTCTCTGTTGGTTGTGGTTTCTATCAGAGCGTGAATTACCTACCCCGCTTTCGCTTCCAGGCAAAACCAAGCCATACCACGCGCCTCCTCGTCAAGCGGCCTGACCAGTATAGGCTGCAATTTGGCATGGTTTGGTATCTCTTGGAAGCGAGGGTGGTCAAAAGCGAGGGAGGTTTGTTTTCCTCCTATTCTAGCAACCAAGTCTCGAGCAGGTGCAGGCGCAGGCCGCAGTCTGCGGCTCCGCGCCGTTCTGCCCGCGGCGCCCCTCTCAGACGTGCGGCGCCTGGGCTCTCCCAGGGCGTGGGCCCCCGGATGGCTAGGCACTCGGCCCTCGACCAGAAGAAGATGCCCGGGCCCTCGTGGAAGCTTCCCGCCAGGAGCTGGGAGGAGGATCGAGGATCGGTGGCCACATACGTGAGCCCTATCCCCGCCCCGCACGACTTTGAGGGGGGGGGTGGGGGTTGGAGCTCCCGATCGGAGGGTCCCCCACCCCCCACTTAGAAACCGCGGCTGGTGGGGGTGGGGTTCACACGTGGCCACCTAGAGAAACGAAGGGCGGCCATTGGGAGGTTCCCCGTCGTCGCGGCCGGATATCCGCCTCGGAGTCCTGGCCAGGACGCACCCCAGACCCCCGATGCCATTCGGGGGCGGCAAAGAGGAGGGTGATGACTAGGGGGGGGGGATATCATGCGCCTCTTCTTATTTCAATGCCTCCCTGGCCCCCGCCCCTGCCCCCTGGGACGCGCACGTGCTGCTGGCCATGATTTGTGCCCCCCCCCCCCCTCCTGGGCGCCCTCCTCTTGGACGCCCCCGACGAGTCGTGTGTTTTTGGTTGCGACGTAGATCCTCAGACGTCCGGACACCTCCTCTGGGACAGGAGGGAGGAGGGAGGAGGGAGGAGGGAGGAGGGAGGAGGAGGAGGGGGAGGGGAGGAGGGGAGGAGGAGGAGGAGGGAGGAGGGAGGAGGAGGAGGAGGAGGGGGGGAGGAGGAGGAGGAGGAGGAGGAGGGGAGGAGGAGCAGGAGGAGAGGAGGAGGAGGCAGGGAGGAGGAGGAGGAGGAGGAGGAGGAGGAGGAGGAGGAGGAGGGAGGCAGGAGGCAGGAGGAGGAGTAGGGGAGGAGGAGGAGAGGAAGGAGGAGGAGGAGGATGAGGAGGAGGAGGAGGAGGAGGAGGAGGAGGAGGAGGAAAGGGAAAAGGAGGGGTCCTGAAGCCCGGCGAGCGCCCCCAGAGGTCGAGGACAGCCACGGCCCGTCCGCCGTGGCCTCCTCCGCGGCGCGAGCACGCCCGTGCTCGGCCGCCCCTGGCCCGCAGGGCACGGTGCTCGCCGGCTTCACTGGCACGCCGGTGGGGAACGACGCCGCGGAGGGCCGGGAGCTGCTCGACGTCATCAAGGGGAAGGCTGCCGTGGGGCGCGGGTGCCAGCGGCTCGTAGCCCAGATGCTTGATGAGCGGCCTGTTTTCCACCGCCACCACCAGGAATTTTTTGGGGGGGAAGGAGGCGGAGGAGGAGGAGGAGGAGGAGGAGGAGGAGGAGGAGGAGGAGGAGGAGGAGGAGGAGGAGGAGGAGGAGGAGGACGAGGAGGAGGAGGAGGACGAGGAGGAGGAGGAGGAGGAGGAGGAGGAGGAGGAGGAGGAGGAGGACCCCCTCCCCCTCGAACTTATGGTGGTGGTGGTGGTGGTGGAAAACATGCCCACCATGGCTGTCTGACATCCTCGCACCACAACGCGGATCCTGGCGTCGCGATTTTCTCACACGGGGCGTCTTCGCCCGACTTCGGGCCCCGGGGACCATCACACAGACCGGTCCAGCTCGAATAATGCTGCAGACAGATGGGGTCTGGGGCTCCAGTCGTGATTTGTATCGCGATGCTGCGACTTTCTCGCAAGGTCAGATCTCAGGGGAGGCAGCCTTCCTCGCGCCGTGAAGTGGCTGTCTGGCATCCTCGCGCCGTGAAGAGGTCGCGACGTCTTGTGCGTTGGCTGTTTTCGGCGTCCGTGGGCCCTTGCTGGGTCTTCAGGCCGTCAAAGCGCGACTCGGGATCAAAAGCTGGTCCCTGGGAGGGGCTCTGGATCTCTGGGGATCCACGGCGTGAAGGATTCATGACGTCGGATGTCTGGGTTCTTCATAGCCATGGATGTCACCCCCACCCTCCGACCATCACGGGGGTGATGCAGACGTGCCGAATGTCTAGGCCTCCCAGATGGGGTCCGAGTAGATGGGGTCGGAGGATCGCGCCGCATCGCCGATGCATCGGCGATGCGGCTCGATGCGGAGCCGAGGTTTCTCCGCGCAGGCGGCGCCGATGGCACTGCCGACGTCGCCGATGCATCGCCGACGCAGCGGCGATGCATCGCCGACGCATCGGCGATGTATTGCCGATGCATCGGCAATGCGGCGCGATCCTCCGATCCCATGTGCTCGGACCCCATCTGGGAGGGCTCTATAGAATGGGTGCCGCGACTGGGGGTGGGCAGCGGCCCACGCGCGAGCGCCAGCCTCGGAGGCCGCCGAGGCCTCGCCCCCGAGCCCCAGTCATGGCACCCCGCCCGCCAGGGATGCCCCCGCGTGCCGCCGTCGGGGGCGCGGTGCCATTTTGGGCCATCGGTGGGGCATGCAGGTGGGCGGGCAGGGACGAAGAGGAGGAGGAGGAGGAGGAGGAGGAGGAGGAGGAGGAGGAGGAGGAGGAGGAGGAGGAGGAGGAGGAGGAGGGTACGACACTGACTGGAGCGGACGCGCGGTGCACTGTCCGGCACAGAGGTCGCGAGAGAGCGGCGGCGTGCCGTCCGCACGAGCCTGGCAGGGTAGCTCGCCACCCCACCGGCACGGATCTCGGGCGGCAAACCCCAGGCACAGCGCGGTGGGTAGGCTTAAGGCAAACCCCAGGCACAGGGTTTCGGGAAAGTGGGTAGGCTTAAGTCGGGCCTTTCCCCCGACAGGGGGATTTTCGATGAAAAATAAGAAATACCCCCAAAATAGTCAAACAATAGTCTGGGGACTATTTTGGGGGCATTTTTTTTTTGCCTCTTTGGGGTATTTTTTATTTTTCGTGGAAAATCCCCCTGTAGGAGGACACGCCCGACTTAAGGGTAGGCCGCGGGGAGCACACCGAGGGGGTGCTCCGCTCTCGCGCCTGCTGACCCCCAACTCCACGGTTGGAGGGCTGGCTCCGATGGAGCCTGACCCCCATCAACCTTCTGGGCCGTCGGCACGAAGGGGTCGAGGCGCTGGGACTCGCTGGGGGTCTCCACGCGCCTCGTCCGAGGGATGAGATCCCGAAAGAACAGGGCGGCGGTTCCTCTGGGCCCTTTCGCTCAGCTGGCGGGCAGGGTTGGAGGAAAGGCAATATACTAAGATCATGTCGGGCGTGTCCCCCTACAGGGGGATTTTCGACGACAAATAAAAAAATACCCCAACAAACCCCAAAAAGGTAAACAAATATCTAAAAAAAGTCCCCAGACGATTTTTTGATTATTGTTAGATTATGTTTATGTTTTTTTCTTCGTCGAAAATCCCCCTGTAGGGGGACAGGCCCGACTTAATACTAAGAGCTGACCTGCCGTCCCAGTGGTGCACATCCACAAGACACGCAAAGGCACACACACACACACACACTCCCAGGGGCCACCCAGAGCCTGTGGCCCCTGGCGGCTTGAGACGGAGCGGGCCCGTTTGGCGGCAGGGGCTCAGCAGGGTTAGTGGTGCTGCCTAGGGAGGGCCTGGGGCGATGAGAGCCAACCCGCCTCCTCTCGTCGGGGCGGAAGGCAGGGCCCGACCTAGGGGGTATGACGGGCCTGCCCAGGTCTTCTGCGGCGCTGGCCTGTTCAGCTCCAGTAGCGTCCCGAAGAAAGGATATGTGTTCTGAGCCAACCCTCCGCCTCACGTTGCGTTCATTGTCCTGCGACTCGCTGCGTCGACGGCTTCTGTCACCACGCGCAGGGCTGGGAGAACACACAGTCGCAGGACCACTTTCGGACACACTGGGTGGTGGGTGGGAGACCTCGTACGACTGCGAACCGAGCGAACGAAGTCGGGAAGAGAGGCAGCAGGCAAAGCAGTCCGAGCAGGGCAGGCAAGGAGGGAGAGACGACGACGGGTCTCCTCACGCTTAGAACCCTTCTTGCAGTACAAACACCTCCATATGCTCCGTTTGGGCACGGGAGCAAACACGTGCCGTCTGTGGGCCGATTGCTCAATTTCGACGGGAACGGGCCGAGCTGGCCTGCAACGCTTGGGCCGCCTCTGTGGCCTGGTTGCAGTACGGTGGCCGTTGAAGAAGGCTTGAAGGGCGTGAACACCCCACTTCAAAACACGGATGTACTGATTGTGCCCTAGCCTCGTGGCCTGACAGGAGGACCAAGGGGCGGCGTGCAAATCTCTGCCGCTGCGGGCAGCGAGATCAGCCCACCTGTTGCCTACGGCATCATTGTGTTGACCACGATGATGCCCTTTGATGAGGACCACCCCGACATCGACCCCAACCTCGCCCAGGTCCTGCAGCTTGGCCCATATGCGTTCCCACAAATCGACGTTCATCCGCCGCGGGGCACAACGCCAACTGGGTCCGAGGGCCAGGCCGTCCAGGAGGCCTTTGCAGTCCGTGTGGATCACAACAGGAGGAAGGCAAACCAAAAGAACCTGGAGGAAGGCAAAACGTTCGTCCCTGGGCGAGGTGTGTATGGGGCCAGGGAGCGCTCCAAAAACTAAAATTTCGACGCCGTGCCGCATGTGTTCCCGAAGTTGACAGAAGCTCCACCCAGCTCTAGCAGCATCTGGCCAGTACCACATCTTGGAACATGCCCCGTCCGTGTATTTGGCCCCTGTAGTTCCGTGTGGGCTACCGTATTGCATATGCCATCCGCAAGAGCCGTCGCGCATCGGGAGCGACGGAAAGCACGACCGACGGACGAGCCCACGAGCCCAGAACGTGTTGTCGGGTGTGTTGGCAGGGAATCCAGCAAAGTCGATCACGCCACAAATACCGCCCCCTCGTAGTCGCATGGTGAGGGCAGTCCCACAATATGTGGTATAACTAGCAGCCCGTCTGCCCACACTTCGGGCAGGAGCTGTCGTCATGGTAGCCGCAAACCGCCAGTCGGGCAGGAGTCCAGAGGCCTCCACCTAGCCATGTTCGGAGCAGGCCTGCCTCTTTGTGATTGGGATGCCACGTTGCTCGTGTCTCCTGCTCGTCTGCGTCAGCGTCGTCGCGTGGTGGAGCGAACGGCACATCATCGTCATCGTCAGCGTCGGTGGGATCGGGCACTGGCACTGTCTGAAGGAGATGTGTGATGGGCTCCATCCAATAACCTATAGGTTCACGCGGTAGGGGGGCTCTCCAGGGAGTGGGGATCGCCGAGACCACCGTTCCCAGAGTCGCCTGGCCACATCTTGAACACGGGCCGCCCTCTATCCACATAGCTGGTACAAGCTCGTAAGAATGATGTGCGCGGTCCTACACGGAGAGAAACAGGTTTAGAGCCACTTGACCTGAACCGTGTAGCTGTCGGAAGCTTCAAGCTTCAGGGCCAGAAGCTGCCAGCAGGTCTTGTGCGAAGCGCCCGGCCCGCCCTGCGAGGGGGAGGAGCTACTTGCGAGGGAAAGGGGTGAAGGACTAGGGAGAGGAGGAGGGGTGAGGGGTGATGGGGGACGAGGAGGATGAGGACCTGCCGCATGAGCTGGCCAGGCCGCCAAGCAGCTGTCGGACGAGGGCTTCGTCTCCTCGTTCCACGCCCGCGCCAGTGCGGAACGCCGTTTCATTCTTGAGGAGGAGGAGGGAGAGGAGGAGGAGGAGGAGGAGGAGGAGGAGGAGGAGGAGGAGGAGGAGGAGGAGGAGGAGGAGGAGGAGAGGAGAGGAGGAGGAGGAGGAGGAAGAGGAGGCGGTGGTGGCGGATGCGGAGGGTAAAACAGGGAGAGGAGGAGGAGGAGGAGGCGGAGGAGGAGAATGAGGAGGAGGAGGAGGTGGAGGAGGAGGAGGAGGAGGGGAGGAGGAGGAGGAGGAGAAGAGAGGAGGAGGCGGAGGAGAGGAGGAGGGAGGAGGAGGAGGAGGAGGAGGAGGAGGAGGAAGGAGGAGGAGGAGGAGGAGGAGGAGGAGGAGGAGGAGGAGGAGGAGGAGGAGGAGAGGAGGAGCGAGGAGGAGGAGGAGGAGGAGGAGGAGGAGGAGGAGGAGGAGGAGGAGAAAGAGGAGGTGGAGGAGGAGGAGGAGGAGGAGGAGGAGGAGGAGGAGGAGGAAGAGAAGGAGGAGGATGAGGAGGAGGAGGAGGAGGAGGAGGAGGAGGAGGAGGAGGCAGAGGCAGAGGACGAAATCGCCACCGAGCCAGGCTCACCGCGAACGGGCCCAGTCGGCTTCGCCCCCGGCGGCGCCTCCGCGCGCTGCGGGGCCTGCCCCGGCCGACGGGCCCCGCGCCCGGCCGGGTCGGGGCTGCGCCGCCAATTGACGCGAGCAG
>CAUYUJ010020230.1:75000-101332 GCA_963575745.1 Prorocentrum cordatum
ATACTCCCCCAAATGCTCGAAGATGATCAACAAGTGGCCCCCAGACTCTTCTGTTGACCGTGTCTGCATATCCCCCCTGCAGAGGGACGGGCCCGACTGAAAAGGCTGCCCTTACAACGCGCTTCTTCTCCCTGCGCGCGCTGCGCGGCGCGCACACCCGGAGCGGAAGGCGCCTGTTCCTCCTGCCCCTTCCCGTCGGCCTCCCTGCTCCTGCTCCTCGCGCTCCCGCCGCTCCCTGCCCCGCTCCCTGCCCCGACCTCGGGCAGGCCCCTCCCCCTCCTGGGCGGGCGTGCACGGGCTCCAGGCCTCCCAGAGGGGGGTCCGAGCAGAGGGGGGTCGGAGGATCGCGCCGCATCGCCGAGGCATCGCCGAGGCATCGCCGAGGCATCGCCGAGGCATCGCCGAGGCATCGCCGAGGCATCGCCGAGGCATCGCCGAGGCATCGCCGAGGCATCGGCGGCGTCGGCTTGGAGAAAGTCTGGCTCCACGTCGAGCCGCATCGCCGATGCATCGGCGATGCGGCGCGATCCTCGGACCCCATTTGCCCGGACGTCCCAGCTGAACCACGGTCTCCAGAGAATGTCAGGACGGTGGTGCAGAAGGTTTGGAGCTCTGCGCTGGCATCCGCAGGAGCTGAAAGTACACGCCGGTCGCTGAAAGTAGGTATTTCTGGCTTCCCAGATCCCAATTTGCTTCAAGCGCCTTCCTACTTCAAGAGCCGGTACGTTTTTTCTGTGGTTTGTTATTCTCTGGGGGGGCCTGGACCCAATCTACCTACTTCATGTTCTTACCTACTTCTTCCGGCCGACGTGCACCCATCGGGGAGGCCCGGAGGATGGCGCGCGCACCGCGCGTGGCCCCAGGAGGCCTCTGCCGGCGCACCGCGCCCTGGCCAGGGCCCGGGAGGTCGTCGCCGAGTGGAGCCGGGGCGCCAGAGTAGTGGCCGCCTTGGGCTCCCACGAGGGCGCGAAGTTATTCGCGCCTCTCAGGAGGGGGAAAAAAACACAGACACAATTAATCGTCGATCCCCCAGGAAATATGGGAAAATATGGGAAGTTGTGGGGAAGACAAAAACCCAGAAGCTGTAGGAAAGCATAAGGGAATATTTTCATTCGTGTGTGTGTGTGTGTGTTTAGTTGTGTGTCCCAGGGCCCCTTCAGCCTCGCGCTTCGCGGCCCTCGTTCCCTCTCCCCCTCCTCCTCGGTCCTCCTCCTCTCCCTGTTGGGGGGGCGGCGCGAGGGCGCGGAGCTGCTCGCGCTCTCTCGCGCTTTTCGCGCGCGCGGAGCGCGCGCGGAGTTGGGAGCCCCATTGGTGACCGCCTTTGGGCGCGGGAGGGGGCCTGCGCTTTTCGGGCCGCGCTCCCGAGGTCGAGGTCGAAGGATTGCAAAAGCGAAGGATTGCAAAAAATCGAAGGATTGCAAAAAACCCTTCGTTTTTGCAATCCTCGGGTTTTTTTGCAATCCTTCGAACCCATGGCGTAGCCGGGCCCAGGACGTCGTCGCCGAGTGGAGCCAGGGCGCGAAAGCAGTGGCCGCCCTGGGCTCGGGAGGGGCTACGATGTTCGGGCCGCTCCTGAGATGATTGAGGTCGGGGAGCCCACTCGTGGTGGCCGAGGCTCGCCGTGGCCCGAAGCGCCCCTTCGTTCCTTAATTCTTCGCTCCTTATGGTAGCACGTTGATTGGGATGTATGTGTAGAAGTATAGATATGTGTATCTGCATATGTTTGTGTATGTGTATGTGTATATGCATATGTATGTGCATATGTATATGTATATATAAATGTATATATATGTATATATGTATATGTATATGTATATGTATATGTATATGTATATGTATATGTATATGTATATGTATATGTATATGTATATGTATACGTATATGTATATGTATATGTATATGTATATGTATATGTATATATATATAGGTATATGTATATGTATATGCATATGTATATGTATATGTATATGTATATGTATATGTATATGTATATGTATATGTATATGTATATGTATATATGTATATATGTATATGTATATATGTATATGTATATGTATATGTATATGTATGTGTATATGTATATGTATGTGTGAATGTGTATTTATATGAATATGTATATGAATATATAAAGAAAGAGAGAGAAGAGATAACAGTTTCATGAATAACAACTTTCGGAGGTCCGCGCGGGTTTCTTGGGTCTGGCGCCGGGGTCCCCTGGCGGCACCGCTGGCGCCGCCCCTGGCGCGCTCCGCGCGCAATGATGGAGGGTCCAGCGCCGATCCAAGCATTCGTGCCGCTTGCCCTTCTTGATTGGCCAAGGAGACGCATGCCAAGACATCCGACGAGTTGATTTGGGCGAGCGGCGGCCCCAGAGGTCTGGACCGCCGGCGCGGCTGGCTGCCTGTTCTTGCAGGGCGCCTCCGTCCCGAGTCGGCTTTTTCGCACGGGAGGTTCCGGATCTCCCAGAAGTGGCGCCGGTCCTGGAGTGTCCCCTGCGGTCAGCGTGGCTGGTTATTCCCAGGAAGCCCTCCCCCCCCCGAATGCCGATTGTGCGATGTGGGGCCTCGCTTCATCGCGCGCAAGGGGTCTGGATGACGTGAGCTCCTCAGAAGCTCATTAAATCGAGTATGGGCGTGTCAAAGTTGTTATGAGCAGGTAGATGTGGATCTGACTTCGTATACGTAAGGGTGGGTACGCGCGGACCGGACTACTATGAGCTAGTAGCTACTACGGGCATAATCTCGATTGCCAATACCAGCATGAGTATGACCAAGACTTCGCGTACGAATGTGAGTATGACAATGCGTCTCTGTATGCGCACGGATAAGCGTAAAGGTTTGCTAGTGCGTGTGAGTGAATATCCGCCGGTCAGCGTGATAGCGGGTGAGCGTGAGTGGCGAGTATGCCATGGTGAGTGAGTGCGGTAGCAACGTGTAAGGGCGCGTGACAGAGAGAGAGGGTGTGATGACTGAGGAAGCGGGGGGAAAAATGTCGACGACTGCGGAGGCCTGTTCTTATTGCAGGACACAGTCTTCAGGATATGGGGAGTAATCGACGTGATGGAGGGTGAGGAGGCGTATGAGGGGCAGGAAGAGGATGGCCAGTATGAGTATGATCGTGATGAAGATGCACGTGTGTCTGTAGATGGAAATGGATATCGTGATGTTGACGATGAGGATGATTCTGGTGATGATGCTGATGCTAATGTTGATAATGCTAATGCTGATCATGATGAAGCTAATGATGATGCTGATGATGACGGCAACGATGATGACGATGATGATTCTGATGATCATGATGGTGGTGATGGTGGGGACTTGGTGGAGTGCGCAGGGGCAGCGTCACGAGGATTGTGATGCTGATGAAGATTATGATGCTGCTTATGATGCTGATTGCTGCTTATCATGATGATTATTCTGGTGATTATGGTGAGGATCAATGGGCCGATGGATGGGTGTTTGTGGTGATGCTGATTATTGTGATGATGATCATGGTGATGCTGACGACGATGCCGATGCTGATGCTGATCATGATGATGATGATGATGATGATGATGATGATGATGATGATGATGTTGAATCTGATGATGAAGGTGATGATGATGCTGATACTGATGATGCTGCTGCTGTTGCTGATGATGATGGTGATGGCGATGCTGATGTTAATGACGATGATGACGCTGCTTCCGCTAATCATGATGACGATGCCGCTGCTGATGATAAGAACGATCTTCAGATTATGCTTCTGATTACGTGTGATGATGAGGATGGTGGCGATGATAATGAAGATGATGCTAATGATGACGATGGTGATGACGATGATGCTTATATCACTGACGATGATGCGGCGGATGATGAAGCTGAGGATGGTGATGGTGTTCATCATGCTGATTGTGATGATGCTGCTGCTGCTGCTGCTGATGATGATGATGATAGTAATGAGGGTGATGATGAGGATGACGGTGATGCTGTTGGTGATGATGATGCTGGTGATGGTTGTAATGATGCTGTTGCTGCTGCTGGTGATGCTGATGATTATGATGATGCTGGTGGCGCTGAGGATGACTGTGATGATGTTTGTTATGTTGATGATGATGCTGATGGTAACCTTGATGGTGTTGCTGATTATACTGATGACGGTGATGATAATGCTGATGATGATGACGATGATGCTTATAACATTGACGACGGCGCTGCTGATGATAATGAGGCTGAGGATGGTGATGCTGTTCACCATGCTGATTGTGATGACGATGCTGCCGCTGCTGCTGCTGATGATGATGATGCTATTGATGATGATGATAATGATGATGATAATGATGATGGTGATGATGATGCTGATGCTGATGCTGATGATGATGAGGATGGCTGTGATGATGATGGTGATGATGCTGGTGTTGATGATGATGTGGATCCTGATGATGATGACGATGCGACTGCTGATGATGATGCTAAGGAGAAGGAGGAGGAGGAGGAAGAGGAGGAGGAGGAGGTCGAGGAGGTGGAGGAGGAGGAAGATGGATAATCCGATGGGGAATGGGGGCGATGGGTAGAGCGTTTTCTGTTCAGGCATGTACGAGCAGCTGCTGAAGCAGCACTCGTTGCACGGGGAGGCCTCCCTAGGGTCTCTCTCTCTCTCTCTCTCCCTCTCTCTTTTATATATATATATAGGTTTACGTATATGTATGTGTATGTGTATTTGCATATGTATATGTTTAGGTGTATATTTACATATGTTTATATACGTATAGTTGTATGCATATGTATATGTATATGTATGTGTATATGTATGTGTATGTGTATATGTATATGTATATGTATATGTATATGTATATGTATATGTATAGGTATAGGTATAGGTATAGGTATATGTACATGTATATGTATAGGTATATGTGCGTGTATTTGTGTGGGTATCTAAAACTGTATATGCACAGGCCATTGTATATGTATTTTGCATTGGCATTTGTATACGTATATGCTTATGTTTATACATGTGTATGTGGATGCATACGCGTATGTGTATGTGTATGTGCATGTGCGTGCGTGCATGCATTTGTATCTGTATATGCTTACATATGTGTATATATATAGATGTTTCTTTCTCTGTCCCTCTTTCTCTCTCGTCCGTCCCCTCCCTCCCGACCTCAACTCGGCAAGCTGGCCCTGCGCTTTCCGCCCGCTCGTGACAGCTCTCACCCTCCTCTTGTATCCCTGTCCCTGCCCCCCACTATCACTCCCCCTTTCTTCGCCGATCTGGCACGTAAGCACGGATCGCTATGCCCATACACTTGTCCCTGCCACTTGACACCCATGATAATCACTCGTCCGCTCACCATCTTCCCACTATTTCCCTCGCCATCCAGGCCTTTCTATCCCTCCTCCCCCCGCCGCCATTCTCACTCCTCGCGGCTCAGTCTCATCCCTCGATCATCTCCTTCCTCCTTCCTCCTTCCTTCGCCCTCCCTCCTCCCTCGTCGCTTCCCACCTCTCTTTCGCCCTCCCCCTTTCCCCTCCCTCTCCCTCTCTCAGCCCTCGCTCGGGCATCCCGCGGGTCGCAACTCGTGGGGCCGAACCTGCGGGGGCGCGCGCTGCGTGACGCGGCCCGTGGAGCGCCGTCCGGGCCAGCGGCGGCGGGCGCGAAGGGCGGAGATGCCCACGGCCCCGGGCGGCGGCGACGCGAAGCGGCGCGCGGCCACCCTCGCCAGGGCGAGGGGGGGGCGGCATGCGGGGGATCTGCGGGGCGGGAAAATGACCACAGCCACTGCTTCTCGTTTGCGCCGCCTTCCAGCCGGCCGAACAAGAAGCAGGGGTTGTGGTCAGTTCCCTGGTGCCGAGCTCCACGAAAGTGACCACGCCCACGGCTCTGTTTCTGTTGGCTGGAAGGCGGCAACAAAAGAGAAGCAGTGGCTGTGGTCGTTTTCCCGTCCCGTAGGGGAGCGCCCCCGGCCCCGCGCGGCGGCGACGACTGCAGCGACGCGCAGTCGGCGTCAGTGGGCGGGGGGGCCGCGCGCGGCGCGCGGGGGACGCCGAGGCTCCCACTCGGCGGCGACGGCGGCGGCGGTGACGATGACGGCGACGCGAGGCGCTCGTGTTCATGCCGTCGGGGCCCCCAATGTCAACCCCTCTGCGAACGGCCTGTCTACGGAGGGCTCCTCCTCCTCCTCGACCTCCTACTCCTTCTCCTCCTCCTCCTCCTCCTCCTCTCTCCTCCTCCTCCCCCTCCCCTCTTCTTCTCTTCCTCCTCCTCCTCCTCCTCCTCCTCCTCCCCTCCCCCTCTTCTTCTTCTTCCTCCTTCTCCTCCTCCTCCTCCTCCATTTCCTCCTGCTGCTGCGCGCACGTGGTGGCGGAGTCGCCGTCGCGTCCACGATGCCGTGCGCACGCGGCCCACCAGCGGCACGAAGGAGAGGGGCAGCAGCAGCAGCAGCCACCCAACTCACCCCGAGGCCCGCTCCTCCCACCCATCCCGTCCCCATCCCCATCTGAGGCAGCGAAGGAGCGGGAGTGCCATCGCCCTGCTGCATCGAAAGTCGTCGCCGCCGTCGCCAGCGGGCGCAGCACCGGGGACGGCCCAATTGGGGGCGGCAGCGCCCCGACGGACGCGGAGGATCGCGGGACCCAAACAGACAGATGGACGGGGCGGCCTTTGGGGGGCGGAGCAGTGCGTTGAGCAAGAGGGATGGGCCCCCGCCATCGCCGGGGGCCCAAACGGCGAAAGGAGCACGTGCTGCCTGCGCTGGGCGCGCCCCCGCTCGGGGCCTCGTGGCCACCCGCGGCCTGGGGCGCCACCGCCGCGCGGGAGCTGCCTCGCGGAGCGCGGCGGCCTCGCGCGCCGGGGCTGCGCCTCCGCCGTCGCGCTCCGCACGACTTGGGCCATCGTGGGCAGCTCGTCTCGGAGGAACCTGTCGCAGGCCTAGAGTTGTGGAGGACGATGCATGGAGAGGAAGCATGCTACCAAATGATTTCCAGATGTCTGCTATATGTTTCAAATCTGTTTTTTGCTGGCAAATGTTGACAACATGCTTGGAACATGTTTATACATGCATTGCACACATTAAACACATCTTTAACTCAATGATAGGACTGGCATCCGAAAGCCTAGAGGTTGACACCAGCACCAATATCGGCGGTGTGCCTCCACCGAGGGAAGAGGACCCCGATCTTGGTGATGGTGGCCATATTCTGGCTTACAAGGTGACCGACATATCACCACCAGCACCGAAATCTAGGATCGTCTTCCCCCTGTGATGGCAACCCTCTGTGTTGGTGTTGGTGCCCATTCACAGGCCTCCAAACCTGGTCTGCAGGCTGAAGGCCACGAAGGCCACGGCCACCAGCTCCGCGTTGTCGTCGGAATTCCGCTGGATGGCCAGTCGCGTCAGGCGGAGCTCGGTGGCGGGGGCCTGCCGCGGCCTGGCCGCCGCCGCGGCCGCCTCCAGGCCGACGTGATCGGGGAGGTCCGTGCGCCTGGCGCCCGCACCGGCCACTTCCTGCCCGTCGACACCTGCAAGGGCAGCGCCGGAGGGCGCCGTGGAGCGCGCGGAGGGCGCGGGGGAGGGCATCGGCGCGCCGCGGCGGCGCCCAAGGGTGTCCTCCTCGCCGTCCAGGGTCGCATCGTGGGGAGGCCCCTCCGCGGGCCGGCCGGTCGTGCCCGCGCCCGTGCCCGCGTGCCCGCGGCTGCCGCCTCGAGGGCGCTGGCGCGGCGGAGGAGGCCGAGCGCCTCGTGGGGCGCGCCCCATCGTCCGGCGCAGCCTGGGGCGGGCCGCCAGCGACGGGGTGGCGATCCCGCCATGAGCCAGGTGCCGCGGCGGGGGTTGGAACCGCGGCGGCCCCTCGCAGCTCGGCAGCACGGCGCCGTCGCCGTGGCCCTCCTCATCGCTCTGCTTGTCCTCGGCCGTCGGCTCGTCGGCGTGTGTGTCGCCGTTGTTGCCGTAGCCCACCGCTTGCACGCCATGCTGCCTGCTCTCTTCCTGGCCATCGCTTCCCCGGTATACGGTTTTGCCGCAAGTGCAAGCCGCCCGAGACCCACCCGCGACCCACTCTGAGACCCACCCTCGACCCACCCGCGGCACACCCGCGACCCACCCGCGACCCACCCGCGACCGAGCTCGCGACCCGCGTCCCACTCGCGATCCATCCGCGACCCTCCCCGCGACCCATCCACATTGCTTTGACGAAAAATCATCGCCCGTGGCGGGCTCGTTGTATGACTTGTCAAAGTAAGTTGCCTGCGGCGGGCTTCTTCATAGCCTCGCAGACTGCTGACGTCCCCTCCTCCCCCTCACTCTTATCCGCAACTGCGGGGTGCTGCATATCTTTGTACACTCGCATGTATGTGTGCCTGTATGTATGTATGCATGCATGCAAGCATACATGTATATGGGTATACATGCATACATGTATGTATGCATGTATGTAGATATGTATGCATGTATTTATACATGTACGTATGCAGGAAGGTACATATGTAGGTACTCATGCATGCATGTATGCACGCATGTGTGTAATTGTGTATGTATGCATGCATGCAGGTATGCACTTATGTATGCCATGCATGCATGCCTGTATGCATGTATGTATGTATGCATGCACGCATGTATGTATGTATGCATATATGCATGTACTATGTATGTGTATGTATGTATATATGCCTGCCTGTCGGTATGTCTGTTTGTATGCATGTATGTATGTATGTTTGTATGCATGTAGATATGTATGTATGCATGTCTGTGTGTATGCATGTACGTATGTAAACGTACATGTATGTATGTGTCTATGTATGCATACATGCATGTATGCATGCATGCATGTATGCAGGTATGTATGTTTGTATGTAGGTAGATCTATATGTATGTATGTGTGTATGTATGTATGCATGCATGCATGCATACATGCATGCATGTATGTATGTACGTGCGTATGTATGTATGTATGTATGTATGTATGCATGTATGTATGTATGTATGCACATATGTATGTGTGTATGCCAGTATGCATGTATGTATGCATGCATGTATGTAGGTGTGTATGTATGTATGTATGTATGCATGTATGTATGCATGCATGCATGTATGTATGTATGTATGTATGTATGTATGTATGTATGTATGTATGTATGTAGGTGTGTGTATGTACGTATGTATGTATGTATGTATGTATGCATGCATGCATGCATGTATGTATGTATGCATGTGTACATGCATGTATGTATGTACGTACGTACATATGTATGTATATATGTATGCATGTATGTACGTATGTATGTATGTTTGTATGTATGTATGTATGTATGTATGTATGTAGGTGTGTGTATGTACGTATGTATGTATGTATGTGTGTATGTGTGTATGTATGTATGTATGTATGCATGCATGCATGTATGTATGTATGTTTGTATGTATGTATGTATGTATGTATGTATGTATGTATGTATGTATGTATGTATATCTACATGTTGTCTGTGCATGCGGCTTTGGGCGCGGCCGTCGGCATCCACCTCGACGGGCTCGCCTGCGCGTCTCGGCCGAGGAGGAGGCGCTCCTCCTCGGACATGCCCACGGAAGGCTTTTGGCCGTTCTCGGCCTCCGGGGGCACTCGCCGGGCCCCGGGACTGTCCAACAACGACTCGGGATGAAGAGCCGGCTCCGAGAAATCCTCCTCCTCCTACCTCCTCCTCCTCCTCCTCCTCCTCCTCCTCCTCCTCCTCCTCCTCCTCCTCCTCAGTGGGACCCGTCGGAGCCCCGCATTACTCCTGGAGGTCCACGTATTGAAAAAGTCCAGGCATCGCATGTCTGGGCCCTCTTCTCCTCTTTTCCGCTCCCGCTTGCCATCCTCCGAATGGCCGGGGGCCATCGCGCTTCGCGCACGGTTCTCGCACCATGGCGTCCGTCATCTGTTTTTGCTCGGTGTGCCGTTTGCGGGGGTCAAGAGAGTTCTGCCTCGGTGCGGTCAGGTCAAGTTCCGAAGGGACTCCGGTTCGGCTTGGCTCGGCGTTCTGAACAACACCGTGCCCGACCGCATCGCCACGGCAGCCTCGATCACGCTCGTCCACACCTCATACAACTTGGTCCTTCGAACTTCCTGGGCGCGTTCGTTTCCGCGGCCGCCTTTGGCTGCGCCACTGCATGTCCAGCTGGCGACCGACTCCTCGAGGCGAGCCGTTGGTGGCGTGTTTGCGGTCTTCAGAGGCGATCGCGCCGGCGCCATTGGCCAGTGGAGTGCCTCCCAGAGGGGCCAGCCCCCAGTGGCTTGTGGTGCTGTGCCCCGGCGGCGCAGGCTGCAGCGTGTTTTTGTCGACGATCGGCTTCCAGCCGCCTGGTGACTCGAACCCTTCTCTCCAAAACGGTTTCCCGCCCCCGATCACCGAGTACTCCCCCCCCCCTCCGAGTTCTCTCTCCCCCCCCCTCCCTCCCAAGCAAGTCGTTTAGAAGAGAAGGGGAAATCGGGGATACACCCCCGCCAGAGTGCTGCTCGAACGCGCCCCTGTCGAGGATCGACCCTGCCCCCCCCCCCCTCGTATGGAGTGGGGCCCCGAATCATTTTGCACGCGTCGAGAGTCCCATCAGGCCGGGGAGTGGCGGCGCCACGCAGCTGGCACGAGGGTTCAGAGCAGGCGAGCAGGCCTATCGGTCCGAACGAGAGGGGTGATGAGCCTGTTTTGCACCACCACCACCAGAAGGGAGGAAGGAGGAGGAGGAGGAGGAGGGAGGAGGAGGAGGAGGAGGAGGAGGAGGAGGAGGAGGAGGGGAGGAGGAGGAGGAGGAGGACGAGGAGGAGGAGGAGGAGGAGGAGGAGGAGGAGGAGGAGGAGGAGGAGGAGGTGGAGGAGGAGGCGGGAAGGAGGAGGAGGAGAAAAAGGAGGATCCCCCCCTCCGACTCATGGTGGTGGTGGTGGTGGTGGTGGTGGTGGTGGTGGTGGAAAACACCCCCATCAAGAGGGGGATAGGGAAAGGGGGGGGGTACGAAATCTGCTGCATGCAGCTGGTTTCGGCCCCGCCGCCAGGCCATCCCTCGATACACATGGGCGCCTCCCGGCGCCGGGAGGCGCTGGGAAAATCAGCTGTACGTGAGCTGATTCTCCGCGATTCCCCCCTTTTGGCCCTTCCGACTCCAGCGGGGCACCTTTATTCTCTTGCACAGGGTGCCTCGAGCTCGGACCATTTTATTCCGCGTCGCACCCCCCCACGCGTCCCCAGCGCCAGAGTGGGACCCCCGCGCCGTGGCTCTCTGCCCCGAGCCCCCCCGCGTCCCCAGCGCCCCGGCGGGAGCCCCGCCCACTGCCCCCTCCGCCACGAACGCTTCATTCCGCGTCGCCCCCCCCTCCCCCGCCGTCCCCAGCGCCCAGGGGTGGGACCCCCCGCGTCGTGGCTCTCTGCCCCGAGCCCCCCCGCGTCCCCAGCGCCCCAGCGGGAGCCCCGCCCACTGCCCCCTCCGCCACGAACGCCTTATTCCGCGTCGCACACCCCCCCCCGCGTCCCCAGCGCCAGAGTGGGACCCCCGCGCCGTGGCTCTCTGCCCCGAGCCCCCCGCGTCCCCAGCGCCCCAGCGGGAGCCCCGCCCACTGCCCCCTCCGCCACGAACGCTTTATTCCGCGCCGCGACGCACACCACTCCCCCACCTCCTCCCGCGTCCGCGCCCAGTGGCCCCACCCCGTGGCCCTCTGCCAAGCCCCGCCAGTGCCCCCCCTTCTGCCGTCCATTTTATTTTTCGCGGATCGCACTCACCTCCACCTCCCCACCTACCCCTCTACCCCTTCCCAGCGTTCTCCGCGGCCCAGTTGAAACCTTAGCCAGGTGCCCCTCCACCCCCCCCCGGCAATTTTTTCAGCCGTCGCACCTCGGCCCCCCCCCCCCCCTCTCCGCCCCCCCACTGGCCCCTCCCCAGCATTCCCAGCGGCCAGATGAACTTCCGCCCAGCGCCCCCTCCGCCCCGACCATTTTATTCCGTGTCGCACCGCGCCCCCCCCCCGTCCCCGCCCCCCTCCTACCCCTCCCCAGCGTTCCCCAGCGGCCCAGTGGAACCTCTGTCCAGAGCCCGTTCCGCCCCGACCATTTTATTCCGCATCGCGCCGCGCCCTCCCCCTCCCCGCCGCCCCCCCCGCTGTCCCACCCCTTCTCAGCGTTCCGCCGCACCTTTTCCTTCATTCCCCGCCCCTCCCTTCCCACGCCCCCCACCCAGCGTTCAGCGGCCCAGTGGAACCTCCGCCCAATGCCCCACCCCTCCACCCCGACCGTGTTACTCCACGTACTTCGCGCCCCGCCCCGCCGCATCCCCCCCCCTTTCCCGCCACCCTCCCCCCCGCCCCAGCGTTCCCCGGCGGCCCAGTGGAACCACCGCCCAATGCCTCCTCCGCACCGATAATTGTATTCCGTGTCGCACCGCGCCCCTCCTCCCCGCCCCCCATCCCTTCTCTCTTCAGCGTTCCCCAGCGGCCCAGTGGAACTTCCGCCTAGTGCCCTCCTCCGCCCTGACCATTTTATTTCGCGTCGCACGGCGCGCCCCGTCCCCGCCCCCCATCCCCCCACTCCCCAGCGTTCCCCAGCCGCCCAGTGGATCCCCCGCCCGCCGCGTGCCCCCTCCGCCCCCGTTTCGGGCCCCTGGGGAGTTCTTCGGATCCTCTGCAGACTTTTTGGGTGTTTGTTGGAGGCCTCCTGGGAACATGTTGAACGTCTTGGAGGCCATCTCGCGGGGGGGGGCCCGTGGAGCCTACTCGAGCTCGCCCTGTCAAGCCCATCTTGCGGCCCTCGTTGGGCTCTCCTTCTCCGGTTTCTCGCACCCGACACATCCCTCTCCCGTCCTGCTCCTTCACCTCCTCCTCCTTCACATCCTCCTCCTCCTCCTCCTCCACCTCCTCCTCCTCCTCCTCCTCCTCCTCCTTCACGGCCTCGGACCTTCGGCGACGGAGCCCGTCTCTGTGAAGGCGGGGAACAACACACACACAGACACAATTACACGCCGGTCGTTGAAAGTGGGTATTTTTGGATTCCCAGATCCCAGTCTACTTCAAGCGCCTTCCTACCTCATGAATCGACCTGATATTGCTGTGTTTTGTTACTCTCCGGGGGGACCTGGACCCAATCTACTACATCCGCCTTCCTACTTCATGTTTCTACCTGCTGCTTCCGACCGACGTGTAATCGGCGGTTCTCAGGAAACCATGCGAAACTATGGGAAGTGGGGGTGGGAAGGCGAACAGCCAACACATCTGGGAACGCATGGGGAATCCTGTTTTCTGTGTCCACGTATTTGTGTATCCCTGGGCCCCATTCGTTCTCCTTGTGGCCGCGGTTCGGCTGCACCTCCTGTTCTTGTCCAAGACGTCTCCTCGCGAGCCCGACGACGGAGCTGCACCACGAGACGCCGCGACCTCGGCACCGCCCCAGCATGCTCGCGCTCTGTGCGCGTCGGCCGCGCGCACGCTCGGACACCTCGCAGCAGCAGCTCCGCGGCGGGCGCTTTTGCGGCCATGCCGCCCGGGAGACGATGCACTACACGGTGCTGTGCGGAGGTATTCGTCGGAGGTGGACGGACCTCCTACCCTGACACGTCGATGAAGGAATTGGCCGTTGTCGCTTCGCGAGGTGGCGTCGCGGCCGTCATTTTTGTTGCGGGTCCAGGTCCGTCGGTTTCGGCCCCAGGCCGTTTTCACTAAGGGGAGGTTTGCTAAAGGGAGGTTTGCTAAAGGGAGGTTTGTCCACCGCCGAATTCGGGTCGGACGTGCGCCTCCAGCAGTGGCACGCCGTGGTTCTGTCCTTGCGCGTCCCGCGCCGCGCCGCGGGGGGGGCCTCCCGGGGGGGGGTGGGGGGGGGCGCGGAGGCCCTGAAGCGCTACATCCTCAAGGAGGCGGAGTTCCAGATTACGCCGCGGCTGCTGCGGCTCCCCCAGGCCTCGCCCCCCTCCCCCCCCTCCTCCCCTCTTGCCGCTGATGTGCAAGCGCCGTGGTCGCCCTCGTTTCAGTGCAGTGTGTGTGTGTGTGTGTGTGTGTGTGTGTGAGCCGTTTGGCTCCTCTTTTGACTTTGTTCCGTTGTTGTGTCGTGGAACTCACGGTCACCCCCCAGAGGGCCCGCCCACCTCGGGGGGTGTCGGTCGGCTGCATTCGCGTGAACGTCCCCGCCCCCTCCTCCGCTGCAGCAGGCACATCGAGTCAGACATGGGCCTGGCAGCCCATGCCCCAATGGAGGTCTCTTAGCCCCAGCAGGGGCCCACAGAGGTTCTGGGGCACCGTGGGGCACCTCGGGACCCTCCAGGATCGACGAAGAGAGTGCCCCAGTTGCTCCACAAGTTTTTCATAGCGAGATGTGCTTTCGTACCGAACGGACTTCGGCCCACCCCGCCACTGTGCCTGGGTGGTGGGAGTGAAGCCTATTGGATGTTCGTTGGGATCTCGTGGGAGGCCTCTCGGGGGACTCTTTGGGAGTCAGTTTTGAAGCCTCTTGGGGGCCGTTTTTGGGCCTCTTGGGGCCTCTTGGGGGCTTCTTGGGGCCTTTGGGGGGCCTCTTGGGCGCCTCTTGAGGCCTCACGGGGGCCTCTTAGGGCGGACGCCCAGAATTTTCGGTTCGTGTTCCCTCTCTTGGGTGCCTTTTTGGGCCGTCTTGGGATATATGTGTAGCGAACATAGCGAGCGTGCCGCCTTCGTCTGGCCCAAGGTGCCGGCCCCCTGGATGCTCGGACCGCTATAGGATCTTGTGGCCCACTATCGCACCTAAAACAAGACCCGATCAGTCTTCTGGATGGTACAGTAGCCGCCGCCTCGCGCCTTCTCGTGGCCTCCTCCGCCGCTCGGCTCCTGGCATGGGCCAGCTGCCGCGGGAAGCGTGTAGATCGCTTACCGTCCGTGGTCCAGGGAACCCGCGAGCCACCAGAGAACTCCTAAGGGGCAAAAAGAGAAGTCTCCTGGATGGTACACCATCTTACACCATGTCCCAAACCTCTTACTACACGGTCCCCATCCTGCTTCTTACTCCCACTGGGGAGGGGGGAGGCCGACAGGCTCTCTCGATAGGGCCCAGGCGGTCCAGGACCGCCCCGCGGCTGCCCCCAGCCGCACCCCCAAGATGAAGAACCGTTCAGCGCCAAAAAAACAACACATAAAACAAGCAAAAACATAGAAGCAACGACGTTTCTATGTTTTCCCTGGTAGGCTCTGCCTAGAAGGGTTCTTACTCGGTATGCTTAAAGGGCCGGGCAGTGGGAACCGCCCCGGGCGGTTCCCCGGCATCCGCCCCGCGGTTCCCCCAGTGACGTTCCCTTAGCTTAGCGTTGCTTATCTTATTTTAGCTTAGCTTATTTCATCTTAGCTTAGCGTAGCTTCATCTTAGCTCAGGTGTATCTTAGCTCAGCTTACCTTCATCTTAGCTTCGCTGAGCTTTAGCATAGCAGAGCACATCATAGCATAGCATAGCGTAGCATAGCATAGCGCAGCATATCATATCATAGCATCGCCCAGCATTAGCATGGGTGTAATTCTCTACCTAGGCTCTGCCTAGAGGGTTAGCTTAGCTCAGCTTAGCTTAGCATAGCATAGCATAGCATTGTATTGCGCATCATAGCATAGCATACCATAGCATAGCACAGCGCAGCTTAGCATAGCATAGCATATCATATCATAGCACAGCGCGGTATGACATAGCATATCATAGCATATCATATCATATCATAGTATAGCGCAGCATAGCATATCATAGCATATCATAGCATAGCATATCATGGCATAGCGTAGCATAGCATAGCATAGCGCAGCATAGCCTGGCATAGCATAACATAGTATAACATAGCAACTAATGCTGCTTTCCTAGGGGCTCCAACTTCTAGGTAGGGTCGCACTGGGGTAATTCAACAAAACGAGCATGAAGAACCGTTTAGCGTCCACACAAACTTGTCGAATCACCTGGGTGCCTCGGTCTTGCTTCTGCAGGCACTCAACTCTCCTGGTTGACCCTCGTGCCGCCGAGCGGGCGCCCCAGACCTGCCACGCACAGCCGAACAGCTGCCATGGCCGGGGGGGGCCACAGGTGTCCCCTCCGAGGTCAGGAACACTCTTCGTCACACGTGTCGTCTCGGCGCGCTTCTTTCCTCCACTGGGCCTCCTGCGGTCCAGGGACGACCCAGCGCCACAACCAGGTAAGCTCCTGTGGGCTCCCCCCCCCAGACAAGATGCCCTTGCCGCTCCGAGACGACCCGAGACGGCCCCTCAGCTGCCTCTTGTCGATGCTGAGACCAGCGTCGTTCGACCGGGCCCTATCGCATGCGCCGTTGAGCCAACCAAGAAGCTCAGGCGTCCTGTTCTCGACGAGGGTGAGGAGCGTGTTGCTGCCACGTGGTATGCGAAGAAGAGGCGCCGCTTCGGGGATCGATGCGCGAGCATCGAAAGCTTGGCACAATCCAGGAGGAGGAAACGAACGAGCACGCAAAAGGTTCCCCGCCGGAGGCCTGGCCCAGGCGCGGCTTGGTAGAAGCGTGGCCGAAGCTGGCGGATCTTATGGTCAAGCACCCGAGTGAGGTCGCCGCCTGCAGGTCCCAAACCGACCCCTCGCTGGCGGTTCGGCGGCCGTCTCAGACCCAGATCGCCGCACTGCCGGCAGCCTGCCGCAGGGAACGCAGGGGCTGCAGCGGTGCAGTGGGCTCGCGTCCTGCCGACGCGGCGGCGACCCCAGCGTGGGCTGGGCGCCCGAGGTTGAAAACCG
Organism: Prorocentrum cordatum; assembly: GCA_963575745.1. NCBI lineage: Eukaryota > Dinophyceae > Prorocentrales > Prorocentraceae > Prorocentrum > Prorocentrum cordatum. The sequence goes on from CAUYUJ010020230.1 coordinate 91,681, forward strand.
CGCCGCCAGTGGCCTGGGATCGGCCGGCATCGAGCGATTGGCGCCGTCGGGAAAGCCGCGATCGCTCGAGCTTGAAGGATCCACGCGGTGTCCTCCTCCTCCTCCTCCTCCTCCTCCTCCTCCTCCTCCTCCTCCTGCGCCGAAGTCGTCCCGGCACGCGCCTGCCGCAGACGATCGTCGAGCCGCCGGCACCCCGCAGTGGAGAGCGCAGAGGGGCCGCGGTGGCAGCTGCGCCGCCCGGCCGTGCGCACTGGCGAGTCAAGGGGGAGTGGAGGTCGGGCGTAGCGCTGTGGGGGGTCGATGGGTGTCAGCCACGCGCAGAGGGTAGGGGGAGGGGGAGCGCGTCTCAGAAGCAGGGGGGGGGGGGGCTTCTTAGAAGCACCCTCTGGGTCTTGGGAAGGCGCGGGCCCTATCTACGGATGTAGGGTCGGCGCCTCCTTCTATGGAGCCGCCTCCGTCTATGAAGCCTCCCCCCCTCCCCCTACAATTAAGTCGGGCGTGTCCCCCTACAGGGGGATTTTCCCAGAAACAAAAAAAATACCCCCAAAATGCACCAAAGAGGCAACACAAATACCCCCTAAAATAGTACCCAGACTATTTTGGGACTCTTTCTTGATTATTTTTTGGGGGTATTTTTCATTGTTCGTCGAAAATCCCCCCTGTAGGGGGACAGGCCCGACTTAACCATACCACCTTGTGCGCGCCGTTGAAAGTGTGTGTGTGTGTGTGTGTGCGTGTGTGCGTGTGTGTGTGTGTGTGTGTGTGTGTGTGTGTGTGTGTGTGGTGTGTGTGGGGGGCGGTGAGGAGAGGTGCACCGCTTGTCCCCCAGATCCCCCGGCATGGGGCCCCGAAGGTGCCCCCATTGGGGCCCAAAGGGGGCGCGGAGGGTGCCCGCTTCTCCCCCTCCCATCACGCAGCGCCCACGGCGAAGGCGGGGGGTTGGGCGGGGCTCTGACGAGGAGCAATCCACTCTGAGGAGGCCGCGGCGCCCGAGACATCCTCCAGAGACGTCGGATCTCAGATATTCTCGATTTCTCCCACCACCATCACCACAACTGAGCCGAGCATCCAGCGTGGGCAGAAGTGTGCGCAAGTGGCAACTCTTCGGGAAATATAATAAAGACGACGGCTGAGAGACTCGACTGTGAAGCAGAAGCAACAAACGTCACAGGCGCGAGCGCCTCACGACTGTGAAGCGGAAGCCACAGCGCCCGACTGTGAAGCAGAAGCTGAACTGCTCGCAAGCTTAGAGCACAGGAAGGAAGGAGGAGGCGAGAAGGAAGGAGGTGGAAGGGGGGAAAGCAACGTTACATATACAAACTACACCTGTTCAGTAAGCGACTGCACTGGCGAAGCCCACTGCTGCCTTGGCCCGTCCCTCTTGCGGCGTGCAGACTCATCTCTAGTAACCCCGCTTTCGTTAGCAAGTGTACGCTTTACAAACGAGCAAGCGTCATACGCAGCTATTTTATTGTAAATTTTATGTTGATCAGAAAACAGCATTTGCAAAAGCGGTTTCGCTGAGGCCTTTGCAACACGCTCGCGTTACTCACCCTGGAAAGGTATGCCGATTGGATGCCTAAGATTCGCCTCAGACTCTTGCAGTGGAAGGCGTCCAGCACGATCCGCTCTTAGCAAGCAGGAGCATCCAAGGAATAGAGGAGCTTGCTAAGGACCGCACTGTTGCAGGTTCTCGATTCTCATGACCACACGGGACCTTCTAGCAACCATCGAGAATCTCGCCAGGAGAGAAAAGCACACACAGACACAATTAATCGCCGACTTCCCAGAATAGATGGGAAAGTATGGGAAGTGGGGGGGAAGACAGAAACCCGGAAAATATGGGAGAATGCGGGGAATCCGGTTATTTGTGCCTATTTATTTGTGTGTCCCTGTTCCCTTCACTTCGACTTCTCCCCGCCCGGTTTTTATCCGTCCTGGCTTCGTATTGGGGGGGGGGGGGGTCGAGGCCACCCCCAGAACTCGGGAGGGCTCGCGCGGCGCAGGCCCCTCGGAGGAGGGCGAGGACGAGGTCGAGGAGGAGGAGGAGGACGAGGACGACGACGAGGAGGGCGAGGACGAGGAGGACGAGGTCGAGGAGGGAGGGCGAGGACGAGGAGGGCGAGGAGGAGAGAAGAGGAGGACGAGAGGTCGAGCACGACGACGAGGAGGGCGAGGACGAGGAGGAAGATGTCGAGAGGATGGCGAGGACGAGGAGGCGAGCCGAGGACGAGGGCGCGGAGGACGTCCCCCCCTCGCCCCCCCCCCCCCTCTCGCGCAGGAGAAAGCGGGTGGCGAGGCGGCGAACTACTGTACCCTCACACCCACTACGGCGCCTTCCACACCAGCAACCGCCGCGCCGCGCCCTCGGGCGGCGGGGGGCGGCGCGGCGACCCCCCCCCCCCCCCCGGGCGGCGCAGCTCCCGGCTTCTCGCGCTCCCTGCCGCGGCCCGGCCACGTGCAGAGCGGGGGCGGCCAGGAGGGGGGTGATGATTAGGGTTAAGTCGGACGTGTCCCCCTGCAGGGGGATCTTCCACGAAAGATACAACATATACCAACAATATCCCAAACATGCCCCAAAAAGGCCAAAACATACCCCCAAAATAGTCTCCAGACTATTTTTGGATTATTTTTACCTCACAGCGAAGACTGATAGGTTTCTAGTGGTGGCGAAAGAGAGCATCTTGACGCCCCAGGGGGGTCTGGGCGGGATCCGGACAAAGCCGGCAGAATCCGGCAGCCCCAGGAATCCTTAGGAATCCTTAGGAATTCTTTGGAATCCTTAGGGTTCCAGTCCCAGAACACAACTCCCAGGCCACATTTTGAATGCCCAGAACCAACTGTAGCCCACTTTGTGATGTTCGTGTTCCCAGAACACCATTCCCAGGCCGCATTTTGAATGCCCGGAGCCAACTGTAGGCCACTTCGTGTTCTTCGTGTTCCCAGAACACCATTCCCAGGCCACATTTTGAATGCCCGGAGCCAACTGTAGGCCACTTCGTGTTCTTCGTGTTCCCAAAACACAATTCCCAGGCCACATTTTGAATGCCCCGAGCCAACTGCAGGCCACTTCGTGTTCTTCGTGTTCCCAAAACACAATTCCTGTACCATATTTTGACTGCCCGGAGCCAACTGCAGGCCACTTCGTGTTCTTCGTGTTCCCAGAAAAACTCGAAGAGTCCTGTGCCATATATTTAATGCCCGGCTGAGGCATGCTTCAGGCCGAGTCAGGCTGAGGCCCGAGGCAGGCTTGAGCTTGAGGCTGAGGCCTTGAGCACGCCGAGGTAGTCTTGAGGCTGAGGCTGAGGCTGAGGCAGGCTGAGGCTGAGGCCGAGGCTGAAGGCAGACTGAGGCTGAGGCTGAAGCAGGCTGAGGCTGAGGCTGAGGCAGGCTGAGGCTGAGGCAGGCTGAGGCTGAGGCTGAGGCAGGCTGAGGCTGAGGCTGAGGCTGATGCAGGCTGAGGCTGAGATGCTGACGCTGAGGCTGAGGCAGGCTGAGGCTGAGGCTGAGGCCGAGGCAGGCTGAGGCTGAGGCTGGCTGAGGCTGAGGCCGAGGCAGGCTCTAGGAGGCCTGAGACTGAGGCTGAGGCAGGTGAGGCTGACGCTTGATTTTTTTGTTCTTTGAGGATTTTTTCCGTTGAAGGCGAGAGGGCAGCTGACGCTGAGGCTGAGGCAGGTGAGGCAGGCTGAGGCGAGGAGGCGAGGGCAGGCTGAGACTGAGCTGAGGCAAGCCGAGGCAGGCTGAAGGCTGAGGCTGAGGCTGAGGCTGATGCAGGCTGAGGCTGAGGCAGGCTGAGGCTGAGGCCGAGGCTGAAGGCAGACTGAGGCTGAGGCTGAAGCAGGCTGAGGCTGAGGCTGAGGCAGGCTGAGGCTGAGGCTGAGGCAGGCTGATGCTGAGGCAGGCTGAGGCTGAGGCTGAGGCTGATGCAGGCTGAGGCTGAGGCACGCTGAGGCTGAGGCCGAGGCTGAAGGCAGACTGAGGCTGAGGCTGAAGCAGGCTGAGGCTGAGGCTGAGGCTGAGGCTGAGGCAGGCTGAGGCTGAGGCTGAGGCTGTGGCTGAGGCTGACGCAGGCTGAGGCCGAGGCAGGCTGAGGCTGAGGCTGATGCAGGCTGAGGCTGAGGCAGGTTGAGGCTGAGGCTGAGGCACGCCGAGGCAGGCTGAGGCTGAGGCTGAGGCAGGCTGGGGCTGAGGCAGGCTGAGGCTGAGGCTGAGGCAGGCTGAGGCAGGCTGAGGCAGGCTGAGGCTGAAGCTGAGGCCGAGGCAGGCTGAGGCTGAGGCCGAGGCAAGCCGAGGCAGGCTGAGGCTGAGGCTGAGGCTGATGCTGAGGCAGTCTGAGGCTGAGACAGTCTGAGGCTGAGGCTGAGGCAGGCTGAGGCTGAGGCAGGCTGAGGCGGAGGCCGAGGCAGGCGAAGCCTTCGGAATCCTTAGGATTCCTCAGGAATCCTTCGGAATCCTTAGGAATCCCTAGGAGTTAGGATCCCTACGGATTCGTAAGGTTTCCTAAGGATTCCTACGGATTCCTGAGGATGCCTAAGGATGCCTTAGGAATCCATAGGAATCAGGATTCCTAAGGATTCCTAAGGTTTCCTAAGGATTCCTATGGATTCCTAAGGATGCCTAAGGATGCATTAGGAATCCCTAGGAATCCTTAGGATTCCATTGGAGCCTAAGGCCGTTGCCACTGCGACTGTCATTGCAAATGCGACTGCGACTGCGAGAACAGCAGAATTCTACAACTGGATTCTCACCTGAATCGTAAGGGGAATGCTTCCAGATATGCTTATACACATCGCTGTTAGGTTGCTTTGCCGGGATAATTTGATTATTTTGTTTTTTATTGTTCGTCGAAAATTCCCCTGTAGGGGGACACGCCCGACTTAAGATTAGGGGGGGGGATCTCGTGGCGTGGGCCATGATACTTCCTCGGATTTCATGGTGCCTCTTCTTATTCCATCACGTCCCTGGCCCCCGTCGTGGGCCGCGCACGTGCCGCCGGCCATGATTTGCGCCCCCCCCCCCCCTGGACGCCCCCCTCTTGGCCGCCCCCGAGCAGAGGTGGGTGGGGGGAGGGGGAGGGCTTCTTAGAAGCACCCCTGCTTAAGTCTTAAAAGGCGCGGGCCTCATCTATAAGTGTAAGGCCGGCGCCTTTTAAGGAGCAGCCTCCTAAAGAAGCCCTCCCCCCTCCCTCCACCCCCTTGTGCGCGCCACCGGGTGGCCCTGGCGGGCCCCCGGGGGCGCTCTGGAACGGCACCCGCAGGCCCTCGAGTTCCTTCCGAGATGTCCGATGCATCCAAGATGTTGGCTGCCTTTCGAAGGCAGCATGTCGTGCGCCTCGGGGCGAAGGACACTTTCGAGCCCTGCCTCGCGGCTCCTGTCTCGCTTTTGCTCAGGTGCTCGCGGCACGAGAAGAGCTTCAGGGCTGCAGACTGGCGTCGCACAACAAAGAGTTCAGGGCGGGGGGTTTATGCATCACAAACGCCTGGGTGTTCGATCTTCGCGGATCTCAACAGGCGGTTGACATATCGACATACTCGGCCCCCCGGGGGGCCGAAATAGATCCATATCCACCTCCCGCTGGGGCACCAGGACGTCGGTTCCCAGGCGGTGGATATGGATAGTTCCCCGCCTCGCGAAGAACGGCATGAAGATGAACTTCTGGCGGTCCGCGCGGATCTCTTGGATCTGCGCGTGCCCCCCCCCCGCCACCCCTGGCGCGCTCCTCGCGCAGATTCAAGAACTCTGTGCGGACCTCCGAAAGCGGATGTCTATGCAGCTTTTTCTCCCTCTGAGGTGTCCCTGGCCGAAGGTGCCTCCAGCACGTCGCGCTTCTTTCTGGAGCCCCGAGGGCCCCCCTGGGACGCGTGAGGGGAGCTCTGGGGTCCGTGGGGGCCTTCTTGGAAATCCTGGGGGCGCCTCTGGGCCAGTGGCCCGTCTGGCAGCACCCGACCCCGGGCGTCTCTGCTCAGGGAGCACCTCGTGTCATCTGGTTGCAAGCCCAGCGATTGATGGATGTCATCCGCACGCAGATTGATCAGGTTCCATGTTGCACGGACAGGGGGCGAGGGAGGAGTTTCATGTACTTGCCATCATCATCGCCACTCCTCGACTGTACATGCGACCTATGGGCGTTCATCAGTAAGAGTCAGGTACGGGCAAAGCGCGCTGGCCGCCTGGAGTAGATGCCCATCATCACGGTCTCCCGATGCGCAACCGTAGTTTTGTAAAAAGACCAAAGGTAATTTACCGTGACCAGGAGATCTTTCTGGAGCATCGAGTAGTACTTTGTACCGCTCGCGAGCACGCAGAATTCGGATTTGGACGTGATGGATCGAATGGGCATTCGGCGTCAAGCGCCGTGCGGATCGACGAGGTCCTTGGACAGAAGAGGACGGATGGCAAAAAGAAGGCGCCGTCCAGGAGGAGGAGGAGGAGGAGGAGGAGGAAGTGGAGAAGGAGGAGGAGGAGGAGGACGAGAAGGAGGAGGAGGAGGTGGAGGAGGATGGGGATGGGGATGGGAATGGGCATGGGCATGGGCATGGGACTGGTGATGGGGATGGGGATGATAATGCTGATGATGATGATGCTGATGATGCTGATGACACGATGATGATGATACCGACGGTGATGATGACGATGATGATGCTGATGACGATGCTGATGATGATGAGGATGATGCTGATGATTATGATGGTGATTCTGATTATGATATTGCTGCTGAGGATGATGGTGATTGTGATGGTGATTGGTTATGACTGAGGTTGCGATGGTGCTGGTAATGCAGATGCTGATGATGCTGATGATGATGATTATGATGATGGCGATGGTGATGGTGATGATGTTGTTGATGATGATGGTGATGATGCTGATGATGATGCTGATGCTGATGATGGTGGTGATGATGATGATTATGATGATGGTGATGACTGTAATGGCGATGGTGATGGTGATGGTGATGATGGTGATGGTGAGGATGAGGACGAGAATGATGAGGATGACGAGGCTGATGAGGATGATGAGGATCCTGACCAACTTGATTGAGTTGGGAGCTGCCGTGCCATGCGCAGCCGTTCTGGCTCAAGCGCCCTGGCTGCAAAGCCCTGGCTGCGGGTTCCAAGAAGCGGCTTGCTTGCCTGCCTGGCTGCAATGTCCCCACCGCCTCACTCGTACGACGACGGCTTGGACGAGGAGGCGTGGGAGGACCGGGAGGTTATCGAGACATATCGCTCTGAGCGCTGTGCCTGAAGGGGGCTTTCTCACGAGCGGCGAATCTATCCGTATCCGCGCCCTCGCGGGGGCGCGACACTCCGGATACGCGGTCGCACGGGTATTTAGTGTGCGGGGCCTCAGCACAAAACAAAAGACTTGCATCCGCGTTGTCGCGGCCCCGGGGGGGCTGGCCCGCGGGCCCGGCCCGCGAGGCTGCGGATATGGATGCGTTTGTCGCCCACGCTGTTCATCACCGAGCGCGTTCCACTACTCGCAAAGTGCCTCCTCGCAAACGCCCCCAAAACACGCACACTCGCCTCGACGTCATGAAACGTAGAAGCCCCGTAGCGGATCCAGGCCATTTGCGAGTAGTCTTTTTGCGAGGAGCGGAACGCGCCCGTCTGTTCCAGCAGGAATCCTGCGGATTTCTCCTGCGAGCTATCTGTGGACGAGGCCTAAGATCCGACGCCGTGAGCGGAACGGCCTGACGACATCCAAGACCAGACTCACGGGCGTCATCCATCTGCTCGGGTGTTCGCCAACAGGGGTGGCAATGCACCTGGGGTGAAGACTGACTTGTCCTATTGCAGGTCGGCTTGCTGCGATCCCAGCTCGGGCGTTCAAGATTGAACGCCGCCAGTGGTCCAGACTAGGCCAATGTGGACCAGCCTCGCGATCAGAAAGCTGCCGATCGTTCAAGGCTGAACGATCCACACTGTGTCAGAAACCAACGCCTGTGTCATCACGGCACGCACATGCCGTATTGTATCTCGGAGTGCCCCAATGGGCTAAGCCCACCGCCCCGCCCTCCATTCTTCTAGGCCTCCTGGATGGAGTCGGAGTAAATGGTGTCGGAGGATCGCACCGCATCGACGATGTGGGGTCCAAATTTCTCCACGCCGACGTCGCCGATGCATCGCCGACGTCGCCGATGCATCGCCGACGTCGCCAGTGCATGGCCGATGCATCGCCGATGCGGCGAGATTCTCCGACACCATCTACTCGGACCCCATCTAGGGAGCCTCTACCCAGGCAGCGTCCGCAAGCACTGTCCTCCCAGCAGCGCGTCAGCTGCAAGCGTTCGGCGCTGTCCCTTTCCTACTCCTCCCCTCCAACATCCTCCGTCGCCTCCGCTTTCTTTCTCGGCCTTCTGCTCCTGCTGCTGCTCCTCCTTCTACTGCAGCTTCACATCATGCGTCGCTTTATTACGTTCCTGCTGCTGCTCCTCCACCCCTTTTCCTTAACTTCTCCCTGTCGCGCCCCCAGACGTGTCGGTAGGGCGGGGCAGGCGTTTCGCTTGAGACTTCTTTGCCGTGTGTGATCCTGAAGTTTGACAGTGCAAGCGCTCACGGGGGCAGGGCGGGCGGCGGGTGCCTTTGAACATGTGGCTCTCGCCTCAGCGCCACGCACCTTCGTTTGAACAGTATGTCTGCAACAGTTTCACGAGTGGAAGGCGGGTAGTTTTCCAACGGTGGTGTTCGCCTTCGCACCGCGTGCATACCGTCGCCTCGACAGTTTGCGGCAGTTTCACGGGCGGGGGCGGGGGGTGTTCACACTGTGGTGTTCGCCCCCGCGTCGCGCACATCCGTCTTAAACGTTTACAGCTGTTTCAAGAATTGATGGTGGCTTCTTTTCAAACTATGGCTCTCGCCTCAGAGGCGCGCGCATTCGCCTTGAAGTTTGCAACCGTTTCAATGGTCCTGGTGGTGAAAGTCTTAGGGACGGTGCCCTGGCGCAATTGAAGACTAGCAGGGCGCAGCGGGAAGGTTGACTGGCGGTGTTAAAGTCCCAGGAAAGGTGTTCTGGCATGGCTTTGTATGGCTAGGACATAACAGTCACGTTGATTCGCGGCGCCGAAGTCTCAGTCAGTTGACTTCCATTGGGGCACTCTGCACAAACAAATATTTATGGGTAGGGACCTACGAAAAGGAAACTCGGAGGGAGGGCTTATTGCAACATCATGCACGTGCCTTGAGTTTACATCAGTCCTAACTCCTCCTCCTCGTTGTCCTTCTCGTCCTTCCTTGTCGCTCTGGCTCATCACCTCATCTTCCTCCTCGTTCTTCTCCTCCTCTTCCTCCCCCCCCTGATAGTCTATTCGTATTCTCGTCTTCCCACCTCTCCCCTCCCTCCCCCTTCATCCCTCCTCGTGCATCTGCTGCTGATCCTCCTCATCATTATTCCTCTCTCGATCTTCCGCTCGCTGGAGAGGGGGAGGAGGTGGAGGAGGGAGGATGAGAGCAACGAGACGAACAAAAGGCAGGAGGAGTAGGATGAACATGAGGGGAAGGTTCACGAGGGTGAGAGCAGAATGAGGAGGAGGGGGATGATGATGAGGAGGAAGAGGGAGAAGAGCAGTAGGAGCATGAGTTGCAGAGGGGGCAGGAGGGGCAAGTTTGACGTGGGGGGAGGGGGGGAGTGATGACGATGGTGACGGTGATTGTGA